>QEPC01001417.1:1857867-1880066 GCA_003113815.1 Sphenodon punctatus
GTGTGTGCGAGTGTGGGGTGGTGGTGGGAAGAGCCTAGGGGTGGGATGCAGGGTGGGGGTGGGTGCAAGTGTGGGGTGGGGGGGGAGAAGAGCCTAGGGGTGGGATGCAGCAGGGTGGGGGAGGATGCAGGATGGGGGGAACAGGCTCAGCCTAGCTAGGGGGAGGGGTAGCGGTGGGGAGGTTTTTTTGTTTTTTGTTTTTTATTTTGAGCGGGGGCACGGCGCCTGTCGGGGCGCTTAGGGGGTCAACGCCCCCAACGCCCCTGAAGGGGAGCCGCGTCTGCCATTCCCTATCTACTTGTTCCATACCACTCAAGATTTTATAAACCTCTATCATGTCTCCTCTCAGTCTTCTCTAAGCTGAAGAGACTCAGCTTGTCAAGCCTCTCTTTGTATGGAAGCCGTTCCATACCCTTTATCATTCTCGTTGCCCTTCTCTGCATCTTTATGCTAAATACCCTTTACAAGCTTAACCATTTTTTGGTTAACCTTTATTATTGTAAAAACAGAAAATACTATACTAACAGGATAGCTTTTCAGAAAAGTAACTCTGACAGAGTACATACGGGGAGCGAGAGAAAATGGTATGTTGAAACATTTGAAATTGCAAGTAGACAGGAATTTAATATGCAACTACTGAACCTGACAAAATTAAACAAGCAAGCACATTAAGACCAAAGTTCAAGTCAAGCCAAGTGAGTTTTATTGTTTCAGCCATAAGTTACATCAAAGGACCAAAGTTAAGAAGCTGTTTTTCCAACTAAAATCTTAAGTCTGAAAATGAAGTTAGCAAAATTGATTGCTATTACTAAATAGGTAGCCAATTCTCTAAATCCCCTAAGCAGATTCCTAGAAGGTTTAGAGGACTTTATGAAAAATTACATAACTCACAATTAGTTGCTGCTGAAGGGGGATCTTTTTGTTAAATATGGTACAGCTTCTTCAAATAAATTAGCTTGATCAAAACGAACTGAAATTTCTAATCAGTACTGGAAAAAGCACAGAAGGCCATTAAAACTTACCTGGAGGGAAAACACTGCACTCCAGATGAATCTAGCACAGAATTTTTTCTCACACAGTAAAACCCACTCACAGTGCCTTTTACCCCCACATTGAAGAATGTTCTTAATGTCTTTAATTACATTTTTGTTCTTGTAATGAGGACAAATCACATAGTTTAAGCAGATTTTCTATTTAAACAAATATGCACAATATCTACTACTCTAAGTCCTCCCTCCCCCTAAAGGAAGAAAAATATTAGTGCTAGACAAATTTTAAATTATCTAGCTCTATATCTTGCAACTAACACTTGTGCAGATAAGTTTACCTGTTTGTATGTGTGCCTTGGTGGAATCAAAGTACAGGAGGTGCAACTCACCAGGGGAGAATTCCCCTGTGTAATCCAACACAAGGAACTTCTAATCCACGTTTTTCACTAGCAGTAGTATAAAGGTCACACAGATGCTAAAATGTCTGCTAGTTGCCTGAGCTAGGGGACCCAGGCCTTTGAACACTCATAGGGTAAAGCTCGTATCATAAGATCCAGAACTCCCTGGTTCAGTCCATGATGTGTTGACATAGCCAGGTCCTCACAAAGGCACAGTGCAGGGCTGCACTCAGTGGTCCTTTTCACACAGACACTCTAACACTGATAAAATGGGTGTTACATTTTATTATACGTGTTGCAGGGCACCCATATAGCACACCTGCAGTTGGCTGCTGTCTACACAGGGTCTGAACCTAAGCCCCACACAGTGCGTGCTCAACCTGCACACTTTGCTCACATTCCCGGTATGGGAAATATAGTGTGCGTGCAAACCACACAACTTGCACATGCATACATGTATACACAGGAGTTCAGGATTGGCCTCAAAATGTTTAGGTGGTTTGAAGCTTTCTTTAGGTATAGGACAAAATCTGAGAAATAGGACAAAATCTGAACATACGTATAAAAAGAAACATTTTCAACATGGTCTTGGAGCACCTTTTAAACATGTTTTAAATCACATATAAAGTGTCTGTGCATAAAGCCAACCCACTCTTCTGTCCCTATGACAAAGATCTTAGGGCTGTCTGGCTCCAGTCATTTCTTGATGACCTGCTGTATAATGAGCCCGGTCAGGGGTATAGGGGGCTTCTTTCCTTGTCTAAAGAGGAGGTCGTGGTCGCTCTTGCAACCTTTGTATTGTTGGCCTCCCAAAAATGGAAAGCAGTAACTGATTTGTAAGCAAATCATGTTTTTCCCTAGTTATTCCTGGGATGCAAATGGCAAGGATTTCGAGGCATGCTAAAGCAAAGTATGTGTTTATTTTTATTTTTTATATTTTGATTTTATTACAGTAGGACCGACATACACATATGACATTCCCGAGTTTTCCTTTAACATCACTGCAATAATCCTTTACCACTCAATATCTGACATATAGCCGAGCGGTATTTGTCTGTAAAATCCATTTCCCATTTGCTAGACAGATCTGGTTCCTTTGTGGACTACCCCAACTGACCACTTAACCTTTATTTCCCACCCATCCCCCTCCTTCCTTCCCTCCCCCCTTTTCCCCCTCCCCCCTCCCGGGCCTAGTATATTTCTTTTAAGCAGGATGAGTGTTTGTCCATTTTGATTTTTTGTCAGCACTGTTCAAGAAGATGACCATTTTGCATAGAAGCTGTCTAAATCGTGTTCCAAACATGCGGCGATCCTTTCCATCGAAACGACGTGCCACAACCGTCGCAGCCAGTTAAGTCTAGTTAGTCCTTTTGCATATTTCCAAATAGAGGCGATGGTATGTACTCCTGCCAGTAGTAGATTCCGGCACGTTGTCTTCTGCTGAGTGGTCAGAGTCTTTTCTGGATATAGTCCTAGCAGGGCCGTCTCTCGCCTGAATGGCAAGGGGATGTCCAACAGATCATTGATAATTCCCCAGATTTTTTTCCAGAACTCCTCCACCCTTGGGCACCCCCACCAGCAATGTAAGTACGTCCCTCTTTCCCCGCAGCCCCTCCAACAGGTCGGGGGATAGGTAGCTTTTATTTTATTTGCTCTTTCTGTATCTGGAATTGGGCCAGGGCTTCTAGCTCCCCCCCCCCGTTCTGTTCCTGGTTCAAAATCATGACTTGTGTCTTCCTAGTGTTGACCTTATATCCTGATAAGGTCCCGAATTCTGCTAATACTGTCATTAACTCTAGTATCGAGGTTTGTATGTTGGTGATAGAGAGCAGCATGTCATCTGCATATACCATGGTCTTATGTTCTGTATCTCCAGTCCTTACCCCTGTGATTCTATCATTTTGGTTTATTGCCAATATAAGTGGCTCTATCCCAGTGTCAAACAACAGAGGGGACAGTGGGCACCCCTGTCTGGTACTTCTGCCCATCTTAAATACTGGAGTCTGCTCCCCATTAATCACTATCTGTGCGGTTGGTCTCTTGTATATGCTTTTCACCCATTCTAGATATTCGCCCGAGAAACCCATTTTGACTAGTGTTGCCAAGAGAAACTCCTTTTCTAATCTGTCAAAGGTCTTGTTGGCATCTAGGGAGACCATGGTGGTGAGCTTCTTATCCTTATTGATTTTGTATATTAAATTAACTGCCCTCCTAATGTTGTCTATCCCCATCCTGCCCCCTATGAACCCGGTTTAATCTGGGCCTATGATGCTTTTAATAATCAATTGCAGTCTATTAGCTAATATTTTGGTGAAAATCTTTGCATCAGTGTCCAATAATGCTATTGTCTGAAATCCCCGCATTCTTTTGCTATTGCTGCTGCTTTAGGGCATAGGGTAATCATTGCCGTGTAAAAGGTATCTGGCATTTCCTTGTTGTCTTTAATCTGACTGAACACTTTAGCCAGCACCGGGGCTATCAGTTCCCCATATTCTTGGTAGAATTCTGGTATAACACCATCTGGGTCCGGTGTTTTATTTTTTGGTAAGTCTTTATTGACCCCTTTAATCTTTTTTGTAGTAATGGGTTCGTTGAATATATTCCTTTGGGCCTCTGTTATTTTAGGTATTTTTAGTTTATTCAGGTAGAGATTAATTTTTTTTCCCTGTCAGGGGAATCTGAGGTATAGAGTTTCCTATAAAACTGTACAAACTGCTCCCTCATCTCCTGCCTCACCACGTATTTCTGGGCATCTGCCTGTAGAATCTGGGTTATCTGTGTCTTTTTTCTGCGATTTTTAACCATCCAGGATAGAACCCTGTCAGCTTTATTACTTTTCATGTAGTAAAATTGTTTGGTATAGCGTAGGTTTTTTTGACCACTGCCTCAGTTTCCATTGTATCTATTAATCCCCTAATCTCCACTCTTTCCTTAATCCCTTTCTCCAGCTGTCTCCAAATAGGTTTGCAACTCAGGTGGGACTTTTTTTATTGGGGAGGACGACCCTTGATGAGTCAGTCCCCCTTGGAGATAGAATGAAGGAGCTCTCTATCATCAATCAGGATATATTTCTATCCAGACTGGGGTCCCTAAGGGCGCACCTACAGGCTCCTGCTATCCAGTATGATGCTGTTGAGAATGACTATAAAGCTATCCCCCATAAATCTATTCACGGTACTGAGGCATGGTCTGCGGCAAGGTATCTTGAGGGAGATGAACTAGCAGTATCCCCAGAGGATGTGGATCAGCCAAGTAATCAGGTTAGTCAGCAGAAGGAGGCTATCCCAGCTCAGGGGGAATTTCATTTAATGGTGCAAAGTAATGTCAGTATAAATGACCCAAGCCTTATTAACTTAGAGGTAGTGGGCTCACAGGGATGACTAAATTCCAGTCCCCACACCTTAGGGTCTCAGGGCCCTGAAGGAGAGCAGGTTAATGCAATCATTTATGGGCCAAGTGCGATGCAGCAGCCAGCCACCTCTTCACCTTCTCTCTTGGAACATTTCTGGTATTAAGAGCAAATTAAAAGATAAAGACTGGCAGGAATTCTTGGCAGAGTATCAAATCTTGTGCTTCCAGGAAACTTGGCTGGATGCAACTAGCTCTGTCAATCTACCGGCATTTGAACTAGTGTTGCTTGGGGGTCAGAAAGTAAAATCTAGGGGTCAGATCGCGGGGGGCTTGGCAATTGGTCTAACCATTAGGTGGGCCAGATTCTTTACCCCCCTTTCTTCTTCCATACTCGAGATCCAGATAGGGTTATTAAATGTTGGCACAGGTCCAAATGAGCAGATCCTGATATTTAATGTTTATATATCCCCTGTCTCTTCCCCTTACTACTACAAAGCGGAGGTATGGGTAGCGCTGGAGGAGGAGAGTGTAAACAAGCTGGATTTCTTTTCACAGGCAATACTGATAGTAGTAGGGGATTTCAATCTACAAATCGATAAAATTCTAGGACAGGTGGATAAAGGCCTAGACCGGGTGCCAGTCCAGGATCATAACCAGAGGAATACATACCCCGAGGTCTCCCTAAGGGCCCTAATGTATAAATTCCGTTTAGTGGTCTTAAATGATAGTCTTTATCAGGACCCTTGTAAGGGGTTTACGTTTATGGGCCCACAAGGGAAGGGTAAGGTGGATGCCATCGTGGTAGAAGCAAGAGTTGCTAGCTACTTTCAAGAAGGGAACCCGATAGTACGACCTGAAAGTGATCATTTGGCACTTTCTACATCCTTTATGGCTCCCTCCCACACCCTAGCTAATTTAGGGGCCAGAGGCCCAACTAGTTTGGGGTCCAAATTAAGGAAACTGTCTTTTGCACAGTGGGCAAGACAGATGGGGGATGTTTGTATTTTAGACAGCATGGTCTCCCGGGTAGCTGCCTTTTATGATGCAAAAGATTTAACGACTGTATTAGTTCTCTTTGAGGAAATCATCTCCGCCTTACAAGAGAGATTTGGTGTTCCTTTAAAGCCATATAGGACTTTGAAGGGCAATTTGTGGTACGACCTGGAGTGCCGCCAGGTCAAGGCTAGCCTAAAGGCTCTTAAGAGACTTTGGGTATTGAGGCAGGATGAGGCGGGATGGTTAAGATTTAGTGTGCAGAGAACTAAGTATTCTTGCTTACTGGGTGCAAAACAAGGAATGTACTATACCCAAAGCTGGCTTAGGTTGAAGATTTTTGCCCAGACAGGTAATTCCAAGGGCTTTTGGGCCACAATTAATAAAATCATAAGACCCAGAAGCAATTGCAATGGCCAGTTGGTACCTGGCGAAGTCTGGCAGAAATTCTTCTCACACCTATATGTAGAGAAGCGGATAACGACGGATGATTTGGATTATCAGGCAGTATACCAGAACAATCAGCCTTGGAACTAGAACGATTTTTATCCAAGTATAATACTAGAAATCATCCAGGCCTTAAAACCAAATAAGGCAGTGGGGTTGGATCTTATCTCAGCGGAGATGCTTCAGAAGGCTGGTGGGCCCAATTACTATCTGTGTTATTTTTTCATATCAGCAAAGATGGCAAGATTCCGGAGGTATGGCTGCGTAGTGTTATAGTCCCCATCTTTAAAAAAGGGAGGTCACAGGCTCCAGCATGTTATAGGCCAATAAGTCTCTTGTCAGTGGTGGGTAAAGTCTATGCAGGGATTCTTTTGCAACACCTGGAAACCTGGGCAGAAGTTAAGGGAATTATCCCATTTGAGCACTTTGGCTTCCGCAAAGGGAGGTCTACATTAGATTGCTGTTTTGTCTTGCAACATTTGATGGCAAAATAGGTCAAGCTTAGGAAGACAAAACTGTATCTAGCCTTTATTGACTATACAAAGGCCTTTGATATGGTGCCTAGACAGAAGCTCTGGGCAAAACTAAAGTCTTTGGAGATTAACAGCAATCTGCTCAATGCGATAATCCTACTGTACTCTAGAAATGAGGCATGTATTAGGACAGGCCTGACACTGGGTGATTTCATACCGATAGAAAGAGTATGCCAGGGTTGCGTTTTAGCACCTCTGCTCTTCAATCTGTATGTTGCAGATCTTATTACCCACATACAAGAAAAAGAAACACATCCCCCTAAAGTAGGAGATATCCAGCTGCGCATTCTACAATTTGCTGACGACTTCGTCTTGCTCACTCAGTCTGAAATTAGCTTAAAGCGAGCAATTGATAGTTGCCATGAGTACTACCAAGCTAATGGGTTGGAAATAAATGTCCCCAAAACAAAGATAATAGTCCTTGGAGCAGGAAGAAGTAAGAACTCATGGAAGCTTAACGTGGGTACCACAGAAGTGGTACCCACTTTTTCGTACCTGGGGGTTACTTTCTCTAGGAGGGGTACTTAGACCGAACGTATTCGGATAAGATCTAACAAAGCAGACAAAGCTGCGCAGGCCTTGGGGAGGGCTATAGCCATTTGCAGGGGTGTCCCTCTTTCAATTTTTTTGGACATTTATCACCCAAAGGTTATAGCATCAGCTCTCTTTGGTTTGGAAATGGTACCTAATCCAAACGTAAAGTCTCTAGAAAAGGTCCAAAATAAATTTCTTCGTCGTTTTCTCAAAGTTGGGCCGAGTGTTCCTGGTGCTGTCCTTAGAGCAGAAACTGGTACTAATTCTATGACTGCTTTGGCCAAGAGGGTGTTTATTCGATTGTGGCTGCGTTTACTAGCCCAAAAGGAGGGGGCCCTCCCCTTGCTTTGCCTTAGGGAGGAGCTTACTGCATTAAATTCAAGAGCTTACCCCGGCTACTTTATTTGGCCCAGATCATAGCGTATTGTGGCTTCTCATTTGCCTACCTCAAGGGGAAGACCTTGGGATCCATTAAAGCAGAAATCTGCAAGAGGATTAATGATATCGCTCACCAGGAAGATATAGCAGACTTAGCTAGGTGGAGGGTTGCTCCATGCTTACAACAGTTTAAGACCCATGTGACGTTAGAGGGTTATCTGGACATGCTTGCAAATTCACGTTTACGTAGGGTATATACCTGCCTACGGTTTCAACTTATTTACTCTGCAGTTATAGAAGGTAGGCGCAAACAGGTGGTATATAGCAAATGTTTATGCTCTTGTCCATTAGTAGAGGTGGAATCAACGGACCACCTCTTAATGAGATGCCCATATTACCAACCCTTGAGGGTAACCTGGCTTTTGCCACTACTAAAAAAGGGTCTCGACTTTGACAAAGAAGGAAGAATTTATGGCAATTGCCACATTTTTGAGTCTGGCAGAAAAAACCAGAGCTCGAATTTATACAGGCTGAGTCTCTTGTTCTTAGCCTTAGTTAATTTGGCAGGTTGTTATGTAGATTCTCGATGGGCGGTCGGCATTTTCTTGATGGGATGTTTGCGATTTTTGTAAACTCGCAGATTGTGTGATTTACCTATGTGCTTTACCCTCGATGGAGGTGTCATAAAATCGAAAGAACCCTACAGGCCATAGCGAGAATTGATGCCAGCAACAAAATTAACTTAGCAATGGCTTACCATATGGAACGGAAAAGTAAAACCAGAAGCCTTGGTCTAATATCTAGAGTATTATCCAATCTTACGACCCCTGACAATGGTCAACGGACTGTGGATAATGGATAATGTTTAAATGGTAGGGTGCTGTGTTAATTTGTACAGGCATCTTGGTAGACGGTATGATTTGCTGAAGTGTTACCTGAATGCTTTTCTCAAATATGTTGCTGACTCTAATCCTATTTCTGCTTGTTGTTTGTTTGGCTGATGCTGGAAGATAAGGCCATAACAACAACAATAATAGTAATGCATACGCTCCTTCTCTGAAACTGTATGTTGTTCCAGCGGTTTTAACTGGTATTATTTTCGTTTTATGTATGCCTTGTTGTTTTGCTATATGTATGTTTTTGTTGGGCATGGCGAAAGCCTGTGCCGAAATAAATTGAATTGGTGACCCTTTCAGCCATCCCATCCATTTTTTTAATTCAGAGTGTCCACCACACTGATCAACTTCTGGATGCCATCATTCAAAATCTCCCACTGGTTCTTAGTGGCTTCATGTTGGCTCGTTATGGTGTTTGTTAGGCAGGCTAGCTGCTCTGAAATTTCGGGTTGTTCCCCCGGTCTGGATCTCACTGCCGCCGCCATTTTTGCACGCGGCATCTCTGACTCCCCTCCCCCACTGCTCTCTTTACCTCGTGTTTTTTCTGGGCTATTCAGTCCCAGCGGCTCCGTTTTTTTTGCTTTGCAGGGGCCGGGGATGTTCCACTTCGGGTTTTTACCCATGTGCTGCACCGGGTTGCTATTTAAGTCTTTTTATTTCAGCATTTATTGTCGGGCTGTCGGGAGCTTTTTGCCAGCGTGTCTACTGCTCGCGCATGCCCAGTGGCCGCCCCTGTGCTGTGGAATTTGCTCCTGGAGGAGTCTCGGTTGGCTCCCACGCTCCTGCTATTTCAGTGTGTAAGAAAGACCTGGCTGTTCTGTCAGGATTTTGGCGAGGGGTGGTTTCCCCACATGCATTTTTAAATTGTTTTAAATTTTGTTATTGTTTTATTGATTTTTGTTCGCCGCCCTGGGCTGCCCTGTGGGCAGGAGGGGCGGGATATAAATTTTAAATAAATAAATTTGTATAGAGGCATTATGACATCCTCAGTTTTATTCTATTTGCTTTGACTGCTGCGGCACACTGGGCTGACGATTTCAGTGTAGTATCCACAATCGCTCCCAGATCCTTTTCCTGAGTGGTAACTCCTAGCTTAGTACTCAGCATTGTGTACTCATAATTTGGATTATTTTCCCCAATGTGCATCACTTTGCACTTGTCCACATTAAATCTCATCTGCCATTTAGATGCCCAGGCACCCAGTCTTGTAAGATCTTGCTGCAGCTCCTCACAGTCTGCTCGTGTTCTGACTACTCTGAATAACTTGGTGTCATCTGCAAATTTGATCACCTCACTCTTAACACCCTTTTCCAGATCATTAATGAATACATTGAAAAGAACTGGTCCCAGTACAGATCCTTGGGGCACACCACTTTTTACATCCCTCCATTGTGAAAACTGGCCATTTAGTCCCACTCTTTGCTTCCTATCCTTTAACCAGTTACCAATCCATAGCAAAACACTACCTCCTATCCCATGACTTTTTAATTTTCTCAAGAGTCGTTTATGTGGGACCTTATCAAAAGCTTTCTGGAAATCCAGGTACACTATATCTGCTGGGTCTCCCCTGTCCACATGCTTGTTTACGCCCTCAAAGAATTCCAAGAGATTAGTGAGGCATGACTTCCCTTTGCTAAATCCATGCTGACTCTTTGCCATTAAGCCATGTTTATCAATATGCCCAGTGATTCTGTTCTTAATGATAGTTTCCACCATTTTGCCCGGCACAGACGTCAAGCTTACCGGTCTGTAGTTTCCAGGATCACCTCTGGATCCCTTTTTAAATATTGGGGTTACATTTGCCACCCTCCAGTCCTCAGGTACAGTGCCAGATGCCAACGTTAGGTTACAAATTACTACTAGTAGGTTTGCAATTTCACATTTGAGTTCCTTCAGAACTCTGGGGTGAATACCATCTGGCCCTGGTGATTTGTTCGTATTAAGCTTGTCAATTTGCTCTAGAACCTCCTCCAGGGTCACGCTGATTTGTGACAGTTCATCCAATTCATCACCTACAAAGTAGGGTTCCGGCGTGGGTATCTCCCCAACATCCTCCGCAGTGAAGACCGAAGCAAAGAACTCGTTTAGCTTCTCTGCAATGTCCTTGTCCTCCCTGAGTGCCCCTTTTACTCCCTGGTCATCTAATGGCCCAACCGACTCCCTAGCAGGCTTCTTGCCTCTGATATACTTGAAAAAGGTTTTATTATTTGTTTTTGCCTCTTTAGCAAGTCTCCTTTCAAATTCTTTCTTGGCCTGCCTTATTAGCACCTTACAGTTACGTTGCCAGTGTTTATGCTCCTTTGTATTTTCCTCATTGGGGCTAGCTTTCCATTTCTTAAAGGATGCCTTTTTGGCTCTAATAGCCTCCTTTGCATCTCCATTTAGCCACAGTGGTAGACGTTTAGTCCTCCTGCTACCTTTTTTAACTTGTGGGATGCATGTAATCTGGGCTTCCAAGATGGTGCTTTTCAACAGCCTCCATGCCTCTTGCAAACATGTAGTCCTTTCAACTGTGCCTTTTAGTTTCTTTCTAACTAGCTTCCTCATTTTGGCATAGTCTCCCTTTTTAAAGTTAAAAGCCAGGTCTGTACTTTTAATTAACTTTCTCCCTCCAGCAACTATGTCAAATTTGATTATATTATGATCGCTATTGCCTAGTGGCTCGGCCACAGTTACTCCTTGCACTAGTTCCCGCGTACCACTTAGGACTAGACCTAAAGTAGCTGCTCCCCTCGTTGGTTCCGGAACCAATTGCTCTGAAAAGCAGTCATTTATGGTATCCAGAAATTTTACCTCCACATCCTGCCCCGAGGAGGCATTCACCCAGTCAATATTGGGGTAGTTGAAGTCACCCATTATTATTATGTTCCCAGTTTTAATAGCCTGTTTAATCTCTGTTAGCATTACATAATCAGTCTCTCCATTCTGGTCAAGGGGGCGATAGTATAGCCTCACTGCTATACTCTTCTGCTTGATACCTGGAATTTCAATCCATAGAGATTCGAGGGAACAGTTTGCATCCTGTAAAATTTTTATTCTACTTGCCTCAATGCTGTCCTTAACATACAGGGCCACCTCACCACCAACAAAATCTCCTATGTCCTTTCAATATATCTTGTACCCTGGTATTACAGTGTCCCATTGGTTATCCTCATTTCACCAGGTCTCTGTGATGCCTATAATGTCTAGATCTTCGTTTAGCACTATAAACTCTAATTATCCCATCTTACTTTTTAGACTTCTAGCGTTAGCATAGAGACACTTAAATGTATTATTTTTATTCTTCTTCTTAATGGGCACATTATAGGTAACTGAAACAGGCGCTCTGGAATCATTATCTGTCTGTTCTCCCCCGCGTTCCACCTAAAATCCCTTGCCATTTATCTTATCCTCAGTCTTAAGATACTCTACTTCCTCTAAAGTAACATCCTTTGGAGATGTCACAGCCCAAACCGTGCACTCCATAGTGCCTGTCGGCTTTCCTCCAGGTTCTAGTTTAAAGACTGCTCTATCACATTTTTAATTTTTAGCGCCAGCAGCCAGGTTCCATTTTGGTTAAGGTGGAGCCCATCCCGTTTGTATAGGCTCTCCTTTCCACAAAAGGCTCCCCAGTTCCTAATAAAACTAAAGCCTTCCTCCTTGCACCAATGTCTCATTCATGCATTGAGACTCTGGAGCTCAGCCTGCCTCTGGGGTCCTGCACGTGGAATGAGGAGCACTTCCGAGAATGCTGTGTCAATTTTCCTGTAAGAAATTCTAATTAAGGATTTTTACTTAGTTGAACTATAACCAAGTCATTAAAGATAGTCTGCAAATTCAGGAAAAGTAAAGGGTCACTATGTCAGAACGATCTAATTACATCCACGAGGCAGAACAATTGGCAGCAGAATTTACATAGAACCTTTTGTTAAGATCTCAAGGCACTTTATAAGCATAATATCCCATTAACTAGATTCATATACCAATTGAACACTGAAAATATAAGAAAGCTTTACTTTGAAAATGCTTGTTTAAATTTAGTTCATTACATGCTGTAACAATAAAGCCTTGATAATGTATTCATAGTAAAAATGAACACAATAAAACTAGGCTTTCTGTATCTCATTTCTCCTGTACGATAAGGAAGGGCTTATAGTCTCTTTTTACGGTAATACTAAAGAACAAAGTAACAGCTTAGCTTTAAGGTGTTTGTGAAATACCAAAGGAAAAAGCAGGTCTATAGACTTAAGGAAAGGGGAATATCACAATCCAAGCAGCGGTTTATCCTCTCCAACTTAGGGCTCCTTTGCTGTCTAGTCACCCAAATCCTGTATCCCTTCATTTTAAACCTGATAATTGACCCTATTTGGATAAATTAAAAACCAAACTCAAGCCAAACTGAACCTGAAGGTATATTCTTCATTCTGTATTTTTTATCTACACTGCTTTTGTACTCTTTGGTTGAGTGTTACAGCACCAAAATAACGGGTGCTGCCAGATGTAACGGTAAATATATAATTAAAACTTGTGTCAAGCAATTCAATCCATACGTGTTGAACTGCACGTGTAGCTGGATCACCAGATGTGATCCAGCAGCTACAGGCAGTGAACATGAGAGGTAGACTGGAGCACGGTTTTTTCCAAGATGTGGCTGACCAATTACTCATTTGGAGATGAGTAGGTAATATCCCAGTTTTGTGTCTAGGGGTGTCTTCAGACGTTACGAGATCACGGTGAACCACGGTGAATACCCACCTGTGATCACCGTGTCTCGAACGTCTGTTTGCGGGGCGCCAGATGTTCGCCACAGTGAATCCCACATGGGGTCTGTTTGAACCACGCTTCCCGTGCTAGCCGGGGGAAGGTCCCGGGAAGCGTGGTCAAACGGACCCCGGGCCGGGACCAACGAAAAGTCACGTCTGGCCGCGCGCCACGACCCGGGATCCCAGTGGGATCCCGGGCCACGGCGCTTCCGGCCCGACGCGGCGGCCGCAATGGCCCCGCCGCCCGCCCGTCTCCTCGGAGGGCGGGCGGCGGGGTGCGTGGAGGGGGCGGGGCCGTGCGGCCGCACATTGCGCCGCGCGGCCCCGGCCCCTCCCACTTTCCCCGCCGGGATCCCCCCGGCACGTCTGTTGTGGCGTTACGGGGTGACCCCGGCGGGGAACGAAGCCAGTGGTTTCGGTACGGGGCCAAAGGGCCCCATAACGTCTGAAATCACCCTATAACAGCTATTGCAACTCAAAACAGAACCCAGCACAGAATTCTGATAATTAGGAAACAGAACAAGTATGTCACAGTCCAGAGGGAAACTTTTTATGAGATTAGATGCAACACAAGAGCACCCCAACAGCTCACTGGCTTGAAGTATGGTACTTCTCTGGGGCCAGACTTTGGTTTTGGATCATGTTTTTTGCCACCATGTCCTAATTAGCAGTAAATTTCAACATTCAGTGTGTCTCAAATTATTAAGGGCAGCAGATGGTTGATCACTAGGGGTGGGAAACAAGGAGTATTTAAGTTCAGGGTTTTTTTCAGATTGGTTCTTTTGAATATCCAGATCTTTCTACGGTTTTGGATTTCCAGTTTGGGATTTTTCCCATTGAAGTCAATGGGAAATCTTTCCACTGAAGCCAATGGGAAGGGAAACCAAATTGTAAGATGACCACACCAATCACCCCCATCTCCTGGGACAGTGAGTCCTTCCTCCCCCACCCCCATGGCCCTGGCATATACTTACCAGCCTCAGAGGACTTGATAGAAGCTCCACCAGCCCACTGCTGCTGTGGGGGGCCTCCTGGCAGGCTCCCTTACTGTAGCATGCTGCCCAGCACCCTGCTCCATGGCGTGCATATGCAAAATAGCCACTGGAGCCATTTTGCACATAGACAAAATGGTCACCACCCTTAACCAAAATGGTGGCAGCCAAAAGAACATTGCCACCATTTTGGTTAAGGATGGTGGTCATTTTGCACATGTGCAAATCAGCCTCAGCTGACCTTAATTTATGGATTGGTTTTTCTTCCCATTGACATCAATGGGAACGTTTCCCATTGATTTCGATAGGAAAAATAAAAATTAAAAAACCGTAAATGGCAGGCTAATTTACGGGTGCTTCAGTTTAAACCAAAAATGCCTTTTTTCGGACAGGTTCAGGTTAAACCAAAAATGAAAGTCCCATCCCTATTGATGACCCTCAGCAAGGAGCACCCCTCAAAATGTCCACCTAAGAACCAGACCAGGTTCCTTCCTTGAGAGTATTTTACTTTGACTTTCTCAGATGCTCAAAGTTGTGGCTGTTAAAAAAAACCCAAATGGTGTCATGTGCCTATTACAGTACCCCCACAAATGGGGGATGTTACAGAATGCCTCTTAATTTTAAGAGGTATTAAATGCCTCAGAACTGGTGAGGTTTCAGTTCATCTGCATACTCTCCCAGCTGCCTTGGCTGTCAACACCTGAGGACGCCGCAACCCTCCTGGAGCTTAGCTTTTCTGCCAGCCAAGTTCCAGAGACCAGCGAATCAAAATGCGTGTGCTATAAGATCACTCACCAGCAGAATAGTACTACTACAACAGCAGCTAAGGGTAAGCTTAAGGGTACTTCTACCACCTGGTGGCTCCCCAGTGATCAGTAGGTCAGCCACTCTCCACCTCGTTCTTCTCGGTCTCTTCTCTATTACCTATCCTCCCCACCATGATGCCTGTCCTAATCTCTTGCCTTCCCTCTCCCTCCTTCTCCCCCTTTCCCCTCTCCCCCCCCCTCTTCCTTCCTCTACTTCTTTTTCCCCTGATCCTTCCTTCCTCCCAGCCCATCACTTCTCTCCAACCTCCTCACACTTCTTCCTCCCCCTTGGCTACCTTCCTCTCCTGCTCCTCCCCCACCCTTCCTATCTCTCACCTGCCCCGCCACCCCCTTTCTCCCAATCTTAACCCCATTCCCTGCCTTCCCCCTGATTAGCNCCCCCCCCCCTTCCTTCCTCTACTTCTTTTTCCCCTGATCCTTCCTTCCTCCCAGCCCATCACTTCTCTCCAACCTCCTCACACTTCTTCCTCCCCCTTGGCTACCTTCCTCTCCTGCTCCTCCCCCACCCTTCCTATCTCTCACCTGCCCCGCCACCCCCTTTCTCCCAATCTTAACCCCATTCCCTGCCTTCCCCCTGATTAGCTTCCAGTCTCCTGCTTCCTTTGGAACTGTTGCTCCTCTGCCAATAAAGCACCCTACATCCATGATCTCTTCCTCTCCCACTCCCTCCAGTTCCTTGCCCTTACTGAAACTTGGATCTACCCCTCTGACTCTGTCACCCCAGCTACCCTCTCCTTTGGGGGTCTCTCCTTTTCTCACCAGCCATGCCCCGAAGGCCGGGGGGTGGCGTGGGCCTCCTCCTCACTAACTCCTGTCAATTCCAACCATTTTCTCCTCCCCCCCCTCCTTCCCTTCCTTTGAGGCTCACTCTGTGCGCCTCTACTCCCCCCTCCATCTCTGCGTCGTCGTCATTTACCGCCCCCCTGGCTCTCCTCCTTTCTCTTTGAATTTGAGTCCTGGCTCATTTTCTTCCTCTCTGATGATACCCCAACTTTCATCCTCTGTGACTTCAACATTCACACTGATGTCCCTTCCCAGTCATCTATCTCTCGCTTCCTCTCACTAGCCTCCTCCTTCAATCTCCACCTTTGAACCAACTTCCCCACCCATGCTAACGGCCGTTCTCTTAACCACTAGGAACTGCTGTGTCTCTGATCTCTCCTTCAATCCTCATCCCATCTCTGACCACTTCCTTGCCTCTTTCAAGGTCTCCCACTGTCCCCCTTCTCCACACCCCCTCCGTAACCTGCAGACCATTAACCCCCTGGACTTTGTCTCCTCTTTCTCGCCCCAGTCTTCTCCTCCTCCTCCTCTCCTGACTCTGCCATTTCTGCTTTTAATGCTTCTCTCTCCACCACCCTTACCACCCTCTCCTCCCGCCCTGCCCGCTCCCACAACCCCCGTCCTTGGCTCACCCCAAGTATCTGCCACCTCCGCTTCTGCACATGGGTGCAGGATGCCTGAATGCCTTTGGCGCAAATCCCACTCTCATGCTGACTCCCTTCACTTCAAATTCTGTCTCTCCTCCCTTACTTCTGCTGTCTCCCTCGCTAGACAGAATTACTATGCCTCCCGCTTTGAGTCTTGTTCTCAGGACCCTCACTGCCTGTTCTCCACCTTTGACTCCCTCCTCAAGCCCCCCTGTCCTCCTCCTTCCTCTTCCCTTTCTGCTCAGGATCTTGCTTCTTTCTTCACCTCCAAGGTAGACAAGATCCGCCTCGACATCGCTTCCCACTCCTCTCCTCACTCCCCCATCCTCCATCCCTCCCACCTCCCTTGAAGAAATCTCCTCCCTGCTCTCCTCCTCCAACCCTTCCACTTGTCCCCTTGACCCCATCCCCTCATGCCTCCTGACCTCCATTGTTCCCAGTATTGCCACTTCCCTCCTGCACATCAACCACCTCTCCCTCTCTATTGGCTCCTTCCCATCTGCCTTCAAGCATACCACTGTCTCTCCTATCCTCAAAAAGTCCACTACTGACCCCTCTGACCTTTCTAGCTACCATCCTGTCTCACTCCTTCCTTTTGCTTCCAAGCTTCTTAAACGTGTTGTCTACTCCCGCTGCCTCGACTTCCTCTCCACCAACTCCTCCCTTGACCCCCTCCAATCTGGCTTTCGCCCCCTTCACTCTACTGAAACTGCTATCGCTAAGATCACCAACGATCTTCTTGTCGCTAAATCTAACCGCCTCTATTCCATTCTTGTCCTTCTTGACCTCTCTGCTGCCTTTGATACTGTTGACCACTCAGTCTTGCTGGATTCACTTCACTTCCTTGGCTTCCGTGGCTCCATCCTCGACTGGTTCTCCTCCTACCTCTCTGACCGCTCCTTCAATGTGTCTCTGGCGAACTCCACCTCCTCCTCCCTTCCACTCTCGGTTGGTGTTTCCCAAGGCTCTGTCCTTGGCCCTCACCTCTTCTCTATCTATACCCTGTCCCTAGGCAACCTCATTGCCTCCCATGGCTTCCAATATCACCTCTACACTGATGACACTCAACTCTCTCTACTCCCTCTCTTTCTCCATCTATTCAAGCTCGCCTCACCAGCTGTCTCTCTTACATCTCTACCTGGATGTCTCAACGTCAACTCAAACTCAACATGGCTAAAACTGAACTTCTTATCTTCCCCCCTCATCCTTCCTCTTCCCTGTCGATCCTCATCAATGGGGTTACCATCCTTCCTGTCCCCCCCAAGCCCGTAGCTTAGGCTTCATCTTTGACTCACCCCTTTCTTTTAAACCCTACATCGACTGTTGCCAAATCCTGTCGCTTCTCCCTCCATAACATTGCTAAGATTCGCCCTTTTCTCTGTCTCCTCTGCCAAAACCCTTGTTCATGCCCTGGTCATCTCTCGCCTCGATTACTGTAACCTCCTTCTCACTGGCCTCCCCCGCTCTCACCTTTCTCCCATTATCTCCGTCCAAAACTCTGCTGCCAGGGTCATCCACTCGCCCATCACTTCAACCATGTGCAGCCCCTCCTCTCCTCTCTTCACTGGCTCCCCCTTCCTGAACAAATCCTGCACAAGCTCCTAGTCTTCACCTATAAATCTCTTCACAATCTTGCTCCCCCCTACCTGTCTGTGCTAATTTCCCTCTGTACTACAATTCGTGAATTCCGCTCCTCCTCTGTCCCCTCTCTCGCCCTCCCACACCTCCCCCGCTCCCCTAACTGCCTTCGTTCCTTCCTCCTGGCTGCCCCCAACCCCTGGAACTCCCTCCCTGCCCACATCCACCTCGCCCCCTCCCTTTGTACCTTCAAATCCCTCAAGACCCACCTCTTCTGCTCTGCCCACCCCGACTCCTCGCTCTCCTCACCTAACTCCTGCTGATACCCTCCATCTAGTACAATCTGTTGGTCTGTGTACTCATATCCTCACCACATGACCCAACCAGCCATTATTCTCAATGTAACCAAGCCAAGGACGTGCGCCTGGGACCTCGCATCCTCATTAATGTTACACTCCTTGTCTCTCCCTCTGTCCCCCCTTCCTTGGTCTCCCCCCCCCGCCCGTCTCTCAGATTGTAAGCCCTAGGGCAGGGACTGTGTCTATTCAACTACTTTGTAAGGTGCCAGGTACATTCCTGGAGCTATATAAATGTTTCCTGCTAATAATAATAATTGTACATGTTCAGCCTTTCCCAAATCTGAGAATATTACAGATTCTATGTACTTATTTATTTCTTAATTTAAAAATTTGCTATCCCGCTTCCTCCTGCCAAAGGCAGCTTGGGGTGGCACACAATATAAAAGCACAGAGTAAAATATACAATAGAAAACTTTAAAAATTCAGTAAAAGCAATCATTTCCCCTCCAACCCGACACCACCCCTCCCCCTACCTGTCTCCCTCACCAAACGCCTGGCGGAACCACCAGGTTTTACACTGATGCCTGAAGAAGGGTTAAACAAGCCTCCGCTGGGAGGGAGTTCCACAACCAAGGCACAGTTACCGAGAATGCTCTCTCCAATGTGCCCCCCCACTGAACACGGGGAAACTGCAAAAAGGCACCCCCGGCCAACCACAATGGTGGGGCAAAATGCCCGTTTCCCTACAAGAGTACCCTAGACACTCTGCTCCACACACACACACACACACACACACACACACCAGGGCCTGGACAAATGCAAGGTACAGACAGGACAAGTGTTCTGGGCATGCTCCAAAAGCCAAGAACAGGGATCAGTATCTCAAGGTGAATTCCATGATTTCTCACCTAAGTGACATCACAGGTCAGAGGGCTCAGGCAGTTCACCTGGATTGGAGAAACCCCTACCTGGAGGCAATTCCCAAAGGGGAGGAGGGGTCGAGCTTAAAAAGCCAGGACACACCCCTTCCTCCCTCTCTCTCTGACTTTCGCTTTCCAAACTGCAACATGTTGCTGCCAGGTGCCTCACTTGTTTCTACCTGCATAGATGATGAGAAGGAGCCCGTAAGTACCAGCAGCAAATGCCTTTCTACCCTCAGTCCTAGGAGGCGGCTACCCAAACCAGGGGACATCCGATCCCCAAGATCTGAGTCTACTTTAAGTTTGCTTCTCTCTTTATCCAAAGCCTTTTACCTTAGCCTTGTTGCCAAACCTGTTTCTCTGCTTTTGGTCAATAAAGTATCTCTTTTGTTTTGTAAGATGGGTGTATCTGTGCCTGAGTGAAAAGCCCATCGGCTGGAAAGAAAAAGCCTTTTGTACCACATACCACATGTAACATAAATGTTCCTTGTCCGAGTACACTATATTCATGTATTCTAGGCATGTCTGTTATTTAATTTTATTTATTTCAATATATTTATAGCCCGCTCCCTCCTGCTCAAAGTAGCAGATTGGGGCGGCCAACAACTTAAAATATTATTAAAACTTATAAACTCATTAAAAGAGCAGAACTGAACTCAAGACACTCCCAACCCCAACCCCCCTCCCCGTCTCCCTCCCCAAAAGCCTGGCGGAACAGCCAGGGCTTACATTGTCTTTGGAAAGAAAGGAGGTCTGGGGTTAGGCGGGCCTCCATTGGGAGGGAGTTCCACAGCCTAGGAGCGACTACTGAGAATGCCCTCCCCATCACCACCACCTGGGAAACCAAGGGGACTTCGAGTTGGGCGTCCCCGGCCGACCACTGGTGTCACACTGCAGCCCAGGACATTAGGCAGTCCTGCAGGTAAGTGGGGCCTAGGCCATTTAGGACTTCATGTGTCAACCCCAACACCTTGAATCAGACCCAGAAGACAATAGGCAGCCAGCTCAGAGAACGGAACACTGGTGTAATGTGCTCACAACGACCCGTCCCCATAAGGAGATGGGCTGCCGCATTCTGCACCAGTTGCAGCTTCCGGACCATCACCAAGGTAGCCCCACATAGAGTGCGTTACAGTAGTCCAGTCTAGAGGTGATGAAGGCATGGATGATGGTGGCCAGTTCAGAGTTCAAAACATGGCCGTAGCCGTCGTACCAGATATAACTGGTGAAAGGTGCTCCTCGCTACAGCTTCCACCTGGGAATCCAGGCGAAGCTGCGAGTTGAAAAGCACCCCCAAACTACAGACCCAAGCGGCTAGGGGAGGGCAAACCCCAGCAATGATGGGGGTCACCACTATGAACTATGCCATGAACTATACAATACATTCATTTCTTTCAACCCCAAAATCTCCCCATGCAAGGGCAATCCAAACAGCTCAGCTATAAACACACATTTTTAAAAGTCCTCGGTCTAAAACCCACTTTATATACATTTTCTTACAACTTCATAATGAAAGTTTTCTACTATCCAAAATTAACATTACTCTAAAACCATCCTCTATTCTGTTCTGTGTAAAGATGTCAGGTCACACACAGGCATTAAGAGAAGCTGTGGTCTGGCCAACTCCACAAACATACAGTGGTCCACTAAGGTAATTCCAAGTGTGGACATGACAGCCCTAACTCCCACTCCACTTTCTGTAACACACACATTGTATAATTACAAAAACGTACCTTCACATTTATCCACTACTTCCTTGAAGTGCAAGTTAAGGCTGTGATGTCCATATCTGCAGTTCTCTTAGTGGTGTATATACACTTCACCAGACCACATTTCTTTTTGATGATTGCTAAACCCATGGCTCGAATAAATTGTAGTTACATATTCAAAAAGGCAGAATTAAAGGTGGCATCGCTGACTTGTGAAGTGTGAATACCTAAACTCTCAATTTCCCAATTTTAGGACTTTTAAATTGAGATACCCAGTGTTCTGGGAAAGGCATTAGCATTACGTTTTCAGGCAGAAATAGTTGCCTGAAACTTAAAAGCACAACCACTCTCCATTATAAACAGGGGACTGCTGAACCCCCGATTTTGAGGAAACTGCTTGAGCTACATTGCTGAAAATTTATCCATTGCTATAAGTTGTGAGGACCATCATATGCATAAAATTTGAAGAAGATCCATCAGGACAATAAAATGTTATGACTGTTTTAACGATTCCAGACATCATCACTAGCGCAGCAGGAAGTTATTCTCCAGGGGTTGGGGTCTGTCTTCTATAAATTAAGACAGGCTAGGAAGTATAGTGCAGATGATAAGGAATCTGGAGATTTTTTAGGAAGTTTAGTGACGAGGACCAAGTGTCCGGATGAAGTGGTGAGTCTAGTCAGTGTGGAGCCGCAAAGTAGTCAGAGGGTGGAAAACGTTTGTATGGGAGAGGAGGTTGATCCAGTGCTCAGGGTTTCTGGCTTAGGGCTGGAGGATTTGGAAGCTTCTCAGCTCCCTTTGGGTTGCTCAGTCAGCTCCCTTGAGAGTGTGGTGCGGGCTAGTTTAACTGAGGGCCATGAGGGCTCGGGGGATTCCTCATTTATCTGACTACCACCTGCCAGATATTTGGTCTCCTTTTTGTCTTGGAACATTTCGGGGTGGTGGAACAAGGCTGGGGATATGGACTTTAGGGCCAGGTTAAGGTCCTATGACTGTTTGTCTCCAGGAGACGTGGGTTACAACCAGGGCCCCGAGGGATCCGCGGGTCTGCGAATCGCAGATTTCCCGCGGAATTCCCCTCCCCCCGCGGAATCTCCTGCCCCGCTTACCCCAGCGCAGAATTTCCAGCCTGCGCTGCGGGGACGCGGGGCAGGAGATTCTACGGGGGAAGGGGAATGAACAA
>QEPC01001417.1:1894186-1905391 GCA_003113815.1 Sphenodon punctatus
CACCCGCTGGTTTCTCCCCGAGAGGAATGAGCGGAACCACCCTAGGACAGTCCCATCCAGACCCCTCAGGGCTCGCAGTCACCTCAGCAGCAGCCCATGGTCTACGGTGTCAAACGCGGCCGAGAGATCTAGCAGGATCAAGAATGCTGAACATCCTGCATCCATCTCCCAGTGGAGATCATCCACCAAGGCCACCAACACCGTCTCAGTACCATAGCCGGGGCAGAACTCAGACTGAAAAGGGTCCAGGAAACAGATGCTGTCCAAATGCACCTGGAGCTGCAGTGCCACTGCCCATTCAATAACCTTCCCTAAAAAGGGAAGATTAGAGACGGGTTGGTAGCTGGCAAGTGCATCCACATCCAAAGATGGCTTCTTCTGCAGGGGGTGCACCACAGCCTCCTTGAGACTGGGTGACAGTCTCCCCTGCCAAAGGGACGTGCTCATATATGAAATATACGAGGTAGAAGATCTGCTCTCTTTTGAATACACATGAAAAGAGCCCAACAACTTGAATGGGAGCTACACGCAAGTGTCTGAGAGCCCTTTCAATTACTCATCTAGTCCTGAGCAGAGAAGTTTAAAGAAGGGGGTGTTTTCAGATGTGATGCTGGCACGGATTAATCTGCTTTAGTGCAGATTAATCCTGGTGCTAGCGTCACGTTTAAAAATGGCTGCCAGATGTTACCAGGGTCTGGCTCCAACCATAGTGACCAAGTGAAATCCCTGAGTGACAGCCCAGACTAAGCTCCACCATGGTTGGGAGCCAGCGAGTGGACCGCTATCATGTCCGATAACCCACTTCACTCAACCTGGTCCGAAGTGGTGGCGGGGGCCAGGCGCCACGCTGCGCATCAGCCAGAGGGGAAGGGGTGGTGCATGCAACGCAGGGGGCAGATGTGTGAACGCATATCTGAGCATCTCCCTGCCCCCTCCCCAGCCCACCGTAACACTTCTTTGGCAGCCTGACCAAGTCTGACCTAGAGTGATTGGTCCCCCGCCATGGCCCAGAGGACCGTGGCTGTGGCAGGCCTGTCTCATCTAATGACACCCACGGTGGCCTCTTAGAAAAGGAAAATAATGTGCTTAATCAAAGCTTTCAAGAAATACTGTAGGGGGGGGAAGAGTTGTACGATACTGACCCATTATGTTTCAGTTTAACTTGGATCCTGCAAAAAAACCCACCTTTAACCCATTATATAGAGCATCTCAAAAGAGTGGAAGTGATCACTAAGGTTGTGTTTGGTTTCAGTAGACTAGAGGTCCATATCTCAGACCAAAAATAGCAGTTTATAAGTGCACCAGCAACAATCAGACAGGATCAGATGAGAACGGATGCTGAGCTGAAATCCAGGTTGGTGACATAAACATGCAAGTTCCATATCCCATTTTCTGTTATTACACGTTTAGGGGACTCTGGGCATAATAATTAGTTAGCAGCTGTTTATTTCCATGTGTTTGATAAAAATGCCAAACTGCTACTGAAGTTTCCCACTAAAAAGAAATTTTAAAAAGCCTTCAGAAAGCACTGGGACACCTATTTCTTCCAAATACTTTCAGGCAGAGTAAACTGAATTTCTCATCTGTTACACATATTAGGTATCCCTCAAAAATGTCAGCTTTTCCCTCTAAATATTGGCAAGAAAATACTTTACTGAAGGTGCTGCTGCTTTGGATATATATATAAAAAAGAAATCAATTATGGAAATCTACCCCCAAATTTCATTCTCTGTCTCATGGGCCATATTCTTTACTTAATGATAACCCACGGTGGTCCAATTCAATGCAGTTAGTCTTAGATTGGAAATCCAGTCTATCACATCTTCATGCAATACCAATGGTGTATTTGCTCAAATGCTCAACCTGATTGGAATTGTCCAAGTGACTCTACAGAATAGCTCTCACTCTGCATTCATCAGTTTCTTATTGTGAAAAATGCTTGTTTTGTGCTCTCTAGTTCTTAAAAAAAAGAAAATCTTGTCGCAAAATCATTTGGACTGAGAAAATTCAATCTAACCAAGAGCCAAAAAATTTCCATTTACTAACTCCCTACAAGTGAATGCAAATCTAGTGACTGCGGTGCTAATATATAATAAATACACAGAAACAGCTCTATTGCCTATCTAAATGTCACAAAACACAAACTTTTGGGGTAATTTGAGGGTATGGGATAACACTTATCCCATACCCTCAAATTTCATACCCTTCATATATTCATGTCATTCCTATGACAACTATAATGTTTAATTTTACACTTGATCCAGTGATCTTGGTAAGTCAATCTGCTAGAGAAACAAATATGTATTCACAGTAGGCAAAAATATTCTAAGCAACAATACTATGGTGGTTTTAAAAGCATTGCATTTATTAAAATTAAAAATTAAAAAAATTTATCCCAAAGAATCCTAGGTCACTATCTTACAGTGGCTGCATGATTAATCTCAGTTTAACAGCAGTACCTGTTACAGGATATGCCACAAAATAGCAAGAAGGAAAGTCTGGCTAGTAAAAGAGCAGTATTTGCTGCTTTTATGGGAAATACAAGCATTCCTACAGACCAGGAATGAAAGGAAAAAGGCCTGAGTTAAATCTATAGGATTTTTAAATTCGGCTCCAAAGAGACTAAGAATTTCAGACTGGATGTTTAAGCTTACTTCAGCCATTTTCGGTTGCAGAACACTTGTCCTAAACCAGGGGTGGGGAACCTTTTCCCTCTCAGGAGCCACTCTGAAAATTAGTACAAACTCCAAAGGCTGCATGGAAGTTGGGAGTAAAAATGTGTAATGAGTGTACACAGGAAAAGGAGGAGCCAAATCACAGATCTGTCTCCTATCCTTATGTGCATGCCCTCGTCTCTAGTCCTTTGACTTCTAGAGGTAGACCTCTAGTCTACCCTGAACGCTTCTGCCAGTGCTTGGGAGATACAAACTGGATCCAGGGGCGAAATCCAGTAACAAAGGGGCCAGATAAAAACTAGATCTGGGCTGCATTTGGCCAGATGCCCGAGGTTCCCCACCCTGCCCTAAAGCAAAGCAGTTCAAGCCAGAGGACGAGGTGCCAGGGGGAATCTTCTTTCACTTTGTAAATAGAAGATGACAGTACATAACCTGGCAGGGGTGTAGCTATAAAAGTTGCAGCAAATGCAGCTGCACCAGGGTCCACAAGCCTGGGGGCCCCCACATGCATGTACAATACATATGCACACTGGACTGGAGTGCCCCAGCAGGGAGTCCATTCCATGTTCTGCAGTGGGCCACATTCCCACCTAGCTATGCCCCTGTAATCTGGACTCTCCAGATGTATGCAAAGCAAACCAGCCATCTCTAGAGAATGACAATGGGCAAGTCTGCTTGAAATGTGATTGGGTACTTAGTAGTCCATTGCATTCTAACCTTGGTAAAGTGTTAAAGTGCAACTCAAGGGCATCTCAAACTCTGGGTTGGGACCTCAAATGGAGTTGCGATCAGATTGATATTTGATGTGTTTTGCATTTTCGGTGTTGCCACCTGGGGTCACGGGATTATATTTCAGATTCAAAGTGGAGTTATGAAAGAAAAAAAATTAACTGGGAACCACTTTGTTCGTGGCTCCACACAGAAAATACCTGGTCTAGACAACAGGGTAAGCAAGTATTACTGAACTGCAGGTCAACTAATTTACAATGAGACTATTGGATATGCTATAGTGATCTTACTCAGATGTTCTTGACATTTAAAATATTGTCTGAAGTGCCTCTCTCAATTACTGGTCACACAGTAGATAAAAACTGCAGCATGCTATGTAATGCCAATTGCATGAAAAGAGCTTTACATATTTGGCAGGAACGTTTGTGAAATTCTAACTGAAAAAAATTACTAGGCATGGTTTAATAAATCGTATTCTAAACTCTTAAATTATATGGTTGGACAAATCCCCTGTCACTTTAAACGTATGCTAAAATTAAATATAAAAAACCCACTGGTTTCAGGATGTGGTTAAGGCGCATTCACATTTACTCAAACTTCAAACGCAAGAGGAAACTTTTCTTACAAAATAATGTAAATATAATTCTATACACTTTCATATCTTTCAAAATACAAATGATCAAAAGTGAAATTTATTTTAACTTCAAATAGTACTTAATTTCAACTACACCTTGTTTTTAAATGCCACATCTACATGCACATACTTCCTTTCCGATTTATATCTATTTCAGTCAGGTCTTATCGACAACTTAACGGAAATTAAGATGTTGAAAAGCTTTGAAAGATGTGAATGTGTTTTCCATGATTTGTAATACATATCTTAATAAGTTATGTATTACAAATCATGGGAAACACATTCACATCTTACTTAAGGTATGTATTACAAATCATGCAAAACACATTCACTGGCATGGGGTTGGAAAGTCAGGTCAGAGCGGCAGTGGAGATGTTTTCCACTGCCCCCACCCCCCCACCATGCACCTAAGCGGTCAGGTGATAAAATTCACCAACTGGATGAAAAAGTCAGGTGGAGCAGGGGGGTTGGTCTCAATGGCTCAGCTATTTCCAGGTGGCTAGTGGACATTTAAAGTCATTTCCCTGCCCCAGCGGAACTCGGGCCAGGATACACTGGGATAGGGAACGGACATGGGATATTTAAACCTTCTGAAGCCTCATAGATTGAGCCCAGGGTCATACTCTCAGCGGGGGGACAGGATGTTTAAACGACAGCACCACATCAAACACACATGCGCGATGTAAGTATTGTTCCCATCAACTCTTACAACATCATCTACTTACGATAACCTTTGATACAAAATACAAATGTCTTCTAACAAGCTTCAGTAATTAATATATATTCTCCTTTAATTTTCTAGCACATTAAAGTTAACCTGCACCACTGAATAAATGAGAAATCCCCTGCTAAAGATCTGGTCGCTACCCAGAAGTTAAGGGAGTCAAATGTCCCATGTTAAAGACCAGGCAAAGATTTAATGAGAGCTCCATGTCGCCTTAACTACAGAAGAACTATCACGCCTCTGTAATTTTTTTTAAAGGTTCTCACTGCAGAAGCAGTGTGTTGGTAGGACTTAGACTACACTTCAGAAAGATTAATTTGAGTATGTAAGATCTGGCAACTTTTTTGTTTCCAAAATGAAAGCTACAGGAACTCCACAGACCAAAGACCATATTCATGACTTTAAAAAATACAGCAAAAATAGATAATGTTGACCACCCTTTATTATCATAAGTAAGATATAGTATACCTAAAATTCAGTATAGTTAAAATTTAAACACTATGTACATGAAAGGTTGAGGCTATATAAACAAATTCTACACTCCTACAAACTAGTTAGTGCACCAAATGGCATCTTCAATAGTTCTGTAAAAGTGAAAAGTTGCTCCTACTATTTGCAGTGATTGCATCAATATTCCAACAGATCTATGGGTAGCTTGAAGAGGCAAATTAGCAAGTGCAGCTAGAGCCTGAATCTCATTAATATGCTTTCTGGTAGTTATGCCTATCTGGTAGGTATGCCTATCAAAATGTAAGCAATTTATTTTTTTTCCTCTTTAAAGTGAGAAAGCAAAAATCAATGAAGATTCTTTAAAATAGGATTTTAGCACTGCATATAAAGCAATCACAATACTTCTATTCACAGTCTAATAGAGATACCTAATGATGTGTGCTAACATACCTCAAAGGGTAAGTCTTTCCATGACCAATCAATGCTTTCAGATTATACAACCATTTCCAAATCTATTTCTGGCCTTAGAATCTAGTTTTCATAACCTTATGCTCAGAAAAAATGTCAGTTTCTTTAACCAGAAAAAGGCATTTAAATCATCCTTTAACTGCAAGACACTTGAGGCAGCCGTCATGTTGACAAACATAGCTGGTAAATCAAAGTCCATGTACTCTACAGCTTTCAAAGACACCTACACTTTGAAGTAGTGAAGTATTGCTTACATGCAACAAAATAAATCACCCAAGGAATCTTTTTTCAAGTGGCTATATGAAAATCCTGAAGCAAAAAGTAGAACTTTATTTTAATGTATGCAGCAACTTAGTGCATGTGCAGGACCACAGTTTTTTCAAGAAAATAACGTACTCTCTAATCAAGACAACAGGAACACAGACGCCAAGCAGTTTACACAGAACATTTTACACATGGATGGCTAGGGGACAGCAAAGCATAAATGGGTGTTTTAAATTTGTTTTAATTATATTATAGATTTTTTTAATGTTTAAAAATTGTTTTATTTTATGTTGGAAGCCACCCCGAGATGCCATAGGCATGGGGGGGCGGCATATAAATATAATAAAATGAATAAAATCCATACACACAGCAAAATCATGGACTGGTCATGCAGTCAGAATCAAATGATCCTGTGAACTTGCTGTGTACCTGCATAAACTCTTCCACTGAACAGTCCCACTTTCACTTTCTGTGTTTTCATTTTTTCTACCAAATACATAAGAAAGCAGACAAGTGACATCACCATGTTTTTATTTCTTCCCCCCAAAATTTAAAGGTTTAAAGGTCTGAACAGAAAACAGGCTGCTGAAGAAAACTGAAGGAGCAGTCTGCAAAACACCCGAAAAAGAATTTCAATATAAAATCCAGTTTATAATATTTTATTTAAAAAGTCATCCATTTTTATTTGACACATCAAAACTCAAAAATCTACAATGGGCAGTTAATATTATAAGGATTTTTCAAAAGCTTCTGGGATAATTGCCACTGTATTATTTTAAGAATAAATCTAAAAATTAAGATCAATGCACTAGGATTGATGAAATAGCTAGCATTCACATTTATTGAGATTAAAAACGTGCTCCCACAGGTTGAAAAGAATAATGAAACAGAGGATAATAATGGGAGGATGCATTCCTGTCGTATCAACACAGAAGACTTCTCTAGCCTTGAGGAAAAAAGGCTGACGGAAAAGTTAGATACAAAGAACAAATGGCAAGCAGCTCAAAAGCTTGAGTAATTAATATTTATTGTCATTGACTCCACAATACCGCTGTATGACCACATCCCAAACAGATACTAATGCAAACTTGCAGATACACTTGAATTATACTAATAAAAAACATTAGTAAAAAAAGAAGTAAAAAAAAAAAGGGATAAACGAGACTCAGTTACAACTCTGATAGGCATCTTTGATAAGCTTAAACAAAGCTTAATAAAGCTTTGTGTCCTTGGAGATTGAGAAATAGCAGCTAATCTTTCATACAGCTTATCTTTCTCTAATTTGTTCCATCTACTTTATCTTGGATGAGCAGAAGTTTTTTACCCCTATTGACTCCTACAACTTTAATACTACTCTGAAACCTTTGGTATCTACAGGATTATTAAATCAGTACATGGAGATGTCCCATTTTGAAAATGTGTTTCAAATGGAAATTCAGCAAAAAGCTGAATGGCAAAGTAAACCGCAAATCAACTGAGCCAAAATGGAAGATATTAAAAGCTTCATTTACATAGGAATACACTGTAAAGATAGAAAAAGTGTTAATGAGCTGGCATCAACCACTAAAGCCAATGGGTACCAATCTCTAGTATTCTTTACCCTAATTACTAGCAAATAGTGTTTAAAGTGAAAGATTCCCATAAGGTATATAAAATGCTAACTAAATGTGTTGCACTCATCTAGATCCTCGCCCAAAGTCAATAAAAAGCCTATTTCTACTACCAAAGCCACTCCTTTAGCTCAGGTAGCAGAGTTTTGGAAATGTGGATCCAGAGTTCAGTGGCATAGCAAGACTGTGGTAGTCCCAGGCTCATGTCCCAAATATGCTGCCCGACTAAGGACAAGGTCTTCTAAACCAAAACTGCAGCAATCCTGAGGCTCCTGGCCAGCCTTGACCTCCCTCTGTAAAGGTAGTATGCTGCCATGGCTCCCAGTGAGGCGGCCCCCTGGAGTGGTTGCAGACTCAGCAGGAAGGAAGTTTTAAGAGTTGGTTGGGGTAGCATTCCACCCTCACCCACTCCAAAAGCTTCCTTCAGCCCGAGCAGTGTTAGAAAATTTTCAGAGTGGATGAGGGCATACTGTTGGCCTTGTCCCTTCCCCACCCACTTTGAAAGTTCCCTATCACTGCAATGCTCAGACAACTTGCAGAGGACACCCTTAGAGTCCAGGGTCTGGGTTCAACTGAGCCCCCTTGCTCCATGGTAGCTTCACCCCAGATCAAACTCCGTACACCCCCCCACCCCAACACACACACTTTAATTCCTTACTCCCGTTGTCCACAGCCTTATGCACACACGCATTCCATACATCTTATAGCTGTTGCCCTCACATACACACTAACATTCCATATTCCTCACACTCCACATATATACAGACCCCACCTTCCTTACTCCTCATTCCACTGCCCGCACACACTTTCCAGTCATTCCTTACTCTACATGCCTGTTGCCCATACCCCTCTCTTTCTCCACACTGAGTCCCACCTGCTTTACAGCTCAGCCACTGCCCCATTACCCACTCACACCCACACCCTTACTCCTTACTCCTCATACCCACTGCCCACACCCTGCATACAAACACCCAGCCTTTCTTACTCCTAATCCCATTGCCTACACACACACACACACACACACACACACACTCAATCCTCACACCCTTTGCCCAAATTCTTCCCTTCCCGACCATGTACTCATTCCTAACTCTTGAATGAATAGTTTATTACGTCCATAGCTTCATAATATCAGGTATAATCATCAGCTGTGCTCGTGTCCTTAAAGAAGTAGAAACTGCGGAACATCTTCTTTTAAGATGCAGACATTACGTGCAATTGAGGGATACCTGGTTGGTCTCATTGTTAAGTAGTAAGGGCGCTGTAGCTAATGATACCTTTAGGTACCTACTCACTCTAACACAAGTAGACGATTTAGTGGCGGTTTCTACCTTTCTTCTCCTGGTCTTTAAGGAGAGATCTAAGTAGATGTTGCTTCAGGGAGATAAGTATTTGCCTCCTGAATTTGCAGCTTAGTTAAAGACTACTATGTAGCCTAAATGACTTCCTTGGAATTCAAGGTTAAGATAGTCTATGTTTGGTAATATGATTAAAATGAATTTAAGGTATACCTTGTGTAAAAGCTTATGTTAAGTATGGATTACGAAGTGAACTGATTTTATTTGTGTTATTTGTATATGTATGTGTTTTATACACGTTTCTTTTAGATTTTATGTTGATATTGTTGGATTATGTAAGTGTGGATGGATGTATTGCAGTTGTGCAGTGCATTTCTGAAAGTGCTAATTAATTATTGGTTTGCCATGTATTTGTTTGTTTGTCTGTTTGTTTGGCCGATGGCAGAAGCTATGGCCGTAATAAACTATTCATTCATTCACTCATTCCTAACTCCCCATCTTCATACCCAGCCCCAACTTCCTTACTCTTCACATCCACCACTGTCAATACTCATACCTTACCTCTCTCTCACACACCCATCCCCATTTTCCATACTCCTCACATTCTTTGCCAACCCCCCTCTCCCTCTTCACAGCCATACACTCATGCCATACTCATACCTTTTGCCCTCTTCTCACATTCACACAAATTCCTTCCTCCTCACATTCCACCCCCATACGCACATCCAGTCCCCACTTTCCTTACTCCTCTCTCTGTTATAATAATAATAATTTTTTATTAAATTGCAAGACCAAAGGTCATTGCAAGGAGACACAAACAATCAAGCACTACAACCAAAACAGCAGCGACCAGTGATTAATACACAAAGAATAAAACCAAAAGGATTAATAATAATAAATAAATAAAGTTTATGAACAAGTATAACATACTAAAATATAAAACTTAAGACTTTAAAACAAAATACTTATCAGTTGAGCTACAGAGAGTAGAAGCAGCTGTAACTGCCAGTTCATCCTCTACAAAGCTTTAGGGCCAGCGAGGCCATATTTAGTATCATGTCATGTGAGTTAGAAGTGAGACAGAATTGCAGGAATTGCAGTGAAGAAGAATAAGGACGAGATACTAACCAGGGAGCCAGATGAAAATCCCTCAAAAAGGAGGTAAGTGGGCACTGAAATAAAATGTGTAGCAGATCCTCGACTTGGCCTTGATTCCAACAACAGACTCTTGCTGTACGGAATGCCATTGCGCCTGCCTCTTCTCTATGTTGCACGTTCCCACTCCTTACTAGGGCCGTAGCGGCATACCGCTGCAGCAGCGGTTACCGACGGAAACCCCTATTCCGCACATTGCCGCACGGTTCGGCAGAGACAGCTCTGTGACGGCTGTGGCTATGGTTTGCCGCTAACGGTGCTGCGGCATTTGAACTGGTGCACAGAAGCGGAACTTTTACGGATTCCAATAAGCAGCGGCACCAACTCCCCTTTCCGTCGATCGTGGAATCTTTATGGTTATCTGATCATTGTATCATGTTTCCGTCATGTACCTTGTATCAAGGTATCGTGAGACCCGGCAACATGATCAACCCTCGGACCCTGTTGACGACACCCACATGCCCAATTTCACTGGCTAGGGCTTTCCCAGAGAGACATATCCCGCCTTCACCATTAAGTATAAATAGGTGTGTTTGAATCTTGTTTCTCCCTCTTGATCCCCAATCGCAGGGAGAGCGAGTGACTGTTGGAGCCGCGCCGCCAGTGTCTGTGTTTGTTAACACACTCTGATCTTCCGCACTCCGCGACAAAGCACCGCATCGCGACTGGAGGAGAGAGAGTTCTATCCCTTCCTCGTAATTCATAGAATACCATCCATTTTGGATAACATAAGAAGGTTTTTGTGTAAGTACTTGAACTTTCCTGCTAATTCTTCTCAACTGTGCTTTATTTAACTGCTAATTTAGTGCTAAAGCAGCTAGAGTAATCCTGCTACAGCTGCACTTTACATTTTCCATTATCCTTTTTTTTGAATAAACGTACACGTTCTTTATTGCTGTGAGCCCTTTATGTTTATCGCTCGGTTTGGGTTGATATTGTTTGTCCTTGATATTGTTTTCTTGTTTATTTTGTTCATGATAATGCCTGTTGGTTGGATGGATGGTGGGATCATTGGTTTATTTGCGAGAAACTGTGCTGTAGGTATGATAACTGTGATGCTGTCCAGATTCTTTTGTTGTGAACGGTGGGCAAATGGCGACTGCAGCTATCGCCTACCCCTACCCCTCCAAGCTCTCCCTTGACTGACGCCCTAGCGCCCACCCCCCAGCTATGTCTATTTCCCCATGTGCTTCCCCAA
>QEPC01001417.1:1907805-1955395 GCA_003113815.1 Sphenodon punctatus
TGTTATATTGATCTCCCTCCATGCACTTCCCAATCCCTTCCCTCCCAAGTCCTCCTGACGGAGTCCTGACTCCCTCCCAAGTTCAACCCAACCGACTGCACTGACTTCACTCTGCTGCACTGGAGCGTGAGTTTTAAATCAAGTCACTCTCTCGGCGGGGTGGGTGGGGGGAGGAGACGTTGAGTAAATTGTAGTTTCTTTCCAATCCATCCTAACTCTCTGAGGTGGGGGAGGGGGATTTCATGTGTAATGTAATCAGGACCTGGTGCATATTAAGAAGTACTAGTCATACTCCCTTCACGGAACTGCGATAAACGCTCATGACTGTCTCATATATTAAATTGGCGGAACACAGGAAAAGACCGCTGATTTTATGCGACAATGGTAACGATCAGCAAATCGGTGAACACATGCATGCCACATCTGCGAATTCTTGTAGCGGAAGAATCGCAGAATCGCGGGGTACCAGGCGGAATTCTGCGAGGTGCAACGTGGGATGCCGAGGTTTAAGAATGGAATTGCGGTGCGGTAACAGCTGCTGTCGCATCAGCCCTACTCCTTACACCTTGCAAGGCAGGGGTGTGGGGAAGCATGGCAGCGCCCCTCCATCCCTCGCCCATCCGTACCAGTTGCCCCTGCAGGCCTCGCCTACCCTTCCCGCCCTAGCTAATGGCCGTTCTTCCCAGCCAAGCAAGAATGGTGCCTCTCCGTCCATCGCAACCTGCTGTCCTGTTATGGTGCCTCCCCCTCTGTCTGTCTGTCTGTCTGTCTGTCTGTCTGACACACACACACACACACACACACACACACACACACACACACACACACAGTTCACATCTGTTGCTGCTGTGTCCTGCAGCATATCCTGTTCTGCCCACCCCTTTCCTGCCCGTTCCCACCTACCTACTATGATGGCAGACTTGTTCTGCCCACCCCACTCCTGCCCGTTCCCACCTACCTACTATGATGGCAGAGTTGTTCTGCCCTCCCTCTGGCTTCATCCAGGCCTCAATAGTGAACTTGATGTGGGGCACCTCAGCCAGGGCATCGGGTCACAGCAGCAGTTGCTCCTGGCTCTCCAAGTAGTACAGGACAGAGATTCCCCCGGAAGAAAGGGAGCCCTGAAGGCGCCCGGCTCTGTGGTGGGTGTGCTAGGCGAAGGCATTAGGCTCTTCCCACGTCCTCCATGCTGCTACTGCTGCCAACCCTGACGCTCTGGGGATCCCTTCTCCAGGCCACTCCCCCTGGTGACACTGGGAAAGCCAGGGCTGTGTGTTCTCATCCTGCCACTGGGCCCACTGCTTGCTGGGGGATGGGATCCTTCCAAGGGCCAGGCAAGCATGGAACAGCTGACTGGCGGGGGTCAGCAGAAGCATGGGGCACTGAAGTAGCCGGCCTGGCTACGTCTGCCGCTACCCAAACCCGGCTCCAGGCCTCCATCTCCATGGGGGCCCATGGTGGCTCCTAGACCCTGAACCAACTTGTTGCCAAGGGCCCCCCAAAATAACAGGGGGCATAGTAGGGGCATAATTGTGGCATAGTAGCTACACCCCTGCCAGAGTTCTCTCACTATTGACAATCCATAGTTGGGATTGTTACAACATCTCTGTCGCGTCGTGGTTCCGCTCTAAAGTAGTTTTCTTTTAAAACAGGGTTGGTTCTGACACCAAGACATGGCACATTTTGTAGCACTATCCTACACCAAAAAAAGATCTGCAACCAAAATGCTCTCTGGACAGTGTTTCCTGCCATCAAATTTTGGATTAAGTTTTATCCTTTCCTAAGAAAAAACTATTGTATCGGTCACTTTTGTAATATGGAATAACAATGATTGATGTAGAATTCTGTCATTTTTTCAGGCAATGAAACCACATATGCACATTTCCTATCCTCTCAGATTTCTCTTCCCACTATTTCCATCAGCTGCTCTTCACAAGTAGCCATACCAGGGATAGAGTCATCTACCAAACTCCACCAGTAATGTCACCAAGTGCCTGCATTGGTTTATGTCATCTCAGACTCGTGTTCCTCTACAATTTCAAAGACCCACCCCCACCCACTTAACTTTTCACCCAAAAGTGTACCATTTGATACTGCTTGTACCATTGCCCCCCAGAACCTTAGGAGCAGGGAGTATAAATCTGAGCCAATAAAATAGCAATTCCAAGCAATCCAAGGTTCAAAGCTATGCGCATACCAGACCAACATAGCAACCACACTCTCTAGTTTTAATGAAGTACAGAAATTTGGCTATTTGCAGAATAAAAAACCCCTACAAACATTCCAAAACATTAAAATTATGTCATTCCTCATTTGATCATTTAAGCCACAATCAGGGACAGCTCAAGTTTAACAAAACATACCAGTAGATCATCTTACTCCCAGGAAAGTAAAGCAGCTGAATATTCTAAAATCCATAAACATTCCTTCTTAAGATTCCATGTCAGCATTTCCCATGGATCAATGCGACAAAAACACCATGTGTGAGTGAACATTGGTCACCGCTGTATTGATTAAAAGGCCTGAAGGTTTTCATCCAAGAGAAAATCACGTGCCCTTATCCAATATTTAAAGTCAGCAAAACCCTTTCTACTTCCAAATGTGCAATAGCCATGACTAAGATTAATGCATGATTCACAGGGTAAAAGCAAACGAGATGATAGCCCACACCAGGTGGGTGTTTACACAACTGCCTGTTTATTAGGTGTTCAGGAAATGTTAGCCCCCACAGCTACCAGGTGGCCACCATCCAATCACAGTCTAATCCAGGGACATCGCAGGTCCCCTGTGTGGGTGAATCCAGGCTAATCTGCACCCATGTGGCTGCATCCTGTAAATCAGGTTGTGTGCAGCCTTCCTCACATTCAGGTCCACAAGCACCATAGAGTCTCACAGGCAAAAAGCCTAAAGCACTCTGAGCAACCACTTCCTGCCCCCATCTCCACTCCTGGCACCTTAAAAGCGCAACATGCACCAAATTCAAAAACATGCATTGTCCCAGCTCATCCTGGTTCACAGTGCATGTCCAATGCTCGCTGGCCAGGCCTCCTCTGGTGGGCAGTCATCCTTGCCATGGGAACAACAGCCTGATCTGCCCAGGCAGAGGCTGAATACAACACAGAGAGCCATGTCAGGAGGACCTGAATGGGTGAGATCCAAGTCTGGGATCTACTTTACTAACCCTCCCCCTCAGGTGCTGGCACAGGCAGGGGTGAGGGGACAGGCCTGGCCACTCCAGCATTACTATGGTGCTAGGAGTCCCCACCTTCTCTGGCTCCAACTGCTCCTCCCACAGAAGCTGTGCCAGCCAGTGGAGAGCCCTCCATGCCCATCCCCGCCCACACCGAGCAATATTCATAAAGACGGTGGAGGAGAAGGAAAGTTAATGCAACAAGGGGTGGAGGAGCTGCGTTTGCATACCTACAAGATAAAGGCTTCCATTTATTGCTATTCAATTATGTTTTTTCTTTATTGTGTTCACAGGTGGGGAGCAGAGGGATAGTCGCTGGGACACAGCAGCAACAGACACGAACAGTAAACATGAGGCGGGGAGACCATGGAGGGACAGCAGGCTGGGGAGAACAGACATGCTATTTGTGCTTGACGAGGAAGGGCGGCCATTAGATCGGGCAGAAAGGGCAGCTGACAACTACAAGGGCAACTAGTAGGGATAAGTGGCAGAGTGCCACCCTGCCTAACAAATCCCTGCCTTGCTTTTCCTGCCTCCAGGCCACTGCAGTGCCCCACAGCCAGCCGGCCCAGCTCCCCTCACCACAGTACTGCAGAGGAGAAGAAACACCAGCCTGGAAAGTGGGAGCCAGGGTGGAGAAGGAGTCTGAACTAATGACTTTCCTTGTTGCCTTGCTACAGGACTACCACTGCAATGGGCACAGACCAATCCCCCAGCAACAAGTGCCCAGGACCTGCGTCTTTCTATATTTTAATAATAAAAATTATTAAAACAAAACAATGTTTGAACAAATGAATTCAATTTTCAGTCACTTTGGCAGGTGAGGTGGAAAAGGAAGGGGGTGAGAAGCGGGTGTGCAGAGAAGGTGGAGAGAGATTGTGAAGAATGGCAGTCTGGCATAGCAATAAGTCACTTTGGGGCTGGGAAGCACTTGAACTTGAGGGTGGGGGGGGGGCATAGTAGCCCAGGTGGCAGGGTCGGCCTTAGTGAAAGCGGGGAAAGAATGTGGGGCACCCTATTAACTTAACATGCTACTTGCGGTAAAGGCGGTGATGGCCGCCAGGCCTAGGGGCGCTCCCCAGCTCAGGAGGGTGCTCCTCGCCGAGCTCGGAATGTTACCCGGACCCAGGGATGGGCGGAGGGGCATGCCCCTCCCCAAGCCCAAGCAGCCGTTTGGATCACCTACCTGATTTGCTGTCATTGCTCTCGTGCCGTCCGTCATTCCTCTTTCCGGGCCCGGGCCGCCACCACCGTCAACTCCAGCCTGAGGCCGGAGGCGGCTTGGGCCCCGCCCAGGCCGTGGAGGGAACCAGCGGCATGAGGGAGAGGCGGGGCCTCTGCTTCTCACTCACTTCCGGTGCACCCAGCCTGAACAAGGACTGACAAGGACTAAACAAAGGTACTTGATGAGAGGTTGCTTGTATGCAACGTACGCAACCCAAAACACTGAATGGTCAGCTGGAATGACAAAAAGAACACCCCTGCAGAATATCTCCTTCACGCCTGGAGGGGAAGGAGGAGATGTTCCTGGTCAGGGAGATGCCAACTGACAGGCAGCAGCCATTCAAGCGACCATCAACCTTTTTGTATCCTGCTTTTAACTATAAACAAACTTTCACTGCTGGAGCAAAGACAAGACAAAGACCTGGTAGACACTCAGATGGTCAACTGCAGTAAACAACAAAGGTATACACATCAGCATATCTGCTCCCTGCCTGAAGGGAGGGAAAAAGATGTCCTGTTATCAAGTGCCCACCCTGACTAACAAACTGCTAATATGACCATTAGCACCCAAGCTCCAGACGGATGGGAAAGGGAGATGACAGCCAGACCCCGGAAGGTGAATACCAACAAGCACATTGCACAATCAAGTACCCTGGAATATGCATACTAAGAACATCTTCTCCCCAAAACACTATAAAAGACTGAAGCAGAGACCAGAACATTGGGTGATTTCAGACGTTACGGGGCCCATTGGCCCCGTACCGAAATCACCCAATTCATTCCCCGCCGGGATCACCCCGTCACGCCGTATCAGACATGCCGGAGGAATCCCGGCAGGGAATCTGGGAGGGGGCGGGGCCGCGCGGCGCAACGTGCGGCCGCACGGCCCTGCCCTCTCCACACACCCCACCGCCCGTCCTCCGGGGAGACGGGCGGGCGGCAGGGCCAATGAGGCCGCCGCGTCGGGCCGGATTCGCCACGGCCCGGGATCCCGCTGGTGATCCCGGGCCGTGGCGCCTGACCAGACGAGATGCCAGCGTTCACCCCGGCGTGGAATTACATTCAACACGTGGCGGCCGCCGGTCCCTCCGCTTCGGCCGCTCGCGTGGTGAATGTAATTCCACGCTGTGGTAACATCTGGGGGGAAACATCCGTTTCCCCCAACAGACGTGCTGAAATCACAGCCACCGCCCGGAATTGAGCGTGGTTGACTGTGATCTCGTAACGTCTGAAAATACCCATTGTCTCAGTGCTTGGCATCTAACTTGGTGTCCGTGGGCTGTAGACCCTTTCCAGGATCTCTCCATAGGGGGTCCTACAACTTGACCAGACCAGGCCATCACCTATCTCCTGCTCCTGACAGATGACATCCACTGTTTTGAACTTTCAAGACCTGCAAGACTGACTTTGGGTGTGGGATATTGTATAGTTAGGTAATTGCTGCTGGATCATTACAGACTGGGTTTTATAAATGTGTGAACACCTAAATAAATCTATAACTATGGTTAAGATCCCATCTATTTGAATCTCTCTCATATCTGCAAACCAGGGTGTGTGGGTCCCCCGATCCAAAGAGAGCTAATTCCCTAAATCTTATTGATACCACCACCACCCTTACATACATCTGCTGCCTGAGTCATCTTCACCCCTTCTCCCATGCTGCTCCTTATGCCTTGAATTCCCTCCCTGAATGCATTAATTCTGCTCCCTCCATCCCAACCTTCAAATCCCTCTTGAAAACCTCTCTCTTCTGTCAGGCTTTCCCTAGCTTCCCATCACCACAGACTGCTTGTGGATGCTTCTCCTAGCGCCTTTCATTCAGTGTCCCCTTCTCGGTAACTAAGCCAAGCACCTACAACTTCTCAACTTCATGAATGTATTCCTTCTCTCCCCTCCTTTGTCCAACCTAGATTGTAAGCCCCTGAAGGTCAAGGACCTGTCTGTAATTAATGATTGTTCAGTGCTCAATACGTTGCTGGTGCTAAACAACAACAACAACTTGCAGTAGTCCGGAATTCCCTTTGTTTTATAGTTGAGAAAGGCAGGCAAGGGAATTAGATATCCACATTTAACTGTCAACTGTGGTAGAAACTGCAAGAAAACAAAGAGTCATGAAACTTGTTCCAGAGACTGCTCATGGTTTTTTATATTCTAAAATACTTCTATCCAAATTGAATTACAGACATCTTAAGACTTTTAGAACATCCATAAAAATAAGGTATGGTGTACTGTGCTCTGCTCTCAAAATTTCAGTATATTTTCACACTTACAGCATAATTAGTTCTTGAGGAAGTGAGCCATCACATTGAAAATCAATAGACTTATACCCTGAAGACAGTGAAACTGAATGTAATGGAAGGTAAATGAATGTAATGAAGTAGCTAGTAGGGTGTTGGAAATCTATACAATCATTGAGCAGATCCATAGGTGTTCCTGTCAAAGTAGACAAAAAGTTCCTTTAATCCTGATATCTACTATCTCTCTCAAAGTTGAGTGCTTACAAGTTTGCTACCTCAAAAACATCAACTAATATGTCGTACAAAGGTAGTGTCTGACAAAATAGTCTCTAGAGAAGAAAGCTTACAGTGTAATCCTTAAGCTGTTTAGTACCAGAGCTAGTCCTTTATGCTAGTGCAAGTCCCACTGAAGAGAGACTTATGTTGGTGTCAAATGGCTGCAGGAGCAGCTACTCATCTTCATTGTAATGAGGGAAAACACCTTTTCTCTCTGTCATCTAAGGCAGTTAGAGTGATGGGATTACCAATATAGATCCAATACCTCACTCACATTAAAGACTAAAAGATTGGTAAAAATTGTATTGGGATTAAAAAGATATGTGCTGAAGCATTTAAGATTTTTAGTTTGCATTTTTAATTAAACCTGCCTAGGAAAGCAGAAATTAGTATCTTAAAAACTTTAGGAAAGATATCCCCCAGTTTACATTCCAAAACTTTCAATACCTTTACCTTGAGTGTATCTGAGCCACAGAAGAATGTTACAGTGAACTGCTTAACTACTGTTTAAAACAAGAGATTCAAAACCTAGTTGCACCACTCTGGAAACTTTGAAAACTATCATATCTGTATTTCTCTTCACTCATTCTTTGTCACAAGGGTTTTTGCATGAAGACAGAATTTTGCTTCATTGGAATCTCACCTTCCACGTCCCATTCCCAAAGTGAAGTCAGACACTTCATGCTGCGTTATCACAAACACGACTGAAGTTTGTAAAGCACCCTGTAAGCACTACATAGTACTAAGTAATATTATTTCCAAAGCAACTAACCAGTCTTATGCACAGTGGCACAATCACTGGTAGTATATGAAGAATAGGAGAAGTATTTACACATATAGCAGAAGTGGGAAAATGGCAGCTTGGAAGCTGCACAAACGGTGAGCAAATATTTCAAGATTAAAGTCTCCAGTCTTATCATGGGGAACAGAACATTAGTACTGTCCTCTGATGAGCCTCCCCAATCTAAATAATTCTGTGATGTTATTCATTCAGAAAGGATTTCTTTACCAACCATCTCCACTCCAAGAAGTGGGGTATTTCTGAAATTAGAGCCAAGTTCCTACAGAGCAGCCAAGGTTTGGTGTTCTTCATCCTTTTGCCAGTCTATCAAACATCTCATTTCACCAACTTTGTTTCATTTCTCTCAATTATAAATAAATCACAACTCATTTTTATGACAGGAACAGAGACATTTATGAGGGAGCTTGAAAAAAAATCCTTTTACACAGGCTAGGTGAAAGATTAAAGGCATTCTGGTGTTATAGCAACGATCTCGTGGCCTACTGCAGTACCACACAGTTGCTGCTTGGTGGCATTTATCATGTGATGACCTCACAAAGATTCACAGTAGAAGCACCTTAGAAAAAAAACATGGTGGGTGCCTCTGTCGCAAGTTGCCTTGAGATTACTGCATTTTAGATTATAAACATAAAATGTACCACTGTGTAGTAGCTCCAAGGCAACCCGACGGAGGATTCCATTATGTTTAAAAGCATCCTATGTCTACTAGCCAAAAAATAGGCAGATTAGAATGGGAAAGGATGCATTAGCAGCAAGTCCCCAAAAATAGTCTGGCAAGAATCTAGTCCCTAGCAATCAAAAGTGGCATTGGGAAGGGAGAAACTTGAACTTCTATAAAGATATTTTCCTGGACTCCATTCAGGAATGCTTCTGGATAGATTAGAATCCTTAACATCCTCTCCAACTCTGGAAATCAAAGATGACAATACCCAGTTCTACCACTAATTCACTATGTGCTGTTAAGCAAGTAACTTGATATACTGGGGAAAGGACTATTTCACTACTTTTATAGCACGTAACAGAATAAGACCAAATTTTGGAGGCCTCCAAACAATTCAGTAATAGGACAAAAGAAGAAATTTCTGCCTTATCTCCTCCTATTACAGAGGCAGGTCTCTGTCATTCTATCCCCTGCCCAGTGCACTATCTACATATTGAGAGGGAGCTAGCAACAAAGGTTCCACTACTGTTCCCTAAAAATATCATTAGATCAAGAGGGTTTAAGTGACTGCAGAAAAAAGGCTTTGAAGAAAAAATTGTTCGATAAAGCTTCAGATAAAGAGGGCTGTTTGAGGTGGAGGAAGAGTCCTCCCCATGAGAATACTGGTACTCCCTTCTGCTGGTCCTCAAAGCTTTCTCAAGCATCAGCTGCCTGAAAATGACCCAAACTCTCCATAGCTTTTTCTTTTGTTATTGTTGTGACCACTTATTAGATTCCAGAAAACAGAAGTGCAGCTGACCAGAAACTGATCTAGTAAGTTTACCTTAATACTGCTTGGAAAGACTCTCAGCAGTAGTGGCATCAAATCTATTTCAGAAGCATATCTTCATGAAATAAAAGTTCCTGTTTGTAACTAGCTGGTAAATAGGAAAATTTATATCGACCCATGTCCGATTGCTGTCTGGAATCACATTTAAATTTCTAAATTTCATACAAGCATACATTTGGGGGAAATGTTCTTCGTACTTTCCTGATAGAACCATAACACTGGATCTTCCTTTCCTGAATGTTCAATCAAGACATTCTGGGGTTGGCCATGCCCTGAACTCCAAAGTCAGTTTGGACTTCAGGACAACTTGGAGAGACTGCTGAAGTAGCTTCTCATGTTAGTGGGAAACACCCCTAACATCTCAAATAGTTAAAATTAGCACTTCTGACTGCAGTACAACTTTCAATTAGTAACCAAGCTTTTTGAAATCCCAAAAGATTGGCAGTGGACCCAAGAGTTAGCAGATCTCTCTCCCTCAACTTTAAATAAGTTATCTTGAGAATAGGTTAGATTTCCCCATTAGGAAAAAAAAGGGGCGGGGGGGGGAATTCTGCATGTGGGAAAAGTCCACAGGCCAATTACAGTAGAATGCCGAATAGTAGTGCATATACTGACACAGAAACCATAAATCCAGAACTGTCTACAACCCAACCCAGGAGTAGGAGGCTGCACTGCCAAATTTTGAAAATGCAAACACCATGCACCTCTGCACGTGCAAATGTTGTGAAGAGACAATTTTTGCTTTTCAGTAGCAAGCAAGATCTTCAATTGCATCATACTTCGCCATTTAAACACAGTTAGCAGGGAAACCTGCAGAATTCCAGTGTGCATTTCAGCTAGCTGCAGAACCACCAATATAATATTTTCTGCTCGCCTAATCCAGAAAGTGTGTAAAGAATAGCACTAGAATTAATTTTATATGGTATTTGCTGACTTGGCAAATACATTTGATTCTGTGAATTGTTCTACACTGTGGGAGACCTTCAGAGTTTGGTTGTCCCAGCATGTTTGCGAACATTATCTGTCAGTACATAAAGTACGTCTCAGAGCATGTGTTATCACAATTTGCATCATAAATGGCATCAAACTAGATTGTTTTCTGCCGCCAACTCTTTGCTGTAGTACATGATGCATTTAAGAACTGTGACAGGGGAACCCATATACCAGGAGTAGCCAAAGTTTTCAGCCTCAAGAGATGCATGGCCAAGATTCACCACACACACAAATCTCTTCTGCTTTGTGATTGGTTTGTGCTCTACAGCTGTGATTTGGCTGTTACAACATCAGTGCAATCAAGACAGAACCTTTAGGACAGTGCAGAGCCCAGGACCAGCCCTGGCCAAAGCAGTATTTTTTTATTTAATTTTTTTAATTTCCTTGAATTTATATGCCCTCTTCTCCCACCCTCCTCCTGCACAAGCATCTCGGGGTGGCTAACAGCATTTTAAAACACATGAAAGTTTTAAGTAGTCAACATTAATCCCACATTAAAATACCCCAACAATAAAACCCCCACCCTAACCCAACCTACCCATCCTGTTAAGGCCCAGCAGAACAGTCAGGTCTTACACTGTCTACGGAAAGAAGGAAGGTCTACGGCCAGGCAGACCTCCAACGGGAGGGAGTTCCACAGTCTCAGAGTGGCCACCAAGAACACCCTCCTCATGGTCAACATCTGGGAGACCTCAAGGAGGACGCCCCCAGCCAACCGATCCAGAATCCGGAGGGTGAGGCGGTCCTGAAGATAGGTTGGGCTCAGACCGTTCAGGGCTTTAAAAATCAAAAACACCACCTTGAATTGGGCCCGGAAGACTATTGACAGCCAGTGCCAAGAGCGGAACACTGGAATAATGTGCTCGCGACAACTCGTTCCCCTTAAGGATGAGCCTCTGTATTCTGTACCACCTGCAGTCTCCAGACCATCAGCAAGGGTAGCCCCACATAAAGCATGTTACAGTAGTCTAATCTTGAGGTAATAAAAGCATGGATTATCATGGCCAGGTCCAAGACATACAGCCTAAGTCAACATACCAGATGTAATTGGCAGAATACGCCCTTTGCCACAGCCGTCACCTAGACATCCAGGTGAAGCTGTGGATCCAGGAGCACCCCCAGACTACGGACCTAAGATTTAACTTCAAGCAATTCACCCTCACCCAGTCCCCCACAGTAGACGAACACTGGGTAAGCACCAAGACTGCTGGGTCTGATGAAAGAGAGATAATTGGGTATCAGCATATTGATGACACCTTACACCAAACCCTCTGACAGCCTCCCCCAAGGGCTGCATATACACAGGGGATATATATTCATACATACATATTCATGAACAGGAGAGGGGATAAGATAGAACCTTGCGGAACTCCACATGTGAGGTCCCGGGGAGAAGATTAATAATTACCCAGCACCACACGCTGAGTTCTCCTGGCCAGGAAGGAGCGGCACCATCCAAAAACAGTCCCACCCACCCCTGCCCAGTCCCGCAACCAATTCACCAATAACTTATGATCAACGGTATCAAATGCAGTCGAGAGATCTAATAGAATCAACAAGGTCAAAATGACCCTGGTCCAACTCTCGGGAGAGGTCATCAATCAAGGCCACAAGTGCAGTCTCCAAGCCATAACCCGGACGAAAGCCAGACTGCAAGGGGTCCAGGAAACTGATCCAGTCCAGATGCTCCTGAAGCTGCCGAGCCACCACGCATTCAATAACCTTCCCTAAAAAGGGAACTTTAGAGACCAGCTGATACCTGTCCAGTGCATCATGTCCAATTATGGCTTTTTGAGCAAGGGCCACAGCACTCTGCCCTCCCTAAGTATATGGCTCCCAAGCCAGTTTGACCACTCCTGCCATATACAATACTGCATAGTGTTGCTGTTTTTTTAAAAAGATCACCAACAGCTTCAAAACAACATAAAAGTACTGTAGACAACTGTTCATCTTACTCTTCACTATCCATTGTGCTTTACTTGCATGTACTCTTAAAGATATTTAGCTGCTGGCTGCTTTGTTCAAGCTGCACAGAGCTTTGGCCTCAGAATTAGTTTTTCAACAAAAGACTAGACTCAGTCTTCAGTTAACAAAAGACTGAGCAAATTCATACCAAGGAGTCTGCTCATAGCTGGACACCTTGTATGCTACTATCATCAAAGGACCACACAAAGTCATTGCCTTGTGCAGCATCCTTTCGTAGAAGATCATGTCCACTACTACTTATGGGCTTGCATAGGCAACTCGCATGGGGGGCACATGCCTCCTGCAGATTTTCAGAAGCTCTATAGAACCCACTGCCCAGCCCCCACTCCAGTACTACCACCCCACCCCCACCCCACCCCCAACGCTGCTATGCAGACTTGTGAAGGTTTTCAGCAAATGCAAGTTAACACTCTGGCAAGAAGGTAGCATTGGCAGCCTTACAATGAAAGCTGTTATACATGTTTTGCTATACATGAAGAGTTAGATTTGAAACCTACTCTTCTTTTATATCAAATGCAGGGGAGACACTGGTTTAAGTTGAAGACGGCACCTTTCCAACTTCTTACAGCAGTTTTCCAAGCTTTTTGCCTGCAACACCATACCCCTTTTAGAAACAAATATAACTCTCCAAACCCAGCCTGCAAAAAAGTACATTTAAAAAAACCATACAAAGTATATCAAAATGTACCTGGATCATGATCCCATCCAAAGTTAGTGAAACTCCATTTGGAGGCCATGCCCACCATTTGGGAACCTCTGTCAGAACGAGGCACATTTTTCTTGATGAAAAGCTACCATTTCCAGCCATTCAACATGTGGCGTTCAGATGACATGGCCTCCTTAGACAATCCAAGACCATGGCTTGGAGTAAAGGATTAATATATACAGTGAGGAGAAACTGAAGTAGCCATATAGAGTGGAGAGAACTGCTGTTTTTCAGCATTAAACAGCAAAATATTTACATTTTGCATTAAAAGTGCTGTACAGAGCCAATCTTGATCTTGGACACATATAACATAAGGCTATATATCCACTAGAATCTACTCTTGTACGTTAACTTTCAGGAGTGGCTATATTACAACTTGTGTGGTTCCCAGGCTGTTCAAGTGTGGCTTTTGAAGAAGTGGCCTTCTGGGGGTGGGGTATCAGTGAGACTTACCTTGTGCCCACTTCCCTCTTATCCTGGCTATGGAAAAGCCACCTTGGCCAGGGACACAGCTGGGAACACATATGGGAGGGCAAGGGGCCTGTACTGTTCACTACACTGCTAGGAGTGTGGAGGCACTGGGCCAGGCCTGGACTGGAGATTACTCCTGCCGAGGGAACACTGCCTCCTCCTGTGGACTCTAGATGTGTGTTGTCACCGCTAAAGGGGCCTGTGGCTCTCAGCTGTATGAGTTTGATATGCAGCTCATAGTAGTGGGAACTATGAGCACCCCTAGTATATATCATAGCACTTGATTTATCACTTGACAATGTGTCTAGTCAGGATTCATTCCATGAATAGCATTTCTATATTTGTAACTTAATTATGAGCCACCTTACAAGAGGCCCTTATGTTTATCATCTTAAAAGGTGTGTTAATGTTGTAATAACCACATAAAGCACAGAAGATAAACTTACTACATATGGGAATTCAGAGTAGAACGTTAAAATTGAAAGGAATTTATCTTTTTCCTTGTACACTACGTGCTGCTGCTTCATCACTATTCTGTTAGTAAGATTTATTTTTGAGCTATGGCATCCAGGGTTTTCAATTAAATGTGAAATATTACTTTTCAGATGAAGCATGGAGAACAAGGCTAGAGCACATAGAAAACGATAGCTCAGCTTTTTGGGTTATATTGCTTTGTGCCAACTTATCAATAGTTAAGAAAAAAAAATCACTGACACTCTGACCACAGCTTAGTAAATATTGGGTATGGAACTTTCAGTTTCAGTTATCTGCTGGAAATATAAAGATGGTTAGGCAAAGCCTTCCACACCCTTCCACCTAGAGAGAGAGAGAGAGAGAGAGAGATGCAATATACCCCGAAGTTATCTCTCTCAAATTTACCTCTCTCTTGTTTTCTTTTTCAAACAGGGTGCAATGGGAATCAAATTTCAGTTTTTCATTTTCCTGCAGGGAATATAATGGGATTTAAGCAAAGCCTTGCAATACTAATCCTTCCACATACACTATTTTCAAAACATTTATCATCTTGAATACACCTCTCCTTTGCTTCTCCTCTGCATGGGATAAATTCCCCAGAGTAGATACCTGTGTTGGTTCGGTCTACTTCCCAGTGTGCTTCCTTTATAGGTACTATTCCCAACTGGAATGCACCACACACCTGAGTACTTGGCTCCATTGCAATTCATGTGAATTGGCAAGCTTTCTACATCAAATAACCAGCTCTAATTGTCACACATTCTTGTAGTGTGGAACAAACTCCATTGCATGTGTGCTAATATTCAAATTGATCCCCTCAGAACTTCCTGTTGTACACAAATTGTTCAAAAAGCACTTATTACATCTTGGAGATCTGCTATTGTGTTCCCACAATGACTTCATATGATCTTCCTCAAGAAAGCATGCAGACTAAGTTTGGAGTCCATGGTGATGAGTTTCACTTCTCTCTCTTGGGACAGAGAAGCCCTTTCCTTCCTTGTGTCCACCATCACCACCACCCACCCCACCCCCACGGGCCAGGTTCTGTGAGGGAAGACGGTTGGCTCTTCTCCCTGTGTTGATAATGAAGCCGTGGGTCTCCAGCATTGAATGGTAGCATCCAGATGTTGCATTACAAGGTCCTTTGATGATGCTTGAATCAGGATGTCATCGAGAAAGGTGTAGATGTGAATCCCCCTTTCTCTGAGATGTGATGATGGAATGAAGTGTCTCCATCATGAACCTCCTGTATCTCTCACCTTCTTGTTCAAGGATTTTAGGTCCAGGATAGCTTTTACATTCTTTTTGCGAACTGTGAAGAAAATGGAGTACACTCCAGAGCGACTGTGAGATCGTGGGACCTCCTCTATGGCTGCTTGCTTGTAGAGGTGGAACTCCTTTTTGGTGGGCTCCAGAATGCGTGCTTTATCTATCGCCTCCCTGAAGAGTCTGCCCCCTTGGAAACGCTCCCCCCAGCTAGGACCGCTTTAGAGGATACATCCACTTTCCAGGGCCTGAGCCATATGGATCTGCACAGGATACATTAGTGATGATGGCTCTAGGACTGAGCCATCCAATGTGGTGTCAGAGGTGAAGGTAGAAGCGGAAGCCAGTCATTTGAGACTGTCTTTCAGGTCTTTAGACTCTACCTTCTCTATTAAGTCAGAGGCCCACAGGTAAACTACCCTAGAAAAGCTGGAAGCATATGCCATAGCTCTCCAGGCCAGAGAGGAGGCCTCAATGTTTTTTCTTAATACCAATCAACTCTTTTGTCTAGAGGATCTTTGGGGGACCCTTCTCCCTCAGCAGGCAGCACTATTGATTTTGTCAGGTCTACAGCTGCAGCATCAATTCTGAGTGAACACACCAGCTCTTCATGCACTTTGGGAATTGAGTAAGAGCACTTGGAGTACTTGTGAGGAGCCTTGTATTTGGCAGGGGAGGCCCACTACTGCTGGATGGCATCCAGATAAAAGTGGGTCAGCAGGAGTTCAGAGAGAGAAGCTGTTGAGCTAAGAAATGCCCTCTTTGGGTGGTTCCATGCCTGCTGGGGTCAGTGGAAGCTCCAGTTGCAGTTCTGAACCCACGTTCCCTATTAACTTGGGGAATTGATCTGGCTCACAAGTCTGACCCCCAAAGGATCTCCCAGCTTGTCTGGGATTTCACCTTCTGCCCTGTCTGACCCTGGGGCAGGTAAGCCAGTCAGGATATGCTCAGAGGTTGACTAGGAGGAAGAGGAGGTAGTGGGGGACTTCTGCCTTTTCTTTACACGTTTCTCTTTCCTCCTGTGCTTGGCTTGGTCACTTTTGCCTGAGCACTTAAGAGGGGCTCTTACACAAGCACTTAAGAGGGGCCTGCATAGTGCATACACAACTGTGTGAAGGGGAAGAGGGGGAAACAGAAGAGGAGCTAGAGCATGAAGAGGATGATTACTCCTTTCTGGGTCTCTTGCTCCCCATGCATGGAGCTGCACCCCGTTCTTCAGGGTGGGACCAGGTTTGACTGGCAACCCCGCCAGGGATGTTCCCTGCTGTGCTGGCCACAGGGCTGGCCTCTGGGTCCTCTTCACCCCCAGTAAATGCTGCTAGCAGGTTGGGGCGAGAGGCCACCTGTCTGTCTAGCCAAAGGAGATGGGGCGAGAGGCCACCTGTCTAGCCAAAGGAGAACTGACTGTGGCACCTCCTCCTGGGGGATGGAAGAGGGCGTGATCAACCCTGCTTCCCCTGGGGCTGGAACTGTCCCCATCCCCATGACTCAATTCTTGAGGTGGTTCTCCTGGGATCCCCTGTGGAGTTCCTCTCTGCGTACACACCCCCACCTTGGGATGGGCAACTTGTCCCGTCTGCAGGGCCTTCCACTTGCTCTCTCCATGTTGAGCAGCAGCAGGTGGCAGCTAGACTGAGGCTCTGCAAAAAGCATGCAAAAGCACAAAGTGGAGCAGCGTGCTCCACAAGCAGCAAAGGTGTAGCCAAAGTCTCAGCTTGGGCTCAGTCTCCCTCCCACGCAATACCGGGGAGCTGGAGGAGCAGCTGCCAGAGGACAAATTCCCCTCCCCTACTGGAGTCTAGGTTGAAGGTGGCTAAGCCAGGGGGGAGCAGGAGGAAGGAACCACCACCACTCCCCGAGCCCAAGCCAGCAGCCCCTAACTCCCTAGGGAAGTAAGGGATTGAGGAGCAGACTCTAAAAACGAACAACAACAACAAAGGAATAGAAATAAAATAGAAATAAAAACCTACGGTCAAGCTGAGCTCTAGGAGCCCAAGATCCTGTTTCTAACTGCGCAAGGCAGGACTAGACTTTGGAGTCAGGAAGAGGGTTGTCTCCTCCTACTGGCAGGGGCTGTCAATCTGTGATTCTGCCTACAGCAAGCAGGGTGGGACAAAACCAGTCTGCCCACTCTGTGCTGAGAACACATTTGCAGGAGAAAGGATTAGAGAATAGGACTGTTTTTTCAAATCGTGTGCACCTTTGCTTTAAAGCTGCCAATATTTTGCTACAGAACTCGTCTTTTAAGATACTACAGTTTAATAGCCTGACCAAAGGGCTGAAAATGTCACTCTTTTCCAGGAAGATTACATACCTACCCAATAACACCTATAAAAAGATTAACATTATACGTTTAGCTACTAAATGAAGTGCATATAGGATATAGATTTTTTGTATCCTTTGATTTCCTGTTAAAGTCAACCTGTAATTTCAAATGTCTGTTTGCAAGCTTAAGGACGGAGAGCTTACTTCAGCTGGATGGAGCTAATACTGCATCACAATCAAATGACTCAGGGTTCAGTCTTCCCTCCCTTCCTACATATCAATTAACCCTAAGAAGAGCACATATCTTTCTATAAAATTTGGATCAGTCCCTCCAAAAGTTAAATCTTGGTCTGTTATAAAATATTTTTTCATATATAATTTTTAACGTGTTTATACCACTTATCTTTATGAAAACCAGAGAATGAAAATGTAATTTCTTTAAACCAGGTTAGAAGAATTCCTTGGCATTACAAAGGAAAGGTTCAGATAAACTTGTTACACAAGGCAAAGCTAACTCCCCAAAATATTCAATTAAAAAAAAAACAGCCATTAAATAGAAACAGGTCCCTGCACTAAGGGGCTAAGAATTCTCATTCACACACACAGGTTACCTGGCATTACACATCCTAATCATTTTTAATTGCGCTCAGGCTTTTTAACCCCTGTTTTATCATCTGCATCTTCAGAAAGTTACTATATTTTCCCACAAAAGCCCAATAATCCAGCGCTCATTTATATAGCGCCAGCAGTGTACCTGGCACTTTACAAAGTAATAAAATAGACACGGTCCCTGCCCCTAGGCCTTACAATCTGAGAGACAGGAGCTGGGGGAGAGACTTAGGAAGGGGAACAGAGGGAGAGACAAGGGGTCTAACATTCATGAAGATGCGAGGTCTCAAGTGCACGTACTTGGCTTGGTTACGATGAGAATGACAGCAGGCAGGTCCATGTTGCAAGGATAAGGGTAAACCGATCGTAGGTATAGGAATAGTGGCTCAGCAGGATAAAGAGTCAGACAGAGCAGAGCGAAAGAGGTGAGTTTTAAGGAGAGATTTGAAGGTATGAAGGGAGGGGGCAAGGCGGATGTGGACAGGGAGGGAGTTCCAGGCATGGGGGGCAGCAAGTGAGAAGGGACGAAGGCGCTTAGGGGAGCAGGGAAGGCGTGGAAGGGTGAGAGAAGGGACAGAGGAGGAGCGAAGTGCACGGGCTGGAGTATGGAGGGCGATAAGTGCAGAGAGGTAGGGGGGAGCAAGGTTGTGAAGAGCTTTATAGGTGAAGACTAGGAGCTTGTGCAGGATTCGTTCAGGAAGGGGAAGCCAGTGAAGCGAAGAGAGGAGGGGCTGCACATGGTCGAAGCGACTGGCGAGGTAGATGACCCTGGCAGCAGAGTTTTGGACAGAGATGAGGGGAGAAAGGTGAGACCAGGGAAGGCCAGTGAGAAGGAGGTTACAGTAATCGAGGCGAGAGATGACCAGAGCATGAACAAGAGTTTTGGCAGACGAGACAGAGAGAAAAGGGCGAATCTTAGCAATGTTATGGAGGGAGAAGCGACAGGATTTAGCAACAGAGTCAATGTAGGGTTTAAAAGAAAGGGCTGAGTCAAAGATGAAGTCTAGGCTACGGGCTTGGGGGACAGGCAGGATGGTGACTCCATCAATAGTTATTGACAGTGAGGAAGGAAAGGAAGGATGAGGGGGGAAGATAAGGAGTTCAGTTTTTCCCCTTTAGCAAAGGAAACTGTTTCTGTGCGATGACAAGATAGTATTATACTTCCCACCCCCTACTGGATGTATACAATTATCATTTTGTAGCTTTGAGGATAACATGAATACCAGCCACAAGTACCTTTAAAAAGAAAAGAGGGAAAGCTATTTATATTTTACTTCCCAAGACAGAAGATGCCTACAAGAGTGTATATATTGTTTTATTTCCTTGTTAAATTAACTTTGCTACAAAAGCAGAAAAACATCCATATCCAGAACATTTTTGGCAGTTCATTTTTAAAGCAAGTTAACTTAAGTTTTAGTCTTCTTGTTTTTGCATTTATTCTGCCAAGCAAGTCGACATGACTTTCAAAGTCACATGGGAGGGAATAAAGGCTCAGTATAAATGAGAAAAGGAATACAATGAGATTAGTGAAAGCACACACCACACATCACAATGCTTGACTGAGGAATTGCCAGCTACATGGCAGAGGATACAAATTTAGAAAATGCCGACGCTAAAAAAGTAGGCCATCAGATGCACACAGGGTTACAAGGTATTAAAGCAGCTAGTAATGTTTTTTAAAGTATGTTCTGTCAATGAGTTTCTCATTTTTATTCAAGTACCTTAACTTTCATTCTTAGTTTAAACAATCCCATTTTAAAAATGAAATGCTTGTGCATTTAAGGGATAAAATTAAATATATTACCAATATTCCTATAGTATCACTGCTTTAATTAATCTGGGGGATGGGGGTGGTATACAGAAACTAGCAGTAATCAATACTCACAGCAAGGTGTAAAAGAAAACAATGCACTATGAACGATAGAATTAGACATCACACCACACACTGATTTAGCCTGGTGGAACAACCTGGAGGGTTACAACGGAGGTTTTATTTCAAATGATGTAACTGTGTAACATGGGGTGCATTTTGGGTGCAGGACTTGTAAAATCCAGCCAAATCTAATGGGTTTCATGTTGCAGACATTGACACGTGGGTGTCAGAGGAGGGTATGAAGTAAACTTTTTCAACTGAGATTTAGACAGATTCCTTCTATTGCCTGTATCCTTAAAATAGGTTTATGCAGAAAAAAACATCCCTTAACTAGAGGCAGACTGATTTTAACAGATCACACAAACAAGAGATCATCAACTCAACAACCTTAAATACGACAACCCATTTGCAGCAGAGATTCATCCAAGCTCAAATTTTAACAGGCAAGTTTTCTGACATATATGCTTCAATAGGCTTTAACTGACGACATTTCCTGTTAAGCCGCTATTGTTCAAAATTTATTTTTACAGCCATATGGCGACAATGCTCAGGTTGAGGAAGGAAATACTGAAGTAGCCTCTGTATAGAGCACTAGATTATTAATTATTATTATTAAGCATTTATATAGCACCAGCGATGTACCTGGCGCTTTACAAAAAACAAGATAGACACTGTCCCTACCAGAGAGCTTACTATCTAAAGACAGGGGGAGGAGAGACAGGGAAGGGAGAACAGAGGAAGAGACAAGGGATGCGAGAACTTAGGTACACGTTCTTGGCTTGGTTACAGTAAATTGGGAGTTTACAGATAACAGGTGGGGGATAGTCCTGGGTGGGGATGATTAGCAGCAGTTATGAAGGGCTGAGCGGAAGAGGTGGGTTTTGAGAAGGGGCTTGAAGGTGTGGAGGGTGGGGGCAAGGCAGACAAGGGCAGGGAGGGAGTTCCAGGCGTGCGGGGCAGCAAGGGAGAAAGGACGAAGGAGGTTGGGGGAGCAGAGAAGGCGTGGGAGGGGATAGAAAAGGAGCAGAGTGCTCGAACAGGGCTTTGGCGGGAGATCAGGGCAGAGAGGTAGGTGGGTGCAAGGTTGTGAAGCGAGGTCTTAATGTTAGTAAGACCTGTTGTACTGCAAAGTATTACTGTGTCGCAAGGTTAACAAAACTTTTGACTTCTCCCATTATGAAGTGTTCCATAAATACAAAACTGATGTATATTCAGACCTTTGATACCCAAAAGGAGATTCAGGTGGTGAGAATAGAGGAAAGTTACACATTAAACTTAATGGGTAATGTTTTCTAAAGCACATAAGCAATTTAGCAGGTTACATCAATGAAAGTCTATGAGATTTAATGCTTTTGAATGTGTCACCCAACCTGAAGAATTCAGTTTTTAAAAATGAATGCCTTTGATGAAAAACACACAATATTTCCAAGCTGCCCCCGACCCCCTTCTGTCCACAGATTCAGTGTTGCCTCCAACCTGCAGAGGAAAAGGACTGGGCTGAAAGACCAAGGCAAAGTGAAGGTACATGGAGTCTAAGTTGTAAACAAACACAATATGAGCGACTATACATCTTTACTACTTACATGGCACACAAGTTAAGGCAGGAGCCTTAACTTAAAATTTCCATGTTTTTTTAGAGCATTGTTGAACTGGCCTCGACTCCTCTCAAACTGAAAAGTTTTTGATCCTATAATTTCCATGGTTTTTGAGAAGGGGTATATACTAAGGGGTCTTTCAGACGTTCAGTTTTTTTCAAATTAAATCATAATTCGAATGTATCATGCACGTCTGAAGTCCCTAATGCGAATTATTGTGGTCAATATCGCACTAAAGAAATCCAAATGTCAAAGCTACTCAAACCTACCTTTTGGTGTCCGGTTTCAATAAATCCGCACTTTACAGCAGTGTGAAAGCAACATCGTAGTGGTTTTACCTGGTGTGAAATATTTTCTGCATGTGAACGCAACCATGCTCCCAAGTGCGCTGTTTTACTCCTGCCCCTACCGGAAGCAGTGAAACCAGCTGGGGCCCTGCACTTGCTTCGCTGGGGGCAGGCTGCAGCCAGCTTCTCCCCCCAAAAGTACTTCTGCCTCCCCTCCATGCTTCCTGTCCCCTTCCATTATCTGCCTCTGCCTCCTAGTAGCGCTGTAGCAGCAGCAGGACACTGGCACTCCGATCGGACTGTGAGATAAAGCAGAAGGTTGCTGCCTTGTAAAAAACATTCTCTGAGTTGGCGCCAAACATTCTCACAACTGGGTTGTGCATGTTCACCCTATTCAAATAATAGACCACATGATGGTCTCAAGCTTCTCTAGTATAAAAAGCACTCTACCCTTCAGAATGACCGTTCCTTCCAACCCTTTCTAGACATACAAGGGAAAAAAATCCATGCGGGCTGGAAGGTTGTGTTGTGAGAATGTTCAGAGCCATCTCAAAGAACGATGTTTACAAGGCAGCAACCTTCTGGCTCCCCACAGGCCACTTCCTGTAATTGAACCGCACTGAGCAGCCGGGTAAGCTCACACTACAAGAAGGTCTGAATGCGTTATTTCGCTGTAGTTAAAACCGGTATGGCATGCATGTGAATGCAACAGGACTTGTTAACAGCAAACTATTGAGAACAGAATTTTTAAAAATCCAGATAATTGCTGCACGTGCAAATTCGCCCTAAATTCCCCTCATACAACAGTACCAACATGGAAAAGATCGGGTGACTTTGGCAGCACTTCCTAGGACTTATTCCAGGGCTTTTAAAATGGAAACTTCTCTCAAGAGCGGAGAAGTCATTGGAGTCTGTCCCAGGCACCACACAGCTTTGGACCCTTCAGCTCCGAGATCCACCAGCACAGTGAGTGACAAGCCCGTGGCTGTTGCCCCTTCCTAAGCAGCATTTACCTCACTATAAACTGTGCTAGCTCAGCTCACACCAGTGACACTCCAGCACAGCCTACAGCTCCCAGAGACCCCAGGAGTCCTAGCCCCTTCCCCCACACTAAACTACTAGCCCCCCACTCCCCTCCCAGAGAACCTAGGAGTCCTAAATCCCAGCCTGCTCACTCCAAACCACTAGCCTCCACTCCCATCCCAGAGAACCCAAGAGTTCTGGCTCCCAGCCATGCACCCCTCCACCCCCATTCTAACCCACTAGCCCCCCCACAGAACCCCAGAGTCCTAGCTCCCAGCCCCTCACAGATAATACAATCTGTGCACATAGATGGATTATACGTATAAGTTTCTATTCTGTCCCCTTTCCTGTTCAACATGTACATGCAGCCTTTGGGTGAGGTCATGAGGGGGTTTGATGTGCAGTGTTATCAATATGCTGACAACACCTAGCTGTACCTCTCATTTTCATCTGACCCAGGCCCAGCAGTCTCAGTGCTTACTCGATGTTTGGCGGCCGTGGGGGACTGGATGAGGGTTAGCCATCTGAAGCTGAATCCCGACAAGACAAAGGTCATGACCGGGGGGAGGAGGGGTTGCGACCCCCATCATTGATGGGGTTCATCCCCCTCTGTTCTCTAAGGTTTACAGTCTGGGGGCGCTCCTCGATTCCCAACTCTGCCTGGATGCTCAGGTGGGGCTGTGGCAAGGAGCGCTTTTTGCCAACTACATCTGGTGTGGCAGCTTCAGCCATATATCTCTGACTCCGACCGTGCCACTATCATCCATGCTTTCACCTTCTCAAGACTGGACTACTGTAACGTGCTGTACGAGGGGCTACCCTTGGCGACTGTTTGGAGGCTACAGCTTATACAGAACATGGCGGCCTATCTCCTTATGGGGATGGGTTGCCGTGAGCACATTACACCAGTGCTCCGTTCATTGCACTGGCTGCCTATAGCCTTCTGGGCCCGATTCAAAGTGTTTTTTACCTATAAAGTCCTATATGGTCTGGGCCCCACTTACCTGCAGGAGCGCCTCATCCCCCGGGTTCTGGATCAGCCCCTGCAGGCAACTGGGAGTGCCCTTCTCGAGGTCCCCTGAGTATCTCAGGTGGCGACTATGGAGAGAGTGTTCTTGATGGCCCGCTCCAAGGCTGTGGAACTCCCTCCTGGTGGAGGTCCCGTTTGGTCTCGGACCTCCTTTTGACGACTGTGTAAGACCTGGCTGTTCTGCCAGGCTTTTGGTGGTGGAGATGGGTAATGGGTAGAGGGGTTGGGAGGGGGGTTTAACTCTATCAATTGTTTTATTTTTATATTATATTGCATTTTATGCTTTTAACAACATCAGCAGCAGTTCGGGGGGGTGCTCGCAAATAGGGTGGAGCGGGATATGAAACTGAAAAATAAATAAATAAATGAATAAAAATATATGCAAAACATGTGCTTTACCCTGAGCCATGGTCCATCCCTTTCTGGCTCCAAAATTCAAACTCCAACAGTTGTTTCTCAACCAATCTGTCTGAAAACTGGATACCTTCTACCCCTCACCCAAGCGATCCTCCCTACAAAATTTCAAGCTGACAGGATAAAACTCAATTTTATAACAAGTAGAATTTCTGTGATTTTAACAAAGCGAGCAAGCAACCTTAACTATACAGCCGAAACTCCCATTGCTCTCTAGTAAGGTGCTTGCAGGATAACTGTTTCTGGTATGTGCCAATTAAATAAGCTGAGGTTTTCCAGAAAGTCAATTTTCAAACTGAAGAAAAAGTTAGGCTAGACCTCAATTCATTTTCTTCCCTCAGACAGTCAGGGATGTTCCAGATTCAGTTTCTTCAGAGAATATGTTTACACACAAAACGTAAGAAAACTACTGTTTCCTTTAGTCTATACAGCACGAGTAACAGCAATATTTTCATCTGCAACTTGTACTTGAAATATTGTGACACTACATCCAAAACACAGTCCTTCCCTTTCTTTGCATCTATGGGTAATCTCAGACGTTACGAAAACACCTTTCAACACAGTGAACCCCAGTGGATTCCCTGGTAAACGTGTCATCTACCTAGATTAGAAGCTTTTTGACTGGTTTTACATGTCACCGCTACATGAAGAACCAGCAATGAGCTAAATGAGGTCTCAGGATTCAATAAAGATGAGAATTCTTTACCAGAAGTCATACATGAATGTGTATTCTATGTATACAGCAGTCATACTGAAAGAAAACCACACATTTAAGGGAATTCTAGGTTGCTTATTACCTCATTATAAAATAGACTAGCACAGGAAACAAGAGTAGGGCACAGCAGCACAGGACAGTCTCATTAACTACATTATTTCTCTGCCTCCCAATGTAGCAAAACCAAAGGAAGGATAAAATAATCACAATGTCCTTTAATACAGTGTAGTCTCCAACACATTGAGAGATTTAGGAATACAGTACAAATACTGGGGCCGAGTATAGTTGTATGCGCACAGAAACCATGTGCGCTGCCATTGCCGGCACACAGAGCTGGACAGAAACTGTGCACATGCGCGCACACAGGATTTGTGGGGTTTGGGATCAGCCCCCAATGTCCTTACGACACCATGCGCGAGAGGAAGTTTCAGTATGACTGTCACTGAGTACAAGGTGGTCAAGTTTGGTATGCGTCTGGGATTATGGATGTAGCTAAATATTAAAAGCTTCCATACAGCACTACTGTAGTAAGACTACATCAAAGTTTTCCTTTAAAAGCATGAGTAGTGTTGTGTGTATCATACCCATAACAATGCTAAAGACACCAAAAACTCACTGAAAAGTTTAAAGCCTGGTTTTTCTACACAAGTTGTTAAAAGAATATAATCTCAGCCATTTTCTTTCATCTGCATTTTTATCCTCCCGAGAACTTTGACACATCGCAAGACCATTCTGGAATCCTCCCACACATCTTCAGGCCTATCGCTCTAAGAATTAATAGGATTTTTAGGTGTACACCTTTAGGAAAACCAGCTGTTTCCTATTTGACTAAATTTCCTACACCTTTATTTTACACAGAACTAGCCAACTTGTCAGTTTCATTCCAACTGAGAGCAGCATATGTATATTTTTACCCCCTGTGAAATGTTCCCTAAACTAGGGCACAGGTGGTCATGGGACTGAGGGGACGTTCTGACAACCAGTTAAATCTGTTTAATAAGTCCTTAACGCATTTCTACTTTGGAATCATTCATGTGTCAAGCGACTCAAACGGATGGTATTCCTGAACAGGAGTCAAAGTACATACTGGGGGGGGAGAGTACGTACGCCAATTCACATTTTAACTCAAACTACCTGATGTGAACCCTTTCCATGTGGAGGTGGCAAACACGGTAGAAAAATCATATCCAAGTTGTAGCGAGTAGTGCCTCTCCATCCAACACTACTATGGTTCCTCTTCATTTGTTACCACTAACCTGGGGCATGAAGGTTTAGAGTCTCATTGTTTGCTCTTCATGGCATGACCAGTGATGGGGTGTGTGATTGCAGTGGTACTAAATCAGTTTTGTATTGCAGTGTGATCAATACAAAAAGAGGTAGTAACAGGGCAGAGTCCCAGTGAGCTGTGGGTCCTTTTAGAGTGGGCTAGTGACAACCAGGGGCCTGGGTTACAGTGAGGTTGCAGGTGCAGTGGGAAGTGCAGGACAGCATCTAACATGAGAGAGCTGTAAAGGTGTATGGCAGAGCAAGTCCTGGAAGAGAAGAGCCAGAGCAGAATTCAGAGCGAGGGGGCTGCAGAGAAGGCAGGAGCTGAGAGGGATTAAGAGGCTCATTGGGTGGTGCCTGAGCCAAGGATATACCTGGGTTACAGAAGGGAGTGTGCCTTTTGCAGAGAGGCCCAAGGAATGGTAAGAGTATACTGGCTAGAAGAACGTTGGGAGCCATACGGTTTGTGCCTGGCTAGAGACTATATAGGGGGAAGACAGAGACTAACTGTGAATAAAGAGATGATTCCCCAGAATGACCGTTTGGGGCCCTGATCCTGCCAGAACTCACACCTGGGAAAGTCTGTCCCTGCTACAAAGTGGTGGAGAATGCAGGCACCCATATAGTTGGCCATCAAGCCAGCAAGGCAAAAGGGGGTGACCGAAGACAGGGCAAGTTTGCTGGGACTGGGTGGAGGATTACTTCCAGCAGCAGTGAGAAAGCGAACGATAGGCCAGCATCCTGAGGAGCTACCTAAGGAAAGAAGCGAGGCCATACCAAAAGCAGAGGGTCAAGAAAATGTGCTCACGAGATAGACAAAATGGCAGCTGGAGGAGTATGCCACAGAGGGAGACAATCAAGCAGCTTATGAGACTGGATCGAGCCCAAGTGGAGATGTTGTGAGTGGGACATGCCCATGTAACACAAATGTGGAGAACCCTGCTGGAGTAACGGGCACAGACAGTATGGGAGAGGAGGTATTGAGGTCCCCCACAAGAGGAATACCCCAAGGACACAGATTTGTGGACAGTGGGGCCACTTTAGAATATGGTGCCCCTACAGGACCGAGAAAAGAGAATGGACCTTGAGAAGCCTGAGAAATGTGTGGATCCAAAAACCAAGAATTTAAAGGGCCCAGAGTATGCATGAACTGTGGGGGCACAGGGCTGGTACACAGGATGTATCCTCAAAGGGGAGTGAGGGACAACCCTAGCTGGGGAACAAAGCAGAACGTGGCTGGCGAGAGCCTAGTGGGAGGTGGATTTCCCGAGATACGGACAGTAAATATGACCCAGGTTAGGGTGAAGGTAAAAGAGCCAGCCCTAGGAAAGATGTTGAGGGTACAAACCAGAAGCTGTTTTTTTTTTCTTTTTTAATGGGATGCCCAACCTTCATAGCAGAAAGATTGACAGCATTGGGGGGAAATAGATTCAGATCATTTGACCTTCATACTATGAAATTCAATAAGAGGTGGTGATAGTTTCCAGAGTTTGCTCTGTCACACACACACATAATGAAGGTATGATAGCAAGGAAAAAATTCTTAAAGAGGTTGAGTTAACATTAAATGACTTTCGTTTTCCTAGTCCTGTTGTATAAAGGACAGTGTTGGGTAGAAGCAACCAACACAACTGGCTCTCAGTTGTCATGCAGATATGCTACAACTAGAGTCTCCCCTCCTACAGTTGATCCTCCCAGCCACTAGGCGACTGCCATCTTTTCCCCTTAGCTGACAGGATATTCAAAAGGCAGCAGAGACCATTTCCAACAGCAGCAAAGAAGGTTGAGGCTGCTGAACATAATTTCATATATTGGGGCAATGAAGTTATAAAAGGGAGCAAGGAGTAATGCAATTGTGAGTGTGAGTGGCCCTCCCCCAGCTCAAAAAGATAATTATTGATACCTCCACAGTGAGCAGTACAATCCATCTATCACTACCTTCCCTCCACTGGTACTCTCAGGTGGGACTCCACAATTGAATTTTGCAAGGGGCTCCCATGAGGCAAAAGTCTCCACTGATTTTACAGGCTTGGGTAATCACCTCCTTCTATGGTAGTTACATACAAGTGCAGGTCTGGTTGCATTCATATTAAGTTACAATATCAGCTTTGCCACTTGACTCATTCAAACAAAAAAGCCTCCCAGTAAGCTAAGAGGATAAAAGCATTAAAATTCAACTGACAAGGGGTTAAGGATTTCTAAATCAGTTCACCTGACCTTGGTGTGACTTAACCACAATCAACGCTTCAGTAACACAGATGGATAGACTTGATGTTGCGAATGTTTTAAGCCCAGATTTTTTAAAATTTATATATATTTTTTCCCCATGCTGTGTTTACTGCTTTACATATGCCTGACTGCCAAGGAATTGTTAACTAATCGGCATGAGATTCATTTTGTTAGTACACAGCTGGGTACTTTAGTCACATAACATCTGCTTCTCAACATTTCTTCCTTTTCTGTATGTCAGTGATTTGTAAGAAAGTAGTCTCCACTGAGTAGGTTAACTCTAGACTTGGAAGCAGGAATTGATAAGTGAAAGTAGAAAACTGACAACTCTGAAAACCTTGATTTAGGAGTTCACTAGCCAATTGAAACAGGGATTGCCACATTTAAGTAGTTCAGAAGTACAATAAACAAATTCAAATGCATCTATTCTCCATATTCAAATTCATTTTTATTTATTTTAGCTTCCCAAAATCAAAATCCTGCAAATCTGTGCCGTTTGTTTCTTTTTGGAACAGACAAAAATACTGAACCCAAACTATGTAAAATGGACATCAAGTCAGAGTGCAGCAAAAGAAAACCTGCGTCAAGGAGATGGGTGCTTGGTTAGGAAAATGAATTTCATCAACGTTGTACCCAAGTGCATCAGCAATCATGTGTGCTCTCAGTTGGCACTCAGTCCACAGTTTTAACTGAAAGGCTAATTAAACCGCCTTCAGTTAAGAAAAATGGCAGTTATGTCACCTTCAAGAACTGATCTTACATCACATTTGCAGCAATTATGGGATCTAAAAAGGCCTCTCAAATAGTCATCTCTTTCATAGGCAATGAGATCCTTTGCAAACTCACTAGGTACAATCCTCATTCATTATGGCGACCCAGCTCCAGGCGCATCTAGATAGCATCTAGATTGAAATGGGTCCAGGACACCAATGCTATCTGGGTTCCGCCCCAGCTATGGCACCGAGACAGCGTTGGTGGCCTTGGTCAACGACCTCTGCCGGGAGATGGATGCAGGATGTTCAACATTTCTCATCCTGCTAGATCTCTCGGCCACTTTTGATACCATGGACCATGGGCTGCTGTTGAGACGGCTACGTGAGCTGGGGGGTCTGGAGGGGACTGTTCTTGAATGGTTCCGCTCATTCCTCTCAGAGAAGCCAGCGGATGGTGCTGGGAGCTGAGACATCTTGCCCCCGCGCTTTATCCTGCGGCGTTCCGCAGGGTTCCATTCTGTCTCCATTTTTATTTAATGTATACATGCAGCCCTTGGGGGAGGTTGTGAGAGGGTTCGGGGTGCGATGTCACCAATATGCTGATGATACTCAGTTGTACCTCTCTTTTTCATCTGACCCAGACCCTGCCGTCTCGCTGCTATCCCAGTGTTTGGAGGCTGTGGCGGAGTGGATGTGGCAGAGCAGACTGAAGCTCAACCCCGATAAGATGGAGATGATGTTGGTGGGGAGAATGAGGGAGGTGTCGGCCCCCCTGGTTGGGGGGGTGCGCCCTCCCGTAGCTCAGCAGGTTCGGAGTCTGGGGGTGATTTTTGACGCAGACCTCCGCCTGGAGCAGCAGGTGGAGGCAGTGGCAACGGCCGCCTTCCGCCAGTTGTATCTGGTGCGGAGGCTGTGTCCGTTCGTCTCTGGGCCGAACCTGGCCTCCCTCATCCATGCCTTTGTCACCTCGAGGCTGGACTACTGCAATGCGCTCTACGCGGGGCTGCCCTTGTTCCTGGTTCGGAGGCTGCAGCTACTGCAGAATGCGGCGGCCCATCACCTACCGGGGACGGGCCGTCGGGAGCATATAACACCTGTGCTCCGGACTCTGCACTGGCTGCCAATAGCGTGCCAAGCCAGGTTCAAGGTACTGGTGCTAATATATAAGGCCCTTCACGGTCTGGGCCCCTCATACCTCAGGGACCGCCTCGCCCTCCACAGAGCGGCTTCTTCGGTCCGCCGGGGGTGCCTTCTTGGAGGTCCCCCGTGTTAAGCGGGGGGCCACAATGGGGAGGGCATTCTCAGTGGCTGGGCCGCACCTTTGGAATTCCCTCCCGGAGGAAGCTCGCCTGGCCCCAAGCCTTTTGACATTTTGGCGAATTTGTAAGACCTGGCTGTTCGCCCAGGCCTTTGGGGAGGGGGGTGGGGGGGTTAGAGTTTTTTTTATCTTCCCCCGCCCTTATTTATTTTTTGTTTTTATCCCAGCCTGTTTAATGTAGTGTTTTTATGGATTGTTTAATATTTTGTTTTATAATTGTTTTTACGATAAAATTGTTAGCCGCCCCAAGCTGTTCGCAGGAGGGGCGGGATACAAATTGAAATAAATAAACAAACAAATATTATGATGTGTGGATTCATCTCTTCAAAGTATTTATGCCACCAAGTGTAAAAGCATAGGAGGAAAGCTCAAATTAATTTTTAAACACAATACACTCAAAAGATACCTCTTTGAAGTACTAAGCACACACACCTGAGACTTCACATCCGCTTGAATGTTTGTTAGTCTTCTCCCCTCTCTCTCCCTCTGTCCTCTCACCCTGTCTTTTAGATTGTAAGCCACAGGCAGGGACCACGTCTATTTCTATGTTTTGTACAGAACCAGGTCACATGTCTGGAGCTATATAAATGTTTATAATAAATAATAATAATAATAATACTGAAGACATGAATGACAAGTGATTTTCAAGTACCGAGACTTGCAAAATCTGTGGGCACCTTCAGAGGGGAACAGTTGAACAAAATACAAAAAGGTTTTATTTTTACTGCAGATGTTCGGTTTGGGGTTTTTTTAAAAACTGTTTTTGTAAGAGGGCCTTAAATGTTTTAAAATTTGTATTAACAGGATGAACATTTATAAAACAAGCAAGACCAGTCTACTTGCATAATTGCAATGCTAACCTTATATTTTCCATGTGTTTCCACTTTTCAAGATGAATCTTATTTATGTACAACCTATAAATAACAAATGGCAGAGTAGTAAATGTAAAAGGTATTTATGTCTTTTACCTTCATTATTTTACCTTCTACCTTCATTATTTAATAAAAGGTTGTCTTTTACCTTCATGGACTCACCACAGAAGAATACTGTGAATAAACATCATCTGGTATACAATAATGGTTGCATCTACTATAAATCAGAAAAAATTGCAGATGAAGTACCATAAATATAAAAACATGGAAGACAGCTAGTGTTCTACCTCTTCTGAACTGTCCCCAAATCAGAAGTAACAGGGGATCATTGTGAAATGCAGACTGTGATAGCAGTGAGAGCTGCCAGGAGCTCAGCTGCCTCATTTAGTGTCTCAGAACACCTTCCAAACACAAGAATAATACTTCTACTTTTACTCTCATCTGATTCCAGTTGATACCAGTCTATTCTTTTACAGTGTGAACTTCCCAGTTTTGCACTTTAAAGTCAGCTCTGTCTAGTTTTCCTGCATTACTTTAAGAGTATTTAACTTTTTTACTATTAAAATGCTAACCTCCATTTAAGTTTATTGTAATTCATGTTGTAAAAATGAGAATTAGGACTATTTCAAGCTCAACAATTTGGAAAGCATTCTTAAGCATGTACGAACTGAAGTAGTACTAATAATTTCACAAACACATTAAAATTGGATCATTTGTTGATATATATGCATGTGTATGCGTTTATAAATTAATCCTACAAAATTTGGTGTAGATAAACCGTACACAAGCAGTTGACACAGGAAAAACGTTAGTGCCTCTTAACAATCAGAAGTAATGCAAGTCAGTTAAAGCTTTACACGTTGTTGCAACACTCAACACAGGACTGCAGGACCAGAAGCACAAAAAGGTCAAAGAGCTTGGCAGTCTCAAAAACAGATTTCATTTTGGGTTGGGGTTTTTTTTTGGGGGGGGGTTCCCTTTTCTTTTTGATGGTGCAGAGGTGAAAACAAACACTTAAGCAGAGGAAGTACTCAATGTTATTGCCAGGGAAGTTCTGAGAGATGAACTTCATCTGACAGACAGGCCAGCAGGTTTTAAAAGCAATACAAGTGTTTACTTGAAGCAGCTGTGCTGACTCACTAAGTATCTAGGATTTTCACTAGTAATTAAGCATAGAGCTCCTCATCACATGAGGTTACTGAGAAAGGATAGTTGTCAAACAGGGTTTTTAAGACCAACCCTTGCATACGACTGAAAATTCAGAGTGCTCTGCAAACTTCAGCTTTAGACACAATAAAAGGGTAATGGACGGTTAGCGGAAATAGCAACAAAGCAAAACCCTATTATTATAAATACCATGTTGTGAGATTTAGAGCTTTTTAACCACTAGTTACTGCTTTATAAAGTAAACAAGGTCCTGAGCACTACAATGATGCAGAGTCAAGTTTCAGTCTGGACAATCAAATCACTGATCACTGCTATCTCTAACAGATGTATGCATGAGACAGGACACTTAAATCTAGTGCTAAACTACTATAAAAACACAGTATGGAAGGGTGCGGAACCTGTTAGGATGGTCCGCCCCCGGGGACTTCTGAACCCAGTGCGGTTCCTAGGTGCGCTGGGGGAGTTACCCTCTGACCTAGATGACCATCACATCAATGACCTCTTCAAGCTGTAGAACACCTTGCTGACAGAGGCCATCGATCAAACTGCTCCCACGCATCCGTTACCCAGGCGGAGGCTCCGCAGACCTCGTTGGTTCTCCGAGGAGCTGCGGATGCTGAAGCAGGTAGGGCGACGGTTGGAGTGACGGTGGCGTCGTTCTCGGGCTGAAGCCAAGATTGCGGCATAGAGCTATTTTACGAGCTTATGCCGTGGCAATGCGGGAAGCAAAAAGGGAATTCTTTGCTACCCTCATAACCAGGGCCCCGAGGGAAACGCGGGTCTGCGAATCGCAGATTTCCCGCGGAATTCCCCTCCCCCCGCGGAATCTCCTGCCCCGCTTACCCCAGCGCAGAATTTCCAGCCTGCGCTGCGGGGACGCGGGGCAGGAGATTCTACGGGGGAAGGGGAATGAACAAACCCTCGGGGCTTCCCCTCCCCAGCCTCCCCACTTGCCAGGGCCCTTTAATTTGCTTACCAGGGATGGCAGCAGCAGCTGCTCCGTCCAGCGCGCTCTTTTCCTGCTCGTACTTCCTGGCCCCTCCCGACGGGGCTCTCAGGGCGACGCAGCCAGATGACGTCATCCGGCTGCGTCGCCCTGAGAGGCCCCGTCGGGAGGGGCCAGGAAGTACGAGCAGGAAAAGAGCGCGCTGGACGGAGCAGCTGCTGCTGCCATCCCTGGTAAGACAAATCCTTTTGGGGTTTTTTTGGGGGGTGGGGGGTGGGAGTCAAGCACGCCCCAGCAGCTGGGGAGGGCAAGCCCCGGCAGCTGGGGAGGGGAGGCCCTGAGGGTTTACCAGTGCGGGGGGAGGAGGAGGCAAACCAAGCCCCCTCCCCCCCCGCATGGTAAATCGCGCCGAGGCGCAGAATTGGCCACTGACTCCCGTGGAATTTTTTTTTTAATTCCGCGGAAGAATCGGGGCCCTGCTCATAACATCCGCTAAATCCCATCCAGCGGAGCTGTTCTGGGTTGTGCGGGGGTTGGTCAGTCCGGCCTCCCTCAACCCTGGAGTTGAGTCATCAAAGGCTGTGACCTTTTTGCGGAGAAAATCGCTCGTATCCACCAAGATCTCGATGCTGCCGTGGAGGAAGTAGAGGTGGCAGAAGCCCCGCCTTGTCCAATTTTGTGGGATCAGTTTCAGTCAGTGACAGCCGCTGATGTGGTGGGGGTGCTTGGGGCTGTTTGAGCCACTTCTTGTGAACTAGATCTATGCCCGTCCTAGCTGATTAAGACCTGCTGGGAGACAATGGGGCCATTGCTGGCTGGGGTAGTCAACGCCTCCCTGTGGGAAGGCAGGTCGGCACTCTGCCCTAAAGAGGCGGTGGTAGGGCCTCTGCTCAAGAAACCATCGCTTGACGCTGACTCCCCTTCCAGCTATCAGCCTGTCTCTAACCGTCCCTTTTTAGGGAAGGTTACTGAACGGGTAGTGGCTCAGCAGCTCCAAGGGCATCTCGACCACACCGGTTATCTGGATCCCTTGCAGTCTGGCTTTCATCCGGGGCATGGCACTGAGACAGCATTGGTGGCTTTGGTTGATGATCTGCGCCATGAAAAGGATACGGGTCGGTCGACCCTTTTGGTCCTATTAGATCTGTTGGCTGCATTTGATACCGTTGACCATGAGATGTTGGTGATGCACCTGCGGGACAGCGCGGGGGTGTGTGGGATAGTTCTCGGATGGTTCTGCTCATTCCTGACCGGGAGAACTCAGCGGGTGGTGCTCGGTGATCGTTTTTCATCTCACTGAGACCTCTCGTGTGGGGTTCCGCTGGGTTCCGCCTTGTCACCTCTCCTGTTCAACTTGAACATGCAGCTGCTCAGTGAGGTGATCAGGAGGTACGGGGTGAGGTGTCATCAGTATGCGGATGACACCCAACTGTACCTCTCATTTTCAGCCAACCCAGGCCCAGCTGTCTCAGTGCTTACTCGGTATCTGGCAGCTGTCAGGGACTAGATGAGGGTTAATTGACGGAGACTGAATCCTGACAATACAGAGGCGATGTTAGTGGGTAAGTCAATGGAGATGGGGATGCTCTCGGTTGAGGGGGTGTGTCCTCCACTGACTTCCTGGGTGTGGAACCTGGGGGTGCTCCTTGATGCGCAGCTCCGCTTGGTACTCCAGTTGGAGGCTGTGGCGAGGAGTGCCTTCCGACAGTTACATCTCGTGTGGTGGCTTCAGCGCTGATTTCGGTTCCGGACCTGGCCACGATCATCCATGCTTTTATCACCTCTCGGTTAGACTACTGTAACGCACTCTACGTGGGTCTACCTATGGTGATGGCTCAGAAGCTGCAGCTGGTACAGAATGCGGTGGCCCGCCTCCTGGTGGGGCTGGGCTGCCAAGAGCACATTACACCAGTGCTCCGATATCTGCACTGGCTGCCAATAGTCTTCCGGGCTCAAAGCAGGGGGCCACAATGGAGAGGGCGTTCTCGGTGGCCAGGCTGCAGTTCTGGAATTCCCTCCCGGAGGAAGCCCGTCTGGGCCCAGGTCTGTTGGCGTTTCGGCGAACCTGTAAGACCTGGCTGTTTGCCCAAGCTTTCGGAGGGAAGGATGGGGTGGGGGGGTGTATTTTTAAAACATTAAACATTGTTTTAATGAATTTTATTATGTGTTTTTATGCTGTAAGCCGCCCCGAGATGCCATATAAATAAATAAAATAAATAAAATTCAATGTGTTGGTTTTGACCTATAAAGCCTTACATGGTCTGGGCCCTGCCTATTTGCAAGATCGCCTCACTCTCTGGGTTCTGGACTGGCCCCTGCCATCATCTGGGGGTGCCCTGTTAGAGATCTCCCAGGTTTCCCGGGAGGCCACACGGGACAGGGCGTTCTCAGTGGCCGCACCATGCCTGTGTAACTCCCCAGACCTCCCGAGTTTCCGTAGGAATTGTAAGACCTGGCTGTTGCGCCAAGCGTTTGGCAAGGGAGAAGGGTGAGGGTGGATGGGATGGTGGGAATTATGGGGGTTTTTCTCACCATTTTTATTGTTGTTTTTATTGAGTGTTTTATATGTATTATTTTATTTTTATTTTATTTTATTGATTGATTTGTTAGCCACCCGGGTTGCCTGGCAGGAGGGGCGAGGTATATTTTTTTTGAATAAATAAAAATATACACCAACACTACATTTTATAATGAAAATAATAGTTACTGTAAAGGTTAGTTAGGTGGAGAGGCTCCAAGGAGCTCGCCCCAAAAGTTATTCCAAGGTGGAGATTATCTATTCCTTCCAAAGCCTTTTGTATAGAAAAAGGTTCAGCACGTGTGTTATATAGGTAAATCTATTTATTTAAATGTATATGCCACCCTTCCTAAAGGCTCAGGGCTACTCACAAACACCACGAATATTAAAACTCATACAAAAATACACTTAAATTCCCAACCCTCCCACAACTCCCCGCCAAACCCACATCCCAGCTCCCCATACCACCCACCCTCAAACCCTACCCCAGAACCACCCAACAAAACCATGCCCGACAATGCTGGGCCGTCGTTGGCTGGGGTTGTCAATGCCTCACTTCAGGAGGGTGTCAAGACATCCTTAAAACTGCGGAGGTCCAGCCCCTGCTTAAAAAGTCGTTTCTAGATGTTGATTCCCCAAAGCCAGCTATCTGCCTGTCTCTAACCTTCCCTGTTTAGGTTATTGAATGGGTGGTTGCTTGGCAGCTCCAGGCGCATCTCAATGCTGTCTGATTCCTGGACCCATTTCAGCCAGGTTTTCGTCCTGGGTATGGCATGGAGACTACACTTGTGGCTTTGGTCAAGAACCTGCACCTGGAGATGGAAAAAGGAAATTCTAGCTTGTTGATCTTGTTGGATCTTTCTGCAACCTTTGATACAGTTATCACGAGGTGATGTTGCCACAACTGTGGGACCTTGTGGCAGTGCGTGGGACCACTCCTCAGTGGTTTGCTGTTTCCTGTTGGGGAGGTCCCAGAAAGTGGTGGTGTGTATTTTCTTGTCTTCCCCTTAAAACCTTCCCATGGTGTCCCACTGGGTTCTATTCTGTCTCCCCCTCTTGTTCAATGTGTATCTGAGGTCACTGGGCAAGGTCATTTGGGGGTTTGGGGTGACATGTCATCAATATGCTGGTGATGACACTAAGCTCTACCTCTTTTACATCCAACCCAGATTCCAGTCACGGTGTTTATCCAATGCCTGGCTGCTGTCAGGGACTGGATGAGGGTGAAGTGATTGAAGCTGAATCCTGACAAGACTGAAGTGACGATAGTTGGCTGGTCCTGGGATTTGGAGAGAATTGAGAAACTGGTCATTGATGGGGTCCAGCCTCCTCTGGTCACTCATGCTCACAGACAGAGTGCTTTTGGATCCCTTGCTGCGCCTGGATTGTCAGATGGCGACAGTGGCCAGGAGCACCTTCCACCAACCACCATGGCTGTGCGGGCAGCAAAGGAACAGTTCTTTGCGGTCCTCATAACATCTGCTCATTTGCATCCAGCACGTGCCCCTTTGCCACGGCCGCCCCCGACTTGGGCTGGCGGCCCAGAATCCGCTTTTCCAAGTCCCCGCTCCCTTGCCCAGCACAGCAGCAGCAGTAACCCGCCACAGCTACTGACCACAGCAGCTTGCCTTGATCTCCCTCCAACTGTCTCTGGGGAAATGGACCATTCTCCCCCCCACAGCATCTCATGGGGGGGGGGGGGGCTGGCCACAGTGTGTCTCTGGTCCCCTCCGTGCCAGACAGCTCATCCATGGCAGGGACCCCCTTCCAAGCACCACCCACACTCAGTTCCTGGTCTTGCCAGGGATAGGCTGCACGTTGCTGTTGCAGCTCTGGAGAGGAGGCTCCACCCATGTCTCAGACTCCAATCTCGCCACTGTCATCTATGCATTCATCACCTCGAGACTGGACTATTGCAACGCACACTACATGGGGCTGTCCATGGTGACGGTTCAGAAACTGCAGCTGGTGCAAAATGCGGTGGCCCATCTGCTTACTGGGATGGGCTGCAGGGAGCACATTCAATCAGTGCTCTGCGCATTGCACTGGCTGCTTAGTGTCTTCCGGGCCTGATTCAAAGTGCTGGTTTCGACCTTTAAAGCCCTACAGAGTCTGGGTCTTGCTTACCTGAAGGATTGCCTCACCCCCTGGGAGCCCGGGCAGCCCCTGCAGTTGTCCAGAAGCACCCTCCTAGAGGTCCCGTGCTATCGGCGGGTCCAAACAGACTGGTACTCTCAGCGGCCACAGTTTTGCTACGGAATGCACGATGGGGATTCGCCTCAGTCCAGATCTCCTTGCTTTCTGATGAAATTGTAATACCTGACTCTTCCATCAGGTGTTTGGCAGGGAAGTAGGGGTAGGTGGGATGTGGGTTTTGTGTTTTGTTTTGTTTTACAGATCAGGTTTTATGACTGCTGTTATGTATTTTTATATATATTTGTGTATTTAGATTTTATATGTATTATTGTTTTGTTGGTTTTATTACCACATATATGCTAGCTGCCCTGAGTTGCCTGAGAGGAGCGTGAGAGTGGTGGGGAAAAATACAAACAAACCCCACCTGGTGAGGAGACTGAGGCCTTTTCTTTCAGATTTGGCCACTGTCATCCAGGTTTTCATCACCTCGAGGCTAGATTATTGCAGTGCACTCCATGTGGGGTTGCCCCGGATGACTGTTCGGAAGTTGTAGCTGGTGCAGATAGAATGCAGCAGCTTGGCTCCTTTCAGGGACAAGCCACCAGGAGCACATCACACCGGTACTCTGAAGTCTGCACTGTCTGCCTATAGCTTTTCAGGCACAATTCAAGGTTCTAGTTTTGACCTTCAAAGCCCTAAACGGTCTGGGTCCCACATCAGAAAGACTGCCTATTGTACCGTGCTCCTTTGCGGCCCCTATGGTCAGCCGGGGGTGCCCTCCTGCAGATTCCATCTGTTACCCTCGTCCGTGAGGCATGGGTGCGCAGGGCGGCATTTGGTTGCTGCCCCCATTTTGTGGAACTCCCTTTCCCAAGACATATGTTTGAGCCCAAGCCGTTGAAAAACCTTTTTTATTTGAAAAAGCATTTGGCAGGCAGGGATAAATAGGGTGTGTGGGGGTTGCTGGTTAGGGCTGTAGGGGAGGGAGGGAGTGTGAGGGGAGGGATGTGTGTTTTTATTGTTGAATTTTACTGTTTTAATCGATTGTGAAAACAAACAAAAAAGATGCTACCTCAATCCAAATTTATTCTAAGCATCTAAATCACAGAGGAACATAGCTAACATAGCAAAACAGTAGTTAGACTAACTTGACAAAATAGCAATACAGAAAAATAATAAGGGTAGACCAACAGATAGAGAAACTAGTCGAACACGAGTCCTAGGGGAAAAAGTGAGACACTATCGTGCAAAACTTCAAAAGCTATGATCTTGGGCTTCTTTCTGTTGCAGAGATGGAGATGCAATTGACTACAGAGTAAGCAGTTCCTAATACCAGTCTATCACAAATTCAACAGGAACTCTAATTGAAGTTTTCTTCCAAGGTTTTGGACATAGGTTTCCTTCTCAGTATACCTTCAAAGGTTCTAGTTTCAATTTCTTTCTTAGAATTTTTCTTAATGTGGCGAAAAAATGAGAAAAGTCTAAGGCCACTTTCAGACATTTCCCCCCCCCCCCTCAGTGCATATTCTGGCTGTGAGGGGGAATGTGCAGCCAGAATATGTGCGGGGATCAGTTGGTCTGAAAGGCACACACACACACACACCCCCACACACACACACACACCCCGGTGTGGATTTGCCGGCAGACACGCGCAGGGATGCAGAGCTCTATTTCCTGCTCTGCATCCCTGCGCATGTCTGCCGGCAAAGCCGCACGGGGGGTGCTTTCAGACCAGCCAATCCCCACGCATATCCTGACTGTGCATTCCCCCTCGGAGCCAGAATATGCACTGGGGGGGGGAGGGGATGTCTGAAAGTGGCCTTAGTCTCATCTCAACGCTAGCATTTCGCTGAAGATATAGAAGTTTCATCAGGAAATGATTTTAAAAGGGCCATCTGTTGGCATTCTGTAAAGATACATAAGCAAAACTAAAAACTAGCAGACGTGCATTCAAAACTATAAAAAGTCTCTGAAAGAGAGCTATGAGAAGCTCATCCTTTTCCCTTTATTAAGTCCTTCTTATTGCATCAAAGGTTCTGAAGAGTCAAAAGTGACTTCTAAATGGAGACCTCATGTTTGGTGCTACTCCTCGGAGTACAGGTGATTTCAGGAGCAAATGGTGTGGAGCCGAGTATATGTGGCTCCAAACATCAATTAATAATCAAGCTCACATGTGGTAGAATTCTTTAATGGAGTTAATTATGTGGCTTTGGTACAAGGTTAAATGCACTTCTCTCGAAGTAGAGAGTCAATTTCATTCAGAACCTTTGGTGCACCAAGGACGACTTACTAAAGGTAAAAGGATGAGCTTTTTTTTTTTTAGCTCTCATTTAGAGGCTTTTTACAGATGTTTACGCTTCTTTTTAACTCTATTTCAAACGCTTTTTACAGTTTTTGAATGCACTTATATTTTATTTAGTTCTGCTTTACAGAATGCCAACAGATGATGGCCCTTTTGTAATCATCTCCTGATGAAGGTGCTGTATCTGGAGCCAAATACTAGCGTTGAGATGAGACTAAAACTTTGCTCCTTTTCTTTTGCCACACTAAAAATCTTCTCTTTTAAGAACTATACTCAGGAAGAAATTGAAACCCAGAACCATGGAAGGAAACTTAAGTCAAAAACTTTGGAAGGAAACTTCAACTAGAGTTCCTGTTGAATTTGTGATAGACTGGTATTAGGAACTGCTTACCCTGTAGTCAATCGCATCTCCATCTCTGCAATAGAAAGAAGCCCAAGATCATAGCTCTTTAAGTTTTGCACGGATTCTCTCTCTGTTTTTTCCTGGGACTCATGTTAGACTAGTTCCACTATCCGTTGGTCTACCCTTATTGTTTTTCTGTACTGCTGTTTTGTCAAGTTTGTCTAACTATTATTTTGCTGTTAGCTATGCTCCTCTGTGATTAGACATTTAGAATAAATTTGGATTGAGGCAGCATCTTTTAAAGGGATATTTTAAAAGGGATCCAGAGGTGATCCTGAAAACTACAGAGTAAGCTTGACGTCTGTGCTGGGCAAAATGGTGGAAACTATCATTAAGAACAGAACCGCTGGGCATGTTGATAAACATGGCTTAAATGGGAAAGAGTCAATATGGATTTGCAAGGTAAGTCATGCCTCACTGATCTGTTAGAAATCTTTGAGGGTGTAAATAAGCATGTGGACAAGGGAGACCCGGTAGATATAGCGTACCTGGATTTCCAGAAAGCATTTGATAAGGTCCCACATAAAAGACTCTCGAGAAAATTAAAAAGTCACAGGATAGGAGGTAGTGTCGTACTATGCATCAGTAACTGGTTAAAGGATAGGAAGCAAAGAGTAGGACTGAATGGTCAGTTTTTACAACAGAGACACGTAAAAAGTGGTGCGCCTCAGGGATCTATATTGGGACTGGTGCGGTTTAATGTATTCATTAATGATCTGGAAAAGGGCATTAAGAGTGAGGTGATCAAATCTGCAGATAACACCAAGTTATTCAAGGTAGTTAAAACACAAGCACTCTATGAAGAACTGAAACAGGATCTTACGAGACGGGGTGCCTGGGCATCTACATGTCAAATGAGATTTAATGTGGACAAGTGCAAAGTGATGCACATAGGGGAAAATAATCCCAACTATGAGTACACAATCCTGGCTACTAAGCTACGAGTTACCACTCAGGAAAAGAATCTGGGAGTGACTGTGGACAATACACTGAAATCCTCAGCCCAGTGTGCAGCAGCAGTCAAAAAAGCAAACAATGTGAAGAGTTATTCGCAAAGGGATAGAGAATAAAACTGAGGATGTCATAATGCTTCTCTACAAATCAATGGTGCAACCGCACCTGGAATAGTGTGTGCAGTTCTGGTCGCCCTATCTCAAAAAGGACATAGCTAAACTGAAAAGGTACAGAGAAGGACAACAAGAATGATGCAGGGTATGGATCGGCTTCCATACAGAGAAGCTTGACAAGCTGGGTCTCTTCAGCAAAGAGAAGACCGAGAGGGGACATGATAGAGGTTTATAAAATCTCGAGTGGTGTGGAACAAGCAGACAGGGAATGGTTATTTACCCTCTCAAACAGTACTATAACTAGGGGACAGTCCATGAAACTAGCTGACAGCAGATCTAAAACAAATAAAAGTACTTTGTCCTCTGGCAACAAATTCCATAAGTGAATTAGGGGTTGAGTGAAATTGTCAAGGTCAGTAGTATAGGTGGGTTTAAAAAAGGACTTGATAAATTCCTGGAGAGTAGGTTCATTAATGGCTATTAACCAAGTAGTTTATGGGATAAACTTCTAACTGTGGGGAGCTGGGACTGAACAACAGGAAATGGATTGTCCATTGTGACTTGGTTCTTCTCCCATGCGATCGAGATTAGCCACTGTCGGAGGACAGGATGCTGGGCTTGATGGACCATTGGTCTGACTCAGTTTGACACTACTTATGTTCCTATGTTTTTATCTTTTGTTTGTTTTAACATTGTATGCACCTCTAGGCCCCCTTGTATACTTTGCTTTGATGGATTGTGAGCTACCCTGACCCTTGTGGAAAGGGCAGCTTATAAATTAAATTAAGCGCCACCACCCCCAGCCCCACCTGCTAAATGCTTTTTCAAACAAACATCTTACACTGCCTTCTGAAGATGCTCAGGCCTGGGCTCAAAAGAACGTTTAGGTGAAGAGAGTTCCATAACATTGGGATAGCGACCGAGAACGTCCCCCTGCAAGCCCCTGTTGTACTAAGGCTAATAGATGGTACACACAGAAAGGTGCTCCTGGCCAATTGAAGGGGCCACAACAGGGCATAGGAGGACAAGCAGTCTTTCAGGTATGTGGGGCCCACACCGTTTAGGGCTTTAAAAAGGTAAGCACCAGCAGCTTGAACTGTGCTCAGAAGACTATAGTTAGCCAGCACAGATATCAGACCACTGGTGTAATATGTTCCTGGCAACTCGTACCCAAAAGGAGCAGTGTCTCCACATTCTGCACCAGCTTCAGCTTCCGAACAGTCATCAAGGGCAGCCCTGTGTAGAGCAGATTACAGTAATCCATCCTCAAGGTGATGAAAGCATGGACAATGGTGGCCAGATCCGAATTGCAAAGAAGAGACCAAACCTTCCTCACTAAGATGGAGTTGGTGAAATGCACTCCTGGCCACCACTGCAACCCAACAGGGGTGCAACAGGGGTCCAGAAGCACTCCAAGGCTGCAAATCGGATGGACCAGAGAAGGCCCGACTCCATCAACAGGAGTCCCAATCCCCTCCAGGTCACAGGGCCGGCCAATCATCCGAGACTGCATGACCTGAGTCAGATGAAAAAAGAGGTAGAGCTGGGTGTCATCAGCATATTGAGGACACCTCACCTAAACCTCTGAATGACCTCACCCAGCAGTTTCATGTACACGTTGAACAAGAGTAGACACAGAATAGAACCCTGCAGGGCTCCACAGGGGAGAACAACGAGCAATCGCCCATCACCATTCTCTAGAACCTCCCCAATAGGAAGGAGTGGAACTACTCAAGAACAGTCTGACACACCCCTGCCAGGTCCTAGAGTCATGTCAACACCACTTCATGGTCAACTGTTTCAAAGGCCACTGAAAGATCTAACAAGATCAACAGGGTAGAATTCCCCTTGTCAATCTCAAAGCACAGATCATTGATCAAGACCACAAGTGCAGTCTCCATGCCATACCCAGGACGAAAGCCTGACTAAGATGGGTCCAGGAATCAGACAATATTGAGATGCGCCTGGAGCTGCCGGGCAGTCACCTGTTCAATAACCTTCCCTAAAAAGGGAAGGTTAGAGACCGGCTGATTGCTGGCTTGGGGCATCAGCATCTAGAGATGGTTTCTTAAGCAGGAGCTGGTCCAGAATGGATGGTTGCCCAGCAGCTTTGGGCTCATCTCGATGCTTTTGGATTCCTGGACCCATTTCAGTCAGGTTTTCATCCAGGATATAGCAGGAGACTGCACTTGTGGCCTTGGTCGATGATCTACATCTAGAGATTGACAAGAGGGAATTGTGCCTTTTTGATTAGGTTAGATATTTCAGTGACTTTTGATATAGTTGATCATGAGGTGTTGGCACATCTGTGCGACCGCTCAAGTAGTTCGGTTTGTTCCTGTTGAGGAGGTCCCAGTAGGTGGTGATGAGAGATGACCCAGCTCTACCTTTTTTTTTCATATGAACCAAGTGCTGCAGTCTTGGTGTTTTCCCAGTGCCTGGCTGCTGTTGGGGATCGGATGAGGGTGAGCTGATTGAAGCCAAATCCAAAAACAACACTGAAGTGATGGTTGGCCGATCTTGTGACTTGGAGGGGAGTGGGACTCCTCTAATTACTCACGTTTGCATCCTTGGAGTGCTTCTGGGCCCCACCCTGCTGCACCTGGATTGTCAGGTTGTGGTGGTGGCCAGGAGTGCTTTTCACCAACTCCATCTGGTGAGAAGGCTGTGACCCTTTCTTTCTGATTCATATCTGGCCACCATCATCCATGTTTTCATTATCTCAAGGCCAGACTACTGCAATGCACTCTATGTGGGGTTGACTCTGGTGACTGCTTGGAAGCTACAGTTGGTACAGAATGCAGCAGCCTGGCTCCTTTCGGGGAATGGATCACTGTGAGCACATTACACCTGTGCTTTAATAGTCTGCACTGGCTTCCTACAGCTTTTCAAGCACAATTCAAGGTGCTGGTTTTGACCTTTAAAGCCCTCAACTGCTTGGGCTCCACATATCTGAAAGAGCAACTCTTCTTCTATGCACCACTGCAACCCCTGTGGTCAGCTGGGAGCGCCCACTTGCAAGTACCACCCGCCAAACTTGTCTATATGACAAGGGCCCGCAGAGAGGCATTCTCCGTTGCTGCCCCAGTATTATGGAACTCCCATCCTCCAGAGATGCAACAGCCAATCTTGACATGCAACATCCTACATTGGAGACCATGGATATGAGGCACTGTTCAAATGTATAGTTCATATGATTTTTAATCTCTCTAAATATGCAGTTGATTACGACTGCAAATACGGTACACAAATTCATCAGCAAGGTAGATAAGGATTAAGAAATTAGTATGCTGTGAATTAATATGCTATCTCCTTTCATGCTGTAATGTCTCATTGTTTTTGTTCCACTCATCTGTTGAATTCTCTCAAGGTCTCTTGTCAAACTTATACTGCAAGTCCTTTGAGACAGTGACCATCTTCTTGTTACTTGTCTGTTCAGTGGAACCCCAATCTGTGACTGGGGGTCACAAGCATTACCATACAAGTAAAAAAAAATACCAAATTTTAAAAAACCACCTTCACTTTGCTACAGCTTTTCCCCTAAAGCTTAAATATAATTTTTAATGTCAAAATTTCTCCCAGGCTAAAAATTCAAATGCCACGTCACACATGAAACAACTTTCAGTAGTCCTAAATCCTTCTCCAAAAAGCCCTGGCAATACAGTAATAGATGCAGCAGTACTGCACCAAAGAGCAGCTTTAAAATGCTTGTAAGAATAAGTACAGAGAAGTAAATCCCTCGCATTTCTGATCTAGTAGCTCAAGGTCACCAACTATTTCATTCGAGGTCAACCTTGAACTGTGTCCTCAATATTATGGCTTACCTACAAAATAAGTTTTCTATGAAGGTGAAAAATAAATGCATCTAGACTACTGCAGTACAAAGATTATATCACAGACATACACCACCACCTGGCAGGGATCCAGGCCCCTTTCTGTATGTTCCAATTTATCTTATACAGAAAAATATAAACGTTAAAATGCCACGCTCTACACAGAAGACTAGAAAAAAAACATGCAAGCATTTAAATGCTCACTTGTTCAAAGGTCAGCATCCTTTAATTAGAAGAACTAATAGACTGGAGCACTTCAATCATCTGAATTCAAGAACTGGTATAGGTTAGTGCACAACTTTGCTGATGGGATACATTCACTGGCCCCATGGAGGCAGATTTCTCAAAATGTCTTAACTCTAATCAAAACTTCTCATTATCTTGGGTGCATTTTGGTGCATTAATAGGAGCTGAACATTTTTGAAAATCTCTCAAAGTGCAAGCTCTCCTAGTTTCTATCTGTTAAGCCATAAACGAATAATCTATTGAACAACAAAATATTAACACAAAATTTTTGTAAGCAATTACTGGAATGTTATGTGGATTCCAATAAAATAAGTTTACATAAGAGAACTTCTCCTTGGGGACATGAAGTCCTCAGGCACTCTCACAGGTACAATCTCAGGCTTAATTAAAACTGAGAAAGTTGTGCTATTTCCAGTCATTTAATAAACTGTCTGAATTAATAAATGGTATGAATTGAACATTAAAGATAAACTTGCTCCCACACTGCTAGTTGACTAACTTCCCTGGCACAAAACATAACAACGATTCTGGTGATAAAGCAAATTGATCTTAAGCTTTAGCTTAAGTTAATATATACCTTATTTGTTCAACTGGCATCAGTTGTGGAACCCAACAGGCATGTTTTTCAACATAGCTTTGGTCTAAATATTTTTGAAGAAAATTCACTTTGCTGCAGAGGAAAATGTTATAACTAAAATTAATCCATCCAAACATCACAGTAATTTAGTATCAAAAGCAGCGTTTTGCATCTATAGTAAAGTGAACATATAATTTTTCAGTGTCAGCAATTCATGATAAAGTATCACCAAACATTTTTCAACTTCTGCCAGCCAAGTGATGTTGATCCTTAAGAACGGCTTACTCTCTACACCATTTTAAAACATGGGTGACTAAGGATGTGTTCAAACAAGATGATAGCGTGCTGGAATTCATGTCCAGTCCATGCAGCTCCCGTTCATGTGTTTTAGCATGTAGAGCTATTAAACGGGTGGCCCCCTGCGTGTATTCATGTGCATGCAGGAGCCCCCACTCAACTAACAACAACAACTCGCATCCACAGGTTTAGCATGACAAACCTAATACATGGGCAGGTGCTGTGCTCTGCCCACCCCTTCCCATTATCCCGCCCCCTGTTCTGATGCACAGCTGCAGCAAACTATATGAAGCAGCAGCTGTCCAGCTGTTTCTTTCTTCTGGGCTATTGCCGACGCACCGAAAGGAGACAAGACACCATGGCTGGGATTTGAACGGCCGCACTCTTTATTAATCAATTATAATCATAATTCAGGTGGGGGTAATCGCCTAATGCGATATGGGTCCAGCACTTGAATCTAAAACATCACTACAGGAAGAAACCCCATGGGTGGTTCCGAAGTACCCTCGATTACCACGCACAACTGTCTATAACGTCTCCCCCTCTCAGTGACTCCGGCCACAGATGAGGGGGACCATAAACTCTGAACATGAGTAAGGATGAGGGTGCTTGCCAACGGGGGACCATACTTGTCCCTACCGCCCTCGCTCGACGCCCCTCCCAGGGAGGCTGCCCTGCCGCTTGCCATCCCCTGCATTCCGGCGAGTGGGCCTCCCCATCTCTTAAGGAGGTGACTCTTACTTATGACCTATCTATCCTATTCTAACCTATAGTA
>QEPC01001417.1:1956836-2000093 GCA_003113815.1 Sphenodon punctatus
CCATCAGTCTACTGACAAAACCCAGCGCCGACAGCTTCCCTGAAATGGTACCTGGGGCCGCCCCTTTGTGCCGCAGGTGCAAGGCAAACTGGAGCATTTCGTCCTCAGGGATAGGAAAACCCGGGGCCCACCCCCGAGCCAACCGGTATGGCTGAAACTCCCAGAAAGCTCTGTCATAGGCCGCTCTTGTGCATGGCGCCAGGGATCCCGAAACGGCGGTGCACAGTTCTATCACCCAAGGCTCCAAATCGCTGGCGACAGTGATTGGCCTGGGGTTGGCCTGGCATGAGGTGCAAGCAAGCGGAAACGCTTGATCTGGAAGCGAGAGAGGGCGTCGGCTAAACTATTGTCTAAACCTGGAACATGCCTGGCTTGGAAAAGGATATTAAATTTCAGACAAGTGAGCACAAAAGCCTCACAAGCTTCATAACCCTCGGTGATCGCGAGGACTGAGTGTTAATGATGTGGACAACGGCCTGGCTGTCACACCAAAACAATACCGATCGGTTTGCCAGCTCACTCGTCCACACGTGGACCGCTACCACAATGGAAAAGAGTTCAAGGAAGGTAAGGTCCCTGGTGATTCCCTGCTCTATCCATCCACGTGGCCATGGGGCGGCTGCCCATCGATCCCTGAATATTACTCCAAACCTCGCACCCCCGGCAGCGTCCGAGTGTACCTGGAGCTCCGCCTTGAGCAACACTCGATCTCTCCAAAGATTGATCCCATTAAATTTGGACAAGAAGGTGGACCAAGTTTGCAAATCTTCCCTCATCTCCATTGTGACCCTGACATGATGGTGAGGGGGGGGGGGGTTCCGCCCAACTTTGCATAAAGGCAAGACAGGAAAGCTCGCCCCAGGGCTACAACCCGACACGCAAAATTCAGGCTGACTATCACTGATTGGAGGTGTCGAAATGTCACCTTCGCTGCCCTTAAACACTCCTCAACTTTGCCCCGCAGTGAGATCAACTTGTCCTGTGGAAGGCGGGAGACGGCCATAACCGTGTCCAGCTCGATCCCAAGGTAAGTCAGCCTAGTTATAGGTCCCTCGGTCTTCTCGTGCACCAGGGGAATGCCTCGCTCCCCAGCAACTGCATGAAAAACCCTCATGAGCTCTGCACACTTGTCCGCGTTAGCCCTCCCGACGAAGAGGAAATCGTCCAGGTATTTTGTCAGGCCACCTCCCATGGACCGCTGCCCTATTATCCATTCGACCAAGGAACTGAACCTCTCGAAAGCGGAGCACAAGATGGAGCAGCCCATTGGCATGGCCTTATCATAGTAGTACTCACCATCGAAATGGAATCCGAGGAGGGGGAAACTATCTGGGCTCATCGGGAGCAGGCGAAAAGTGGACTTAATGTCGCATTTTCCCAAAACTGCGCCGGGGCCAAAAGACGTTACTAGGGACACTGCAGAGTCGAACGACACATACCGGACCGAGATGAGGTCGTTAGATATGGCATCGTTCACAGCCCCGCCCCGCGGATAAGACAAGTGGTGAATTATTCAAAATTCCCCAGGGGCCTTCTTGAGCACCACACCTAATGGGGAAATAACCATGTTACTGAAAGGGGGGACGGGAAACAGGACGGCTACCCTACCTTCCGCTCTCCCCTTCCCAATCTTTTCCCTGACCACATGTTCCAAGCCCCTTACTGACTTCAGGTTTGGGGCTACCCTTTTCTGCTGGCCCTCCTGGGCTGGTATTATAAAACCCTGCCGAAAGCCCTTGACCACATATTCTACCTCCTTCCAATCAGGGTGGTCCAGTACGGCCGACTTGAGTTGGGCTGACTTAACTGGGGTTGGGGCTTTTACCCGCAACATTGGGTCCACCAGTACCCGGGCCGCCCTTTCCGTGCTGCTTGCCTTTTGGTCCGAACCGACCCCACGTACAAGCGGAGTTCGCGTGATGACCCCCACAGGTGGAGCATGAATGGCGAAATCTGCACGCCGCCCGTGAACATTTTCCCGAGCAACCAAACTCGTAACCCTGTCCAGAGGAGGATGCTGGCACCCTCTTTCCTTCATCACGAAAGGACTCCAACGCCGATGAAGCCCCACCCTTTGCCAAAAGATGCCCACTATCCGACCTAGGTGCACACCCCGATCCGCTCATACAGTTGAGCCACAGATCGTTGGCGTGCAGGTCCCACCTAAGACCCGGGGTAAATGCTGCATGGTGATGAAAAGTTTTGTCGTAGCGCAGTCATGCCCCGGCTGGGCCTGCCTCATATGCCCGCCGCGCTATGTCGGCGTATTTTAGCAAATCAGCAGTCCGGCCGGGGTATGCCTGTATCATAACCCCCTGATAAATAGAGAAGGCCGCGGTCCAATTTGACCAATTCCTTTCAGCTGTTGGCCGCTTGAAGCGCTTCTTCTTCTTCTTCTTCTCCTCCTGCTCAGCTGGATCCACTATGAAATTGCTGAACAACAGGGCGAAAATTTCAACGTACTCCCCTCTCCAGATCTTTTCTCTGGTTGCCGGGAGTAGGTGGTCGCCTATGGGAGCTGATACCATAGAGTACCCTCCTCCCACTGGGGGAGGATGGCACAAACTAGACAGTCGCTTGTGTCAGTGTCGCCCTATCGCTTGATACTAGTGAGTACGGGCATGTGGGGGCCCACACCTGAAGCAGGCACGCCATCTCTAGCTTGTCTTGGAGTAACAAAAAGTTTCCTATATGCTCAGAGGTCTATAGTTCAAAGCATACTGCCTACCAATGGGGTTGAAAGAGCTCAGTCCAACAGCCTGGTTTTCTCTTAGGTAACATGCCTTAGAGAAATGCTCCAGGAATGGCAGTTGGTAAATAGTGTTTTGTTAAATGTTCTCTCCAAGTGAAAAATTAACCAGAATAGTATAATTTAAAAAGCAAAATCCATCTAGTACATTTATCCATGCTATAAAAGTTTGTATTTTTTCACAATCATGGCCTGACCTCTGTTCTCAAACTCTCCCACTCTCTGCCTTATTTTCATAGGACTCTCATTTTCTTGAACGTCTGGAATTCTGTTGGATTTTGCACCTGCTTTTTCATCTCAGTGGATTTACGTCACTTCACCATTTACAATGAATGTTTTTTTTAACTAGAGGAACAATTCTGCTATTTGAAAAAGTTTAAATGCTATATCCTTGACAAGAGTACTTGAATTCTTAAAATTATAATTAACGGAGCCAGTTCATATCACAGACTTCATAAGTTACAGTCTTCATGGGTCTAGAAATCATTTACAGTTTTGGCAGGGTCTAAACATCAACCCATTCAGATATCTCCAAAAATTAAAAAGTTTCAGGATAATTCTGTTGCACAGTCTAGGGGAAGATGTGACAGAAATCAAAATACATAGATAGGATAAATACTACAGCTTCTCACATAGGTCAGTCACATAGATTTACAACAGTAAGGGAATGGACGACATGGTTTCTATTTGGGCGCTTAGCACGTTTAACACAAAATCTCACGGTGGACTTCACAACTATTTGTTTAAAAACCAAACCGAAATCTTGGATTTCATATCTACACTCGTTCAAGAAAGGTCAGTTTTAAAGCTTAATAGCAAAGGTTTGTTTATGTCACAAAAAGCTATTCCATAATGTCACAGTGTTACCTTAAATCTTCCCAAAGGCTAAATACAACACCTATTAAGTGTTTTAGAAAGGAGATAATGTTTTTTCTTTCAAGGCCACCTGAACTCATACTTTAGAATAAAATGGGCAGCTGCACATGCTGATATTAAAATGGAAATAGTAACAAATCCCATTAGAAATACAGGCTGTTTGTGTAATAAGTAGAGGTGGGACTCGAAGGGGAATTTTGGATTCGGATTTTTCAGTTTGGGCCCTTTAGCAATTTCGGATCTCGATTTGGATTTTTGCATACATTTTCTCCCCGAACAAATTGCAATGTTAAAGATTCAAATTAAAAAAAAGTCAACATAAGATTTGAATTGCCTGAAACTAAAGATGATCAGAATTTTCTAACAGAACTGAATCAGCCATTTTTGGGTTGATCTAATTTTATCCAAATCTGAAATTCCAACCCCTAATAACGAGTACTGCAAAAGATTACTTTAGAAAGCTTCCTTACTAGGGATGGGAGTCTTTCAGTTTTAACCAAAAGTGACCAATAATGGCCACTTTCGGTTAAAACCAAGAGATCAGATAAATCATCGGATCTTCCCACTGAAGATTATCTCTCCCTTTTTCATCAGACCCAGGTCGAGCAGTCTCAGTGCTTACCCAGTGTTTGTCAGCTGTGGGGGACTGGATAAGGGTGTGTCGCTTGAAGTTAAATCCCAACAAGATGGAGGTGATGGTTGTTGGGAAAGCTGGAGGAGTGATGGCCCCCATCATTGATGGGGTCCGTCCTCCCCTGGTATCTCAGATCTGTAGTATGGAGGTGCTCCTGGACTCGCAGCTCCATCTGGATGTCTAAGGTGGCAGCTGTGGCAAAGGGCGCATTTTGCCAATTACATCTGGTAAGTCAACTTGGACTGTATGTCTCTGACTCGGACCTTGCCACAATCATCCATGCTTTTATTACCTCAAGATTAGACTACTGTAACACGCTCTACGTGGGGCTACTCCTAGTGATGGTCTGGAGACTGCAGCTGGCGCAGAATGCGGAGGCTCATCTCCTTAACGGGACGAGTCTTTGTGAGCACATTACTCCAGTGCTCCACTCTCTGCACTGGCTGCCAATAGTCTTCTAGGCCCAATTCAAGGTGTTGGTTTTGACCTTTCAAGCCCTAAACGGACTGGGCTCCACCTGTCTATAGGACCGCCTCATCCTCCGGATTCTGGATCAGCCTCTACCGTCAGCTGGGGGCACCCTCCCTGCGGCTGTGGAAATCCCTCCCATAAGAGGTTCGCCTGGCCATAGACCTCCCTCTTTCCATAGAAAGTAAGACCTGGCTGTTCCGCCGAGCCTTTGCCAAGGGAGATCGGATGGGTGGGTTGGGTTAGGTTAGGGCCGGGGTTTTATTGTTGGGTTGTTTTAATGTGGGGTTACCTGTAAATGTTGAATTTTAAAATTTTGTGTGTTTTAAAATGTTGTTAGCCAACTCAAGATGCTTGTGCACCAGGGGGCAGCATATAAATGAAAAAATAAATAAATATTAATGGGAAATCCTCCCATTGATTTCAATGGGGAAAGCTAAGGACCCTCAACCCACACCCACCCCTAGCCTCAGAGGTCCCTGTAAAGTGAATGGATTCACAAAACAACTGCCCTTTTCCAAAATGGAGCCAATGCTGCCGGCGCCATTTTGGATTGGGGATGCACATGTGCAGAATGGCCTCGGTGGTCATTTTGCACATTCGTGCTGCCAATATGGCAGCATTTCTGGGAGTTCCAGACCAGTGAGGCAAACTAGAAGAAAATTAAAAGGAAGAAGGCCCTGCTGCCCAGCAGCGGAGCTGGCTCTACTGCCAGTGACTGGGCCTCCTCTGCTGCTGGAGGGAGCGGGCTCCGCTGACAGGCGGCCAAGCCTTCTCTGCCACCCCGCAGAGGAGAAGATCCAGCTGCCTGGCAGCGGAGCCGGCTCCCACCAGCAGTGAAGGAAGCCCAGCAGCTGATAGCAGAGCCGGCAGCCTTGACCCCCCACCTTCTGGACCCAGACAAGCAAAGGCAAGTCACTTTACAGGGGCCACAGGCGTAATGGATCCTCACCCTCCAAGGCCAGAAGTGGTGTGGTGGGATGCCCGGGGTTTTCCGCCTCTCTCTCAGTTCCCCTGTATTTCGGAGTCAGAGGGTAGTTCTCTTTCCCATGGACTTCAATGGGAAAAAAGAACCAACACCGATAAATCCAATACCGATATGAGATCCAAGACACAGGGCACCCGAAACTGAAAGAAACCGACACCGATAATTTGCCCCAAGTCCCACCCCTATTCTTTACTATTGATCAGATGAATCCATTATTGCCATCCCAAATGCAAAATCATGAGCCAGCCCCAAGTCATGAATTTGTAAAACTGAACTTGGAGAGTAAAAGCCAAGAGTATGTTGAATAAGCAGCAAACATAAAACTTACTTAAGCAATAAGAAGGGAAATTTCCACCAGTTTAGGCTCAACAGAGCCCTGCCTATTCCCAGTCTATAATTAGATCTTGACTTTTCCCATACTATCTGCTACAGTAGCTCCTGCGTAATCTCCTTTTGCCCATGCATACTGTTTTGGTGTTAAAATATTCAGTGATGTATGCAATGTATTGGGGGAGGATGAAGTTCACTGGGTTTCCCCTCCTATCCTTTTCCCTACCACAGAAATACATGATTTTGGATTTTATGATTAGCTTCTGTTGAATAGAACAAGACCATTAGGCCAGAAGGAAGCCTTTTCTTTTCATGAGATATTTTCCCCTGCAGAAAAAGCTTTATTTCCTGGCAGCAGCCAGCTAACGTTTTACTCAACACACAAGAGTAAATACAATTTAAACCTACATCATAATATGGGAATGACATAAATAGGAGTTGTGCATGCACAGCAAGTACAGTGTATAGCCTTAAGGAACTTTTTAGAAACAGCCACTTTCTACTAGTTTCTATAATATAAATATGAGCCTGTCATATTTGAGCTTTAAAAATTCTGCCTCTCTTGTTCCAATATAAAAATGCACAATATATATCATATACAGGATTAACTTTATTTATCCTCTCAAATGAAACTTGCACACAAGTCATCCTTTTGATTATTGCCATTCTGAAGCTTCAGAATAATTAGGTTGGCATTTCAGACATTAAATCTAAATGTCCTGTGTAACATACCAGTGCAACTAAGGGAGCTTAAAACAGAAGTAGTAAAATAGATATATACACTGAAGAAAAAAGCAGAGTGTGTACCAAAGAACTTAATCCAAAACATTTTGAAGTGTTAGTCCAGAACATTTTGTACTTTCTATAAAATTCTTATTGCTTTTAAGACCTAAAGATCAAATCCATATTTGAAAGCAATATCATGGAATTATAAGACTGTTCTTTTGATTCAAAAGGACATGGTGAAAGCTATAGGTCTGAACTCTAAACTATGAAGATTTTCTGCAAATTTTTAGGACAGCTGTGCACACAATTTCCTTTCCTTAACAGTACTCTAAAATAGAGATGGACCATACAATGGAATGGGCCACCCGAAAGCCACAACATAGGGGAAGAGAAGGAAAACAACAACCTCCAACTAGCCCAACTACAACCCATACTTTATGGGGTCACACTCTGCAAGAGAAACACAGTATCGCGTAACAGTACAAGTGGCCAAAGGGGGACATAAGCCCCACTCCTCATCTCCCACTACTCTCATCCAGGCACTACGTTCGAAGAGGCTAGTAACTAGCCCTCAGTGACGTGCCCAGGGTCTCCCATGCTATGGCTGTTTTTAAACGAGACGCAACTAAGCATAGCCAGTCATCAACCACACATACAAATGCCCATCTGAAGGTGGTGTGGGGGTGCACACTCCCATGACTCACAGCACCCACTCATGGGGCACCAGTGAAAAAGCCAGAGTAGACCCATGAGGAGGAAGGCAAAACAGTGTATGAGGATAGGTGCCCATGCATCCCTGGCCCATGTGAACTGGGGCACCTACCCACGCCAGCAGACAGATCCATGCCCCGGTGCCTCCCTGTGCCTCCCTGCCCCTCCCCCAGTCCTACCGGGAGCTCTTAAAGGGGTAATAGCTGTCCGTATGAGTTGCTTCACGGGCCAGTCCATGGTGGCAAGAGTATGTGGAAGCCGACTGCATGGTCATGGTGGCCACCCAAGGAAACACCCATTAGAACCTTCCACACTCACTCTATGTGCGTGCGCACTCCCGTAGCTTTACAACTCAGCAGACATAGACCCACCCCCCAGCACCTCTCTCATTTAAAAACAGCCCATAACAGATTACAGGGATCTGGATAAATGTGTTTCAACATTGTATTTCTATTTTTACAATTCCTGGGATTGTCCAGCAATCTGACCAGTGTGTTTGGACCCCTTGTGGAGTTTTGTTGATTTTGGCCTGTCCACAAGAATCCAATGTCAGCGTTGCTGCCTACCTCTTCAGCCATAGAAAATCCTGATAGGCTACTGACATCAGGGAGAGAACATCTAGGTAAAGACTGGCACATCCATAATTTCATGCAGTGGTTCTAAAATTGTAGATGGGGACCCCAACATCTGTGGATGGGGCTGCGATCTGATTGATATTTGAGAGCAAAAACATAGAAAGTACCTAGAGATGACAGGGTTATATTTACATTTCAAAATGGGGTCACAAGCAAAAAAGGTAGAAAGTCACAGATTTAGGGGCCCAAACCTGCTCCCGCTGAAGTCAGACTAGAAAGTGAGACAACTCAGCAAGGGAGATCTTGTCCTACGGGACGTTAACAAAAATTCCTTCTACCTGTTGAAATTTTAAAAAGTCTTAATGTTTATTTATTCAGTTGAACTTAACAACCCACCCCTCTTGCCGCCAGCATCCCGGGGCTGCTTACAAAACAAAACAAAACTACAATCTCATAAACCATCAATAAAATCACACACCCAGAACTAGAAAGTAAAGAAGTCTGTGTATAAAATCCACCCTAACCCATTCTCCTCCCTGCCCGCCAAAAGCCTGGTAGAAAAGCCACATCTTGCAATAATGTCAGAAGGCCAGGAGATCCGGGCTGAGGCAAACCTCGAGCCACCCCGAGCTCTTTACAGGAGGGGCGGGGTATAAATTATAGAAATAAATAAATAAAATAAATAAATAAAACCTCAACCAGGAGAGCATTCCAAAGCAATGGCGTGGCCGCTGAGAATGCCCAACTAGCTGTCCAGACCCGCCGATAAAGTGAGGCCTCTAGGAGGACATCCCCAGACAACCGCAGGGGCCACACGTAACAGATAACGAGGCTGTAAATCCCTCCAAGGATTGAAGTCCACGGCAAAACTCCCATTGACTTTAATGGCAGAGAATTGCATTCTGAGAAATAGTGCACTGGCAAGGAAGAAAGGCATATGGAGGAGTGGGGGTGGAGTGAGGTGAACTAGCCATGTTTATAAAGAAACTTTGTCAGTTTTAGGAAAACATCAGTCTCCAACCCAGGGACACAGAAGTCCCATACAGTGGCAGCTTGCACTCTGCTGCTGGCAGCTAAATCTTGGGCCAGAATTCCCAGTGCCCAGCTCAGTATCTGAGTCCCTCAGTCCAACACAGAGCCAGGACATGAAATTTCAGATCCAAGTCTAGTAGCCAAAAATTTTCTTGGTCGCCAAGGGTAAATTAAACTGCAAATTTGCATAATTAGCCACCACCTATTTATGCAAATATGTACATTTGCATATTTGTGCATAAATAAGTGTTCCTCATATCTTTTAATAGCTACTAAAAACTACTCACACAATCATGGATCATCCCCCGCAGGGATGGGGGTGTGGGGGACAGCAGGGGAAACGGGATGGGGACATGCACGCATGCCAGAGAGAGGCTGGTGGCTACAGGTGCCGGCTGGGTGCTGGGGGCAGCCTTACCTGCTGTGCTGCTGCTGCACCTGCCTCCTCCTCAGTTCCGCTGACTGACCAGCTGCTCCTCTCCCGAGCCACCTGAGCAGCTCCAGCCGGCCAGGGTGCCACAACACCGTGAGCAGACACAGTCAGGCAGCCTGGGGGGGGGGGGGNNNCCAGGCCGGGCCCCACAGCACCGCCTCCTCTCAGGCCAGAGAGGAGGTGGTGCGGTGGGGCTGGGCCGGTACTTACAGCCCCAGCCAGGGCCCAGGCTTCCACACACACCCCCATGCAGCAAGCCGTGCAGGAGCCCTCCACATGGCAGAGACCCGGAAGTATGGCTATCGCGTAGCCATACTTATTTCTGGGTCTCTGCCATGTGGAGCCTCAGGTCCAGCGTGACGTGAGGTGGGGCGCGAGGAGGCGCAGCCGGCAGGGGGACACAGGCAGAGCAAGCGGCAGCGCGCCTGTCCCGCTGAGGTTTTTTTCTTTTCTTTAATTTCCCGCAACTTAAAACAATAAACGTAAGGGCATTAAGGGCAGGTCGCCAGCTCTCATTTTCTAGTCACCAATGGCAACTTGGCGACCATAAATTTCACGCCCTGTAGAGCTGAAACCAGTCCTACCCCGAGTTAGGATTGGTTCTGGGACCAGGTGGGTAACTCCCAGGGTTCTGCCCTTTAAAAGACACAGCCCTGCTCTCTGGAGGATGAAGCCTCCTCTAGAAAGTAGGGCTGTGCCTTTAAAGGCGAGACAAAGTGGTTCAAATGGTATCTTTCGTTGGACCAACTGATGGTGGTGAAAATAAGCACGCTTTCAGGCCACACAGGGCCCTTCCTCAGGCATGTAGTAGCCATGCGAAATATATAAGACGGTGGCACAGCGAGACTTTGTGACAGCCTCAAATGAAGCAGGACTTGGAAGGTATGAAGAAATCTTTCTTGAACCTTCAACTGCACTTGCAAATCTTGCAGGGATAGCTTAACTACAGCTGGTTACCAACACTAGCAAAAAATTCAAAATACATGTTACCACTGCCAGCACACATCAATCATATGTCTGTTCCTCATCCAATTCATCAAGTGTCCCAATGGCTATTATGTGTGAAACCAATCAATCCTACAATTTTGAGTGAACTCTCAGAAAAATCGTAGACACTTCTTCCAACTCAACCGTTCCCATTTAATCTCCTGGGCCTGGTCCCAAAAGTAAGCTTGTATAATACCTTCAAAGGACAAGTCAAGAACTAAATTCATAACTCTAACTTGATGCCAAGTACAGATACTGGCTTCATGACTCAACAGAACAGCCTCTGTCTTTTTAACCCATATTGTCTCAACTACTTAATGTGCTAAATGCCAATTCCACTTCAAGTTCCACCAGGCCTGTCATTAAATAACCCTTGTCACTTAACTCTCTCACAATTAACTGCAGTGTTCTGTACAGACTGAAAGGCTGCACACTGCAATAAAAAATTGCTGACAACTTTGTCTCGTCTCTCACTTATTTATATTTGAGATCAACATGGCACCCACATTCTAAGCATATCAGTTTTGCTCATGGCATGTGGACAGAGCGTAGGGATGGGCATTCAGATTAAATTACGGATTCAGAACCGTTGCGGGTTTGGAGCTGTAATTTGCAGATTAATTTGCAGATTCTGATCCCATTGAACCCAATGAGAAATTTTCCCATTGAAGACAATGGGAAACCGATCTGTACTCCCATCCGCAGAGCCTCCCAGGGCAGTGGGTCCAACCTCCCCCACACCCCATTTCCCAGGGGCCAGAGATGGTACTTACCAGCCTCAGCGGGTTTGATTGAACCACTACCACTGCCATGAGGGCTCTGGCAGGCTCCCTTGTTGCAGCCTACTTCCTGCTCCAGATTGCACATATGCAAAATGGCCATAGCCCTTAACCAAAAATGGTGGCAGCCATCTTGTGCATGTACAAAACAGCATTGATGGCTATTTTGTACATGCACCATCTGGATTTATAAATATGAGCCACATGGCACAACATATATTGTAAGCCGCCCCAGGCTGCCTGATGGCAGGAGGGGCGGGGTATTAAATTGAAAAATAAATAAAAATAAAATACTCAGGACTTGGCCCTGCAAGGTCTATGCTACTGGGTACAAGGAATTAGGAAAAAGTCATCACAGGTGTTATCTAGCTCCGATTCCAGAATACATCATGTACACTTTTATCAAGGTTATCCACTGAGCCCAACTGGATGGCATCAAACTCCTATTTTAGTTGCCTTGCATGAGCTGTGAAAAGCTCAGCTTTCAAATTATGAATATTTATGACTACAGTGTACACAAACACACCATGTAAACTTTCTCTCCAGCTCATGAAAACCACTGATCTACCCAGTAACTACCAACCTCTGCTTCTGGTCATTAAATTTAAAATGACATTGCTTGGTCTAGATAGCAAAGAGATGTACCTTCAACAATAGATTTGGTACATGTAGTTGTAAAGCTATATTTAAATGGTTGCATCAAACAAGAATGCACATTTCTTTATAAGTTAACTAAAGTACAACTGAAAAAACTGATTTAAAATTAATTCAAAATCAGGGCTCTTGACTTACCAATTTAAATCATGATTTAAATTCACTCTGTTCCTAAAAGTTTGAAATTTGTTTGCACAGTAAGGTGACAGCAAAGCTTACTGCAGGGTCCTTAAACAAATGGGGTAGGGGAGATAAAACCACTAATCCCCCCCTCCCCCCCCACCAAAGGCCTGGGTGAACAGCCAGGTTTTGCATCTTCGCCAAAATGTCAAAAGGCTTGGGGCCAGGCGGGCCTCCTCCGGAAGGGAGTTCCAAAGACACGGCCCGGCCACCGAGAACGCCCTCTCCATTGTGGTCCCCCGCTTAGCAAGGGGGACCTCCAAGAGGCCACCCCTGGCAGACCGAAGGAGCCGCTCTGGGGCACGGAGGGCGAGGCGGTCCCTGAGGTATGAAGGGCCGAGACCATGAAGGGCTCTGTAGATCAATATCAACACCTTGAACCTGGCTCGGCACGCTATTGGCCGCCAGTGCAGAGCCCGGAGCACAGGTACCAGATCTGCGACAAATAAATTAAATAAAAGGGGGGCCAGGGGACAGCCCTGTCGTACACCTCTCCGTATAGCAATTGGCGCACTACTGGGTGTCAAGCTGCGACCCTTTACTCTGGCAAAGTTGTTATTTGGGGTCATAACTAGGGACTAGGCCAATTGAAGCTGAATCCAGACAGTACTGAGGCAGTGATGGTCAGGGCCGGCCATAGGCATGTGCCACATGTGCGGCTGCACATGGCCCCGCGCTCGCCTGGCTGGGCGGCAGGCTGCAGCCAGCTTCTCCCCCAATAAGTTTTTCTGGCTCCCCTCCCTGGCTTTGGTCCCCATCCCTCACCTACCTCTGCCTCCTAGTAGTGCAGCAGCAGCAACGAAACACAGGGACACCGATTGGACTGGGACATAAAACTGTTTGTTTACAAACTCCCCCCCATGTAAGTGACCAGAAGGTTATTACCTTGTAAAGAAAGTTCTTTGAGATGGCTCCCAACATTCTCACAACTGGGTTGTGCACGCTCACCCTATTCAAATAATAGACCACGTGATGGGTCTTGAGCTCCTTTAGTATAAAAAGAACTCTTTCCCCTCAGAATGACAGTTCCTTCCAACCCTTTCTAGTAATATAAGAAAATTACAGCTGGACACCCAGAAATGCGTCAATTGCTATACGGAGAGGTGTACGACAGGGTTGTCCCCTGGCCCCCCTTTAATTTATTTGTCACAGATCTGGTACCGGCAGTTAGGAGCAGCAATCAACATCCCCCCAAAATTCAGGAGTATCCGGTACATGTTATTCAGTACGCGGATGATCTGGTCCTATTTTCTCAAACAGAGAGGGGATTAAAGAATGCGATTAAAAGCTTAGCAGAATTCTCCTCTCTTAATGGATTGCAGATCAATGCTAATAAGTCTAAAATTTTAATAGTAGGTGGTAAATTTCGCCCGCAACAATGGAGAGTTGCAGATCTCAGGATAGAAGTTGTGAAGGCATTTTCCTATCTGGGGGTCTCTTTTACTATAAGGGGTACATGGACACAACATGTAACCAACCGAGCACGAGTAGCTAAGGTGGCTGCCAAAGCCCTCTGGAAAGCACACAATATTTCTTTTGGAACTCCTGTATCTTCCATACTAGGGGCTTTTCAGGCCAAAGTATTACCTAAGATGACCTTTGGTGCTGAGATAATGAGAGCCCCAGATCGTGTAGTATTGGAGAGAGTGCAAAAAATTTTTTTAAGGAGGATCCTTAGGGTAGGGCCCAGTATTCCAGGTGCAGTGCTCCGTGCTGAAACGGGCTCGCTTTCGATTGAACATTATGTAAGGTTGGCCCTCTTGCGATACTGGATTAGGCTATTAACAAGTTCTCCTGAATCGCTGCCATTTCATTGTCTGATGGAGCAGTTGAAACATGAGGGATCTAGGGTATATCCCTGGATAAGGTATTTGGCTGTATTATTGAGGAGGTTGGGTCTGTCTCTGCAGGGTCTCCAGGGCTATACTATTGCAGAGATAAGGCGGATTATACTTCAGAGATCTAAAGATATAACAATGCAGGAGGATCTCTCATTCTTGGGGGAATGGAGGGTTGCACCTACTTTGACAATTGGGAAGAAATTTTTTGGCAAGGAACCCTATTTAGACCTATTAGGGAACAGACAATTGAGGCGTTATTATACTCTGCTCCGTTTTGAACTACTCGATACTGCCGTGGTGGAGGGCAGATATGCGAAGACCTCGTATAGTGAATGTAAATGTCTTTGTTCACTAGACGAAGTAGAAACAGGAGAGCATATGGTGATGAAATGTCCATATTATCGCCATCTGAGGGAGACCTGGTTAGCCCCGCTAGTGTTGGATAAAGGGATGAATTCTGTCGAATCCTTTATTTTTCTGTCCACCCTAACACAACTCAATCATTTGCAGGCCGTTGCAATGTTTTTGCTTCTGGTCCATAGAAGACGGGCTGTTGTTCATGCGCATTTAAATACCCAAAAGCAAAATTTTAGAGTGGGTATACATGGATTAGCACCCAAATAAATTAAGGTAGATTTGATTGGATTAGAAATATATAGGTGCATAAGATGGTTTACAGGGCTTTGCCTTGTGCTGGGTTGGGCTAAAGAGGGGATTGAGATAAGATCCGTTAGTGGAATCTGGATCTTCTTCAATGTAATGTATAGCATGTTACTGGGCAGCTATGTTGCTAATGTATATTTGTCGCCTATGTATGTTTTGGTGGGATTGCTATCAGCATGAATAACTATGACCTTGTAAATAAACAACGGTTCGCTGTGTATGTATGTACGTACGTGTTGGCGGAAGCCAGCATGCACAATTATAATTTTTGTATAATACAGATGTTTTTTATATGCTTTGGCCATGGCGAAGGCCTGTGCCCAATAGATGAATTGAATTACAAGGTAGTAACCTTCTGTTCTACTTCGAGTGGCTCCTCACAGGCCATTTTTACATGGCTCTACCGGGTGGGGGGGTCCATGGGCACGCTAGTGTGTGGGTGGGGCATGCACACGGCCTCACACATCCCCACTCACCCACACCCACAGAGTAACCGCCATTTCCCCCGGTTGCTCCATGCGTGGGCATGCGTGTTAGGCAGACACGCACACACCCCCACTCACCATCGGCACATACACCACGTTGTTCACACGGGGCTCCCCCACCCATGAACACACAGAAATCTGCGTGTTCATGGGTGAAAGAGGCCTGTGTAAAAAGGGCCACATTCTCACAACTGTCTTACTTATATTATCTTAGGTAGGAATTTAGGATGTAAAGCAATATCTATTCTATCTTGGAATATCTGCAAAAATGGTTCTGAGATTATTATGGCTGCTATTTCACTAACTTCTTAATGAAATTATTGCTAACAGGAATACTGTCTTTACACCCACACCCCATAACCAGTTCATTTAAGCTCCCCACCCCCCATATAATCAATTCATGCTGCCCTGGGGGCACAAATTAAATGGTTATGGGTGGGGGGGCAGCATGAATTGATTATATGGAGGGCAGGGGCACAAATGAACTGGTTATGGGGGCACAACTGAACTGGTTCTCTCTCTCTCGCTTTTCATGGCATAATGCGCTTAATAGGCTAGCTGCATTTTGGGTGTCATGTGTTTGATAGCAGCACTTCTGGACCGGTTGCACCATGTGCATGCACAAGGCACAGGCGGCACCGGTAGCAAGAAGTAACAGGCCTTGGAGGCCAGGCTGGCTAAGCTCATCCCCTCCCCCAGTAAGGCAGTGGACGCAGTCAGTCTCTGTGCCTGCCTCACTGCCCACCCAGGTGCCCCTGAAGTGGAACCACTCTTGTGGAAGTGGCCCCACGGGAAGCATTGGGAGGCCATGCTGGTCTACAGCCGCTCGGAAGGGTGGAGAATGGGAATCCTTCCTGTCCAGAGAGAGTAAATGTCATGTAAATTTACACATTTGCATAATTGGGTGGGGCCTGATTATGCAAATTAGGCCCGGCACCAAGACTTCACACATGGCCTCTCAAACCCTGGGGTCGGCCCTGGTGATGGTGGGCCAGCACTGCCACCTGGGGTGAAACAGGGTTGGGCGTCATTTGTCACTGATGAGGTCCAGCCTCTTGGTCACAAGTTTTTCACAGCATTGAGGTTTTATCATTGTGCCTGGATAGTTTCGTTGCGGCAGTGACCAGGAGGACTTTTCATCAACTCCATCTAGTTAGAAGGTTGCAACCCTTTCTTTCAGATTCAGATCTCGCCACTGTTGTCATGCTTTTGTAACCTTGAGGCTGGACTACTGCAATGCCCTCTACATGGGGTTGCCCTTTATGACTGCTCAAAGTGGCAGAACAAGGCAGCTTGCCTTCTGTTGGGGGTGGGCTGCTGAGAGCACATTACACTGGTGCTTCAGAGTCTTCATTGGCTCCAATTAGCTCCCATGTCACAATTCAAGGTGCTGCTTTTGACCTACATGGCCTGGGCCCCACATTTGCAAGACTGACTTCTCTCCTATATCCCGCTGCAGCCCATGAGGTCTGTCAGGAGCTCCCTCTTGTATGTTCCAATGGTTCAAGTCCATGCAGCGAGGATGTCCAGAAGACACACTCAGCTTCTCTACAATTAGAAAACTCCCTTTCCCTGGAGGTTCATCAAAGCTCAAGTCTGTCCATTTTCCAGAAGCAATACAAAGGCCTATACAGTCAGTCAGGTTAGATACTGGGAGATTTTTTAATGGTTTTAGACTTCTGTTTTATATGCTGTAACCCACCCTGAGCCCTATGGGTAGGACAGGATAGAAATTTAAATAGAAAGCTCACAGCTGGAAAACTTTGGCTCCAAAAGATCAACACACCTGAAAGTTAAAGCCACACAAGTTTATTATTTATTACATCTCATGATTTAAGACAATACCATTTTGCAGGGGTTGGCTTCTGAATGTTTGAGGTTGATAAAACTTTCAGAAATGAACAATTCTGTTACTAAGCAATCCACAGTTAAGCCTCAAATTAAGGGTCCAATGCTGTCAAGATGCACTGGTGTCATGAAGAGATATTGGGCTACATGTAGACTACAGGTCTAACAAATATGTAAAGGTTAAACATGTATGTAATGTGAAAGCCGAGAACTGGAAACTCGCTTCATGCAATGGAGAACTGCTAAGTCTTGACCCTAAGCAATTGTGTAATCAGAAAAGTCCTAGCACTTCTGCATACACTAGCAATATTGGCCATTGATTTGCAAATGGATTTCTTCCTGTGGATGTGACTGAAAGTACAGAGTAAGCTGGCAGGAAAATCAAACAAAAGACCCTGGAAAAGTCCTTAAGGGCAAAGACAAGACAAAGACAGGTCATCATAGATCCTGACCATCACCTCAAGTAATCACATCTTACCAGCCAGAGAAGGGCTGCACCACGCAAGCTATGGAGCAAGGACTGATCTATTGGAAATCCTAAGACTTGCACTCAGACAAGCATTCCACCATTGGCTGTGACATGAACTGAAATAGCCTTGGACTTTGATTAGGGTAAACTAAGTCAGGAGAATTCAAGTACAGAAAGGAATGCATTATTGGTTATGTTATTTTGTTTTCTGCCCTCGAGTATAATCTTTTACTGCATGCTTATTCATGATTTATTCATTAAACTTCTTTTAACTGAACCTAATGTTGGCCAGTGAAATTTCTAATCCTAAAATTGACCGGACAGAGTTTGGGTTAATTCTGTGTTTACAAAACACAGGCAAACCTAGAGAGAAAGAGTCTGTACTGGGAAACTCCGAGGTTAAAAAAGTGACAAGGGTCACCCGTTGCAGGCTAAATCAGTTCTAGAAAGCGCACGCTGGCCCAATGAGAGCTGCAAGCCAGGGAAACTGAGCCGTAACAGCCTAGAGTGTGGCAATGAGATCCCAATCCCATGACAACGTGCAAGAGGGAGATTTTCAGAGCACTTTTTTAAAAAAATAAACATAAATTACTTGTTTTCTTTTTTCAAACAAACAAAACAAAAAAAACCAGCACCTACTGATAAATACTACAGAATGAGTTTAGAGTTTGGTATGTTGAGAATGAGTTCTTTCTGCAGAGCACACTTAAACATCCTGAACCCAAGATTCATTATAGTTAGGGTGTAAGAGAGCAGAATTGTTCTGTTCTGTTACTGGGGCATACAAAATAGACAGTTTACTACTATAATAAACTATAGCATCTAATCTTACCTCTGCATTAACTATGATAAAAAGATTGTGCGCGAGTATTATTAAAAATATACATATCTTGGTAATAATGGATAGAATATATTCCCCGTTAGCTGAAAGTAACCTAAAGAAGGAAAGGTCTTCACATACTTGTTCCAATTCCAACTTTATTATAGAGTATTCAACTCTGCTATAGGCAAGATATATTACCTTTTCAACGCTACTTCAGAAATAATGGAAACAGGAAAGCTATTCGCAATTTATATATGCCACTGCTTCTCTTTTTCCATTTTACAGGCTAGAAACGATATAGAACTATCACTGGCAACAATAATTCTATATTTAGCATTATAGCCTTTATTAAATCTCTCAAAATACATCAGTATTGGTCCCATGTTTAGTTTCCAAGCTATTCAGTTATTCAAAAGCTCGATTCAGATATTTCTCAGCCTTGCTCATTTGAATCCTTTCCCCCCTTCCCTCTTACAATAAGGACAAAATCTTGAGAACAACTTCTCATTTTAAGATGGAAAAACACTAGAAGAAAATTAGTTTTTTTAAAATGGCTATGAGGCAGTTTTCAAAAGCTAGTTACACACAGACAATAATACATGCAATAGAACAGCCCCTAAGGGACACATTCATGAACAAAAAGATATAGCCTTTGTGTGCATTCTTACTTAAAGTCCACTTTGCGTCTCAGAAACCCTGCAGATCAGGAGGGGTATAGTCAGTCTGTACTTTTATTTTAATTTTTTTAAACCATTTTTAAAAAAAATCCAGAAATCTAGTTTGAGATATAGTTTAGAAAAGTGACCTAGTTATAGTTTTGGCTGTGAATCAACAATTCTGTACCCCACAAGGTGGTTTAAGCAAAGCAGAAATTGATTTATATCCTTTTCTTTGCTGCTGCATTAACTTCTATAAAAAAAATGAAAAACGGTCAACAGAATGAACGTTGTCAAGTAGAAACTGATGTTGTATTCCCGCAATATGCCACTTAACATTATGCATCAGAGTTTGATGACTTAATGGAAGGACATTCCACTTTTAGCAGTCTTTTGAATTGAGAGTAGAGAACAATTAGTGGTCTCTCGATATTTTAAGAACATAAGTGCCATACTGGGTCAGAACAATGGTCCATTTAGCCCAGCATCCTGTCTCCAACAGTGGCCAACCACGATGGCTTGGGAGAAACACCCAACAGATCACAATGAGGGATCCATTCCCTGTTGTTTTCCCCCAGCTCCCGTTATGTTCCCTGATCCTGTCTGGCTAGTAGCTGCTAATGGACCTATCTTCCAAAAACTTGTCAAACCTCTTTTAAATTCAGCTATAGTACTGGCCCTTACCACAGTCTCTGGTAGTAAATTCCAAAACACAAATTACATGCTGAGTGAAAAAATATTTTCTCTTATTTGTTTTAAACTTTCCACCCATGAGTTTCATGGAGTGTACCCTAGTTCTAGTACTAGTTGAGAGGGTAAATAACTGCTCCTTATTTATTAGTTCCACACCACTCATGATTTTATAGACCTCTCAGTCATCTCTTCTCCAAACTCAAGAGCCCCAACCTACCAAGCCTCGCCTCATACGGGATCCCTTTCATGCCCTTGATCATTTTTGTTGCCCTTCTCTGTACTTTTCTAGTTCCGCTATGTCTTTTTTGAGATGGGGCGACCAGAACTGCACACAATATTCGAGGTGCGGTCGCACCATTGATTTGTATAGAGGCATTATGACATCCTCAGTTTTATTCTCTATCCCCTTTTGAATAATTCCTAACATTGTTTGCTTTTTTGACTGCTGCTGCGCACTGCACTGTGGATTTCATTGTATTGTCCACAACCACCCCCAGATCCTTTTCTTGAGTGGTAACTCCTAGCTTAGTACCCAGCATTGTGTACAGAGTTTGGATTATTTTTCCCTATGTGCATCACTTTGCACTTGTCCACATTAAATCTCATTTGCCATTTATATGCCCAGGCACTCAGTGTCATAAAAGTCCGTTGCAGTTCCTCACAGTCTGCTCGTGTTTTAACTACCTTGAATAACTTGGTGTCATCTGCAAATCTGATCACCTCACTCTTAACACCCTTTTCCAAATCATTAATTAATACATTAAACAGCATCGGTCTCAATACAGATCCCTGAAGCACACCACTTTTTACATCTCTTCACTGTGAAAACTGACCATTTAGTCCTACCCTTTGCTTTCTATCTTTCAACCAGTTTCTAACCCATAGTAAGACACTACCTCCTATCCCATGACTTTTTAATTTTCTCAAGACTCTCTCATGATGGACCTTATCAAATGCTTTCTGGAAATCCAGGTACACTATATCTACTGGGTCTCCCTTGTCCACATGCTTATTTACATCCTCAAAGAATTCCAACTGATTAGTGAGACATGACTTACCTTTACTAAATCCTTGTTGACTCTTCCCCCATTAAGCCATGCTGATCAACATGCCCTGTAATTCTGTCTTTTAATGATGGTTTCCATCATTTTGTCCAGCACAAACATCAAGCTTACTGTTCTGTAGTTTCCAGGATCAACCCTGGATCCCTTTCTAAATACTGCGGTTACATTTGCCACCCTCCAGTTCTCGGGTACAGTAGCCGATTTTAGTGACAGGTTACGAATTACTAACAGTAGGTCTGCGATTTCATATTTGAGTTCCTTCAGAACACTGGGGTGAATGCCATCTGGCCCTGGTGACTTGTTAGTATTCAGTTGGTCAATTTGCCCGAGAATATCCTCCAACGTCACATTGATTTGTAACCGTTCTTCCAATTCCTCATTCACAAAGCAAGGATCTGGCGTGGGTACCTCCCCAAAATCCTCCGCAGTAAAGACCGACGCAAAGAACTCATTCAGCTTCTCTGCAATGTCCTTATCCTCCGAATGCCCCTTTTACTCCCTTGTCATCTAATGGCCCAACTGACTCCCTAGCAGGCTTCTTGCTTCTGAAGTATTTGAAAAACTTTGCTGCTTGTTTTTGTCTCTTTAGTAAGCCTCTCTTCAAAATCTCTTTTGAAGCCTCTGTGTAGATATTCCACACACAATCATGCATATAGACATGATATAACGATTAAAACACAATTGACCTAGTGTGGTGAAAGATTGGGGAAGACCCATTGCACACCGGTGGAGCCAGTTAAGGGACACACATCTTATTCGGCCTGCTCTTGCTTTTGAATCCATCTTGTTTGTCATGAGCTGTATGCATGCCTTTTTGGCAGTCTATGTTGTATCCCATAATAGTTGCTGTGCAGGATACCCAAGATTGGCCAGAGATGTAATGTTTGGAGAAGCTTCCTTATCAGTAGCCGAGCCTGATAGCAAGAGAAAGGTTTCTTAATTGGGAGCTGAATGACTCAGGCCAAGGGAAGGCACATCTGCAATGGTTAGCACATGCGCAGTATTTGCATAGTGGGTTTGTGAAGTTAGAATACTATAGGGACAGAGAAACCGGAAACCCACATTGGAACTTCACTGCTGGCCACTTTGCAGATGTGCTGAGGGGCGCGGCAGAACCTGGGGCCCACCTGGAGATCATCTCACAGTCGCTGTTGGGGTTCCCCGGCCTGCAGAAAGGCATGGAAGACATGTCCTTTTATCTTTATGCTTTGTATTTAATAAAACAGCTTTTTTGGCCACATCCATCTGAGTCATCACTGAACTGATCCAAAAGAACACACAATTTTAAGACACCTAGTAGCCCGGGGCCACTGGGCTACTTTCCCCACAGGGACTACAAACTTAAGTCTATTCATGTTTAGTGACAGACGGCCTTCCACATGTATCAGGCTCTCATTTCCTTTTCAACTAGCAGCAATCTGTTACTAGTTGTAACATTCAGGTCTGGTAGAATAAGCTAGGAGAGATGAAGGAAAGTGTACATCACTTCTCTTCTAAGATCTGATTTAGAGTTATAATCTTTTCATTGGGGAGCACCTTGCACTTCTCTGTTTAAGGGTGTTAAAGGAGATGACAGCCCGCTGGAGTCTATGTTCAGTCAGTACAGCCCCCATTCACACGTTTAGCGTGTAATCTACTAAAATGGGCATCCCGAGTGTATTTCTTGTGCATGCAGACATTCCCCACTCACAAGTTTAGCGCAACAAACTTAATACACAGGCAGGTGTTCTTCCTCACCAAGTTTTATTGTGATCTTGCCCGCCATGGGGTTGAAAATCCCTCTGTTCGCATAATACTCCCAGTCAAACATGCCCCTCTTGTACCTACGCTCCATCATCATCGGAGACGCCTGCGGTATTGTGAGCGGTTTTGTGTTGGGGTGGTGTTTGGGGGGGGCTGAGGGGGGATGGCGCCAGCCCCTGGTGGCAGCAGGAGAGGGTGCTGGGGGTGTGATATTGTTTAATATTTTTGATATGGCTCCATTGTAATTGTTATTATTTTGATATTCTGTATTATGACTTATTGTTTGGTTTGTGGATGATGGCGCCTCCGCTCCTGGTGAGAGCAGGAGGATGGGGGGGGATTTTATTTTATTTCTTTATTATTTATTTAATATATTTATATCCCGTCCCTCCTGCAAACAGCTCGGCGCGGCTGGGTTCCTTCCCTGGTGGCAGCAGGGAGGGAGCATATGGATGGGATACTGTGGATGCGGATAAGGTACACTTGGCTATTGCTGTATTGCGCTGTGTGGGGGAGGGGGAGGTTTTGGGTAAAGGGGGAGACTGTCATATGTTTTGATGTATGTTATGTATTGTGTTAGGAAATGTCGTGTTTTTTAAATTTTGTAATTGATATTTTTGGGCAATGTGCCTGGTATTGAATGTTTCTCTTTTTGTCAGCCGCCTCGAGTCGCCGTAGGCGAGAGAGAGCGGGGTACAAATAAAAGGTGAAATGAAATGAAAATGAAATCTTCTATATTACCATGTAGTGAAGACATAAAAGAGACCTTCTCACCACGGTGCCCTGCACTTCTGGGACTGTCCAAGCCTGGTGTAGGGCAAGAATACCCTGAGTCACTTGTCCCACCCCCCACGAGATTCCACTCCACCATCTGATTGTGGCACTCTCAGAGGCACCGTGGATATCTTCTCACTGTCATCAGGGCAGCAATGAGGAAAACAGACAGGGAAGGTTGAGCCTCCATTAGCAACTTCCTTATTTCTGGCAGTGCACACGTCGAGAAAAGTCTTGGTCTCGACCTCATCCCACCCTCTCAACTCATACAGGTCTCCCACACTTCCATGTTTCTGGACTTTGAACTTCAGCAGGGTTGCGTGGTGTCTGCTCTTCATCATGCATACATGGAACCCATTGTGCACATGTGCCATCCAACGAGTGCATTGCCAGCCTGGCAGGATGGATTTGACAGACACACACACGGGCAAACAGCCTACATTCACCCACACGGTGGGCTCCACATGACCAGTGGCCATGTGTCTGGTGGGGGTGAACACCTAATAAATGGGCAGGCAGACACCCACCTGGTGGGCCAACATCTCATTTGTTAACAGCCACTGGAGTGTGATGTTTCCCTCTCACTTTTTCAGGACTGGATCTACATTGCAATTCTTCTGAATAATACTGAAAACGATCTTCCAATAAATTTCACATAGCTATGCGCAAAATATTAACTATATGTGGTTATGAAACTGTTCTGTTCCTGTAAACAGTTTCATTTAACTGTAAATTTAAAAAGTTACTCTTCTTTAAGACAGCTATTCTCAACCTTCCCAGACAGATTTAACTCTTTCCAGTTGTGCCATTAACAGGCTACTACACCTTCCCCACCTTCCCGTATGTGCTGGCTGGCTTTTGTGATGAAGCTATAAGCACTACTTTGCTATCCAGGTATTAAATGTGACAGCTTCAACAGAGCAACAATATCATGAGTAGAGATTAAACAAGTACCTGCAAAAATGGGTATACCATTGAATTTGAAGTACTCATTTTGACTTGAAAGTTCTAGGTACTTTGGGGGATTTGAAATTTGATCGTGTACCTGAATGATCAAAATACCATTTTCATTCCAATTTTTTTTATTTCCAGTCCTGGAATTTGGACTCTGGTCCCAGATTTCCCAAAGTTTTGGTGGTATTTTTTTCAGGTTTCCAGGTAATTTGGGGTATCAAAAACCTGAATTCTGGGGTATTTGGGTGCTCAAATGACATTTGGGCACTTGAAATTTCAGGTGTTGCTCATGAGTGCCAGGTCAGGTACCTGTTTCAGCAATAATCATAAAAACTACGAAGCAGCAAGTCTACCACCACTTACTCATAAGTCATCCCACTGAAGTTAGTAGGACAACTCATGATATCTGAAGCCTAAATCTCCAAGCTTGGGCCACTTTCACATTACCAGGGAGGCAGGGACATTTGCGTAAAAGCATTGCAGCTCTATTCTCAAGGGAAATAGTGCACGTGGGAATGTGCTATTCCACTTTTATTCCATGAGAACACTCACACACAACCAGGTCCCTCAATGTAACTTTTGCAATGATGGCTCTGCTTTTTATCCCATGAGAATAGCGCATTCCTGTGTGTGCCAATTCCCATGAGAATAGAGCTGCGATTGCATTCACAGAAATTTCCCTGCCTCCCTGGTAACATGTGAAAGTGGACTTGGTGTCACGTGAATATTACTTAATTCTTCTTTCATGGAAGTCATTCAGTTTGATGCTACACAACAGACACTGAAACAAAGCCTTATGCCTCGCTCAATAGATTTTTTTCCACCTTCATTTTGTCTCAGCATGTGCGTCTTTATTCCCACCTTCTTATTGGCCATATTCCAGTGTTCAATAAAACTTTTAAGGATCATCAGTCTCTTAAGGTATTGATCAAGCTTCCATTTCAACCTCATGACAACATTCTTCAACCTACATGATGTGTTTGTCACCTTCTGGTACTTCATCCTCCTTCCACTACTGTAATATCATGCATATACCTACAGTTCTTTTTAGCAATGTTTAGGAACTTTGGATAAAAATACCAGGTAAGTTTCAAGACCTATACAAAGTCTCACAGATATTTCCAGAGAACTGTGGAAGAATGAATGCGACGTGGCACAGAGATTAAATTAACTTCATTTGTATTAACCATAGGTTATAACAAAACAAGACAAAACAAAATAAGACAAAATACACAACCAAAACTTAAATAGCTAAATAGGTAGAATAAACTATTCTTAAAACATTTTGATCACAAGGACATAAAAACAGAGTCAACCAATTTACTTCACATATATTGAAACCATGCATCAGCCATTATTAAACAAGAATAAGCCATATAACAGTTATTTTCCCATATTCTCTTCCGTTGCCCTGCTTATAGCAATTTGCGGAGGACACATTTATTGTAGGCAATAAATTGCCCCAAGGCAAAACCGGGCCAAGGCTCTTGAATACTGTGAGTCAAGGGGATTTAAAATATTTTGTAAATGTTGATGAGTAAAAAACCCCATATTGATCAGTTTTGAATATCCATAAATGTGTCCTCCGCAAACCGTTATAAGCAGGGCAACAGAAGAGAATATGGTATAGATCTTCTATTTCTGACCGTTTACACAACAAACATATCCTATTTTCTCTAGGGATGCCTTTATACCTCCCTTCTAAGAGGGCAGATAGATTGACACATCTAAATAACGTATACGCCTGCCTAAGACTGCATTTATTGAACTCTTTACTCAACTGGGTCAAGTAAATCAAAGAAAAGGGTCAGTAAAAAATAGCATCACTTTTAACCAATATTTAATTATCAATGCTAAAGTCAAGGACCTAACCATAACTCTACAAGATTCTGCTCTCAACAAAACCTGAGGCTTACTTTTGGGTACACCTAGAATAGCCCGCAAGAAACCATTCTGTAATGATTCCATTTTGTCTAAATATTCTATTCCCCAAATCGGTACAGCACATAGGAACTGGTTAAGAACTTTCGTGGTAAACAGACGCAGGGCAGGTAACACTTGTTTACCTCCTTGTCCAAAATAAATTTTTTGGATTGCTATCGATGACCCATGCGCTTGCCCTAATGTAAAGTCCAGATGTTTCTTCCATTTCCCATTAGCCACCAAAAGCACACCCAAATATTTGAATTCTTTCACCTGACTAATCTCATTGTTTCCTATTGCCCATCGATGTGTCGTTCTTTTGTTATGTCTAACCACCACCACCACCTTGATTTTTGAAAAATTGATTGCAAGCTTTTCTTGTTTGCAAAAATCATAGAATCTCTGGAGGCTTCTCCTCAGGCCAACTTGGGTCAGGGAGAGCAGTACAGTATAGTCTGCATATAATAGAAATTTGCCTGGTATCAAGTTTTGGGGGGCATAGATCCTCTCCTCGTATTATTTAGATAGATGTTAAAAAGGGCAGGAGCCAAAATACAGCCCTGTCTTACACCCCTATTGACAGGGATTTCTTTAGCCAAAGGCTTTGAGAGGGCATACCTCACTTGCAGTGAATTCCTACTATGCAGTTTGATCATCAAGTAGAGCAGGTGAGGATCAAGAGTAGTTAGACTAAGCTTATACCAGAGTCTATTTCTGTTTACTGTATCGAATGCAGCTCGAAGGTCTATAAAGCACATATACATGCATACTCTTGTTGATATACGTATTTGTCAATCAAATGATGTAACACATATCTGGTCAACGGTAGATTGCCCTTTGCGAAAACCTGCCTGTTCTGGTTCTAAGAACTTCTCACAGTCCAACCAGAGTTGTAATTTAGCTAATAAATATTGAGCGTATAATTTTCCAATGATGCTCAACAGGCTTATAGGCCTGTAATTTGCCAGAATTTGAGGATCTCCCTTTTTATAGATAGGGATGGCCACACTGGACAACCACTGCTTGAGAATTCTACCAGTTGCGTTTATACTTGTAAAAAGTGGTGCCAATAAAGTTGCCCACCTGTCGGACTGGCTCTAAGATTTCTGCGGATATAAAGTCACCACCTGGGGTTTTCTCTGGTTTTAACAGAGATTAAATCACTTATCTCTTTTTCAGTCACTGAGTCCCAGTGCTGAAATCCATCTATAGGGAACGGGGAGACTATGCTTAATTACTGGGCCACTAGTGAACAGCTCAAAAAAATACTTCTCCCAAACGGACGATGATTTCAGAGGAATGACAAACTCCTTCTTACTCAATCCAGCAGACCGAATCAGGGACCAAAACTGCTTTGTGGACCTGGCACATATGAAAATTCTGCAGATTTATTAAGGACATAACTAATAAATACAAATCAAGATGACAATCTATTTTTCCAGAAAGCTCAAAGGAGGATAGAATAATGTTTAATTAGCAGAGAATCACTCAAAATTAACATTTTTTAACATTAGAAGGCTGTAATTTTTTTACCGCTACTATAGTTTACTTGAGGTAATCGGTGCATTTACCACCACAACACCCCAAAACCTAGCTAGAATACACATTAGCAGATCTCAAAAAAGATCAGGATTATACCATCCTGGAGACAGAGGGTGAAAACAGACATGACGCTAACCACACTTTAACCAACCTTGGTGGTTATTTATGCATGTTGCAGGGCTGCTTAGGGCAACAATGCAGCCCTGCAACATGCATAAATAACCACCAAGGATGGTTAGCATCATGACTGTTTTCACCCAGAGTGTCAATATAAATAATAAAAACGGTCCATCCTGACTAGCCTTCAAAAGCTAGCTTAGAAATACAGTAACATTTTATTGGTTCCTAAAGGCAAAGATCTAAATGTAAAAATAAACATAAAGTCACCCATTGCATGCTGATTAACATATGGCAAGGGATGTTCATCTCCTCATCTCTTAATGCTCTTGAGGATCTATCAACAAAATAATCATCTCGGGAAAGGCAAACTGACAGTCAGAAAATCCCTTATAAAGACATGGTAGTGCTAAAAATAACTCCATTTTATCTCAATGTGTGAAATCAAGTTCATATATCATTGAACAGCATAACATTTTAGCCATAATATATGGAACGTAAGATAAAAGATGAGTAATTGTTTGAAACCAACTTTTATGCAGCATGTGCGCAAGAATAAGTGATATGCAAACAAACTAATACATCTGGGCAGTTCAGCTTTACAGTTTACTTCATAAGTCACTAGAAAATTTAAAGAATATTCCATGAAAGCAGATATTTATAAATTATAGAATCATTTATGCTAGGAAAGTGAGTTTGCTATAATTACCACCTCTTCCTAACTGGTCAGCCTCCCTAGGATCTAAACCTCAACCAGAATGGTCACTCTCTTTCGGATTTCAGTTCTCGACCTCAAAGAAAACATATACAACACCTTTAAAAGATGAGCCTGGGCAGTAGTGTTTCTTCATCTTGCACCAATTACTGAATGCAGTTTTCCCCCTACCCATCTACTCTTCCCTCTCGTTGCTTTGTCCTATCTGCTCCCATATATATATATATATATATATATATATATATATATATATATATTTCTGACTTGCTATGCTACATGCCTGAGGAAGAGCCCTCTGCACACCAAAAATGTGCATATTCTCACCAACAGAAGTTGGTCCAATAAAAAATATAATTTGAACTACTTTATCAGGATCTAGATGACATGCTCAGAAAACAGATCATTTGGAAATTACATGCCCATTTATGATTGGATGACAGTGTTCTGTACATTTAGCACCAGCTGCAGATATACATATCCCAACATGCATTGAATGTGTTGTCCCTTTAAGTACAATGTAAGCTGGTTAGGTGGCTCACAACACTAATATCGGCTTTAGCAGGATGACTACTTTCTAATGCAGAGCGCTTAATATTCAGTGGGGGACTTGGATTCTAAATAAGACTTCACAGTTCCCAGAATTTAGATACACTAGAATATTTGGGAGTACAAGAACAGCAGAAGGAAAGGTACGGGAACCAGTGAAACCTTTAAAACTGATGAAATTTTGGTAAGAGTGGCAGAAAACTTGCAAAATACTAGATTCCAATCCAGAACAGTACACCTATTTGTTCAGAAACACATTCCTTTCATTATGGCTTTTAAATGCTAGCTAATTAATTTAAAACAGAACTATTTTTTTTTTAAATTGCAGATATAGGCCCAAAACAAAAAAGGATATAATCTACACTGCAGTCGACAACACACTTTACATTACAATCAACTACTGTCACTACTAGTTGGATTAATATTTGAATTCATTAGGGCAGAGAACTTAAAATTAAACATTAGCAACATATCCTAATGGGCACTAATTGAACTTTTTTCAAGCATTTCCACCTTCACTATTGAAAAGTAATTACTCATGTCTATCCTACAGTGAGAGAAATTAAATTAATGGGATTATGTATTTTTATATTAAGCCCACTTGCAGAAGCCTCTGATTCAGACAGATCAGTTTGTATAGATTAATTTCACTATACATCATAAAGCTACAGAGGAAGGCCAAAAAAACTATCAGTTTTATGCTACTTCTCAACTAAAACTAATTCTGACTTCTGTACTTGTTCAAAACCCTTGACTAATGCGTTTCTCAAGATACAGGTGGATGCTGTTAATTTAGGATCCAGCATGGTTCTGGATAAGTGGTCAGAAGAACTGTAGCAGTTAGGGCAAAATGTTACATTCAAGTATGGAAAAGTGGCTTTAACTTTTTATTCAAGCAAAATTTTGAGAAGCTAAAATACATTTAAAGTTCAAAACAAGTTTTCTTTGGCAGTCTGCCAGGAGCGCCCTTCTCAAATACTCTTGAGTTGCTTGGGGTGGGCAACTATGGAGAGGGTGTTTTCGGTGGCCATGCCGAGGCTGGGGAACTCCCTTCCAGTAGAGGCCAGGGTGGCCCCAGATCTCTTCTCCTTTCGACGAATGTGTAAGACTTGGCTGTTCCACCAGACTTTTGGTGAGGGAGATAGGTAAAGGGTGGAGGTGGGATTAGGGTAGGGGGGAGGTCTTTTTGGTCTACTTCCCCATACATGGACCATCTTATTGTTGTATTTTATATTTATATTTAATTTATTTTGTAGTTGTTAGCCGCCCCGAGCTGCTTCGGTGGGAGGGGCAGGATATAAAGGTTATGATAAACAAATACACGAACACACACACACAAAATTTTCTATGTAGCTTATGTGGGTGTAGCCAGAACTGTTCATTTTTCATGCAACTCAAAAGTCAAGGCTGCCAAGAATTTCCCCTGTGGTCATCTTTCCTATCTTTTTTTGCATGTAGAACAGTCCATGTAATTTTTACCTACTAGAAAATGTCCTATTTCCCATTATCTGATTAGTTGCTCTGTATACTACACCAATAAAGATTGGAGTTAAGTCTGCAGTGTCCTCTTCATTCCATTCCACTGCTTTCCTTTCAAAGGCCCTTTTCAAACAGACCGCGGTGGGGGGATGGATGTGCAGCCGTGACGGGTGCACACCCATCTCCACCCACAAAGCATCGGGCACTGGAGCCCATTGCTCCATGGGTGAGTGATGGGTGCGGACCACGCAAGCACCGCCACCCATCCCCCATGGCATTCTCACAGACGCCTCCACCCATCTCCATGCAGTTTCACTGTGTGGAGATGGGTGGGGGCATCTCGTGTGAAAAAGGCCATATTCTGACTTTAGATTAGGTCATGTCTGCAGCGTTGGTTAATAGTGTTGGCTACACTATAACTGGGTACCACATATATGACAATACGAGTTTGAACCCACATACCTCCTAACTTCTTTAGTATACCAGGCTTAACTTGTATTAATCATAGTAACCCAGTTAATCATGCCTACTAACATGTCATGTATTAACTTTCAGTGAACTTAAAACAAAAATAGATTGAAAGAAACAAAACATTGTATGAGTGAAAGAGTAATAATATTTCTAGATGAAGTATTTATACAAGCCTTTCCTAACACACGTGAGAGAAGCAGCTTAGAGCCCATATAACTTTGGCATGAGTGCACATAGGCAGATTGTTTTTAAAATTATTCACCACTTCCCCGCTCTCCCCCCACAAACTGGAAACTTCTCATTAGCACCAAATCTTGTAGTCAATCCCATCAAAATGGGTACATCACTTATTTTTTATAACTCTCGCCTCTATACATCTGACTGACCTAAGTAGCCAAATATTCAATTGATGTAACAAGGTCTTAGACTAGTATGCACAAACAACAGCACTTCTAAGCACCGAGTCCTATAATGTCAAAAGGTGACACGTTTCTACACTCATCTTCAAAGCCACATAAAAAAAAATGTGATTAGCTAAATACTCAATAATTGTGTGAATTAAAGCAGTGTCAAGGAAACGCATATATTCTAAAACACTGTTTAGAAATGGGATACCACATACTCAACCATCAGCTGTGCCATGTGTTTTAGGCACTCCACAGACACAGAGGAACACCACAAGACTTGATATCTAATCTCACTTGCTGGCTTCACAGCAAGTAAACACACACTAATATTTTTGATCAGCCTGTTTCTGTGGAATTATTTTAGACCAATAAAAAATGAAACTAACATAATTCTACTGGATTAAAATGGGACTCTTACATAACAGGATTTAAAAATTCCTCTGAAGTACTTGCATTAGGAGAAAATCACTTCTGCAAACCTAAAACTTTAGGGTTTAGTTATTTCCTGATAGTTCTGTGGTTTTAGAGGAAATAAACTATGTTAATCCTTTTGAATTTAGTGAGTTGTAACCATCAAACTCTGCTTCAGTTTCAGAGATTCCTCCACTATGACAGAGATCATGGTAGGCCTGGCATATAAAAGATTAAAAAACTACTTATACCAGCATAGGCACCTCAAACAGAAGGAAACTGCAAATAGTTAAAAATACCTGGTGTTCCTTAAGGAAGGCAATGATCAACTTTTCCAGCACTGTAATTTGAACAGAAACACCCTTTTATATAGTACTCTGCACTTTGGTTCTCTATATAGAACCCTTTTCATCCACAAACCTTAAAGCACACAAGAGCAAGAAAGCATTTAACCCTGATCTGATTTTAAAATCCTTCTGTATTTGTCTGCTAATGTGGTAGGATATATCCCAATTACATTGTAGTTTATAAATGTAAATATGATTCATTTTAATACGACTACAGTGTAACAGAAAACATTTTTATTTGTGTTTGGTACAGACATGCATGTTTAACACAAAAGTTTGTGGGGTTACTAAGACCCCCTCAGCGTCAGGACATTCATATGCAAACAAGATAACATCCAATATTCTCTCCATTCATAAGCAAACAAAGAAAGTGGGTGATAACTCACTGACACTGACAGATAGCTTGTCTATATTTCTACAGCCTGAGCTATTAGGAGCTCATCTGCATTTCAATAGTTGTCTGTTATAGAAGTCGATGGTGGGGTCACAAATTACCCCTTCAGCCTAATAGAAGACTTTTTTTCAACACAACCTTGCAAGTAAAAAAATCATTAAAGCTTCACACTATGAAAGTTAACTGCTGTGTAAAGAATCTAAAGATACAAGTTTGCTTTAAGTTGGTAATTTGAGTTTTCCAACTGGGGTATAACGGACACCCCCTCAATGCAATTGTAATTAAATTCTTCGTTACATACATAAAGTGGCATATTATAAAAGCAGACACAATTTTACATTGTGTTTGGGGCAAATACGAGTCGTATCATGCTTCCGTTTTCCCATTCATTCCAATAAGGTTCAATCACCATCTAGGCCCCACTTATCTGAAGGGCTTGTCTCACTCCCCTGGATCCCAGGGCAACCCTTGCAGTCATCTGGGAATGCCCTCCTGGAAGTCCCGCGTTGTCATTGGGTCCATACAGGCAGGAAGGCATTCTCGGCAGCCACCCTGTCGATGCAGGATGCCCTCCTGGTGTAGGTCCATCTCAGCCCGGATCTTCTGGCCTTTCGCTGTAACTGTAAGGCCTGGCTTTTCCGTCAGGTTTTTGGAAGGAGGAGGGAGGGGAGCTGAGGGGGTGGGCTAGAGTGGGGTGATGTTCTGGTATTATTTAATATTATATGGTATTTTATATTCTATTCTACTTTTGTAGTTTTATATTTTTGTGTGTCTTGTTTTATTGGGTTATTTTAGTGTTGTATGCCATTCTGGGTTGTCAAGAGGTGAAAGGAGCAGAATAGAAGTGTAAATAAATAAAATAAATAAAAAATCATACCCCATTCATAGCCTAGTATTTATCTTCAATTTTTTAATAAATACAACTGGGAGGCATGAGCCAGTGGGGCACAACTGACCCCATTATCCTTGATGAATACATGGAATATGAAATGGTACAAGTTTGCTAATAAGTTTTTATGATTTCCACCACCACCCCCTAAATCTCCAGGGTACCATGGAACCCCATAGTCAGAGGAGAGACAAGTGGGTTACATGAAACAGTGAGATTTAAATAATTTGAAGTTGTTGGAAGACCTGGAAATACAACTTTTATCTGAGACTTAAGCTCAAGCTACTGGGCCAGAACAGCATTGAAAGAGCAGCAAGATAAAAAAATAAAATACCAGCATGACTACTGTAGAATTACTGTTAAAAAAAATTTAAATAGTTGTTACGGGAACCATTTAAGTTCTATATACTTGCAAAAAAAGGTAGCACCTCCCTATCCATTTTCTCTCTACTGGACATTGAAACACTTGCATGCAAATATTTTAAACCTATAGACCAAGTATAGCTACTTCCAGAAGTTACTGGATAATATTTTTACATAGGGGTTGCCATTTTTACACAAAATATTGGTCCATTCATTCATGTTACTTTTGACAATTGGTCAGATGTCATTTCAAAAGGGAAAAAAAGTAAAATCAAACTCTCTACTGTAGGGCACCTATCCATTTTTTCAATGCCATCATCATAGGTAAGAGCTTTTCCTGAAATTCTAGGGCAGCTATATTTTGCTCTGAAATTTAGTCATTTCCCACCAATCTTCTAGTATCTGTCCTCCAAAGTTTTATCATTGTTCACACTTACTGGATATCTGGTTTTGCACATTTTTAACTTGCATCTCAATGGACAGAAATCAGGAAGACCCAGATTCAAATTGATTTCAGCCAGTGATGTTGGTTTTCTGGAAAATTTTGAATCAGAAAATTTTCTGGAAATTTTTCCAATGCCCTAAAATTGACTGGGATTTGATTTAGGATGTTTAACTTGTACTTCGTAAACAAAAATCAAAAAGTACACTATGTTAACTTTATGTGCTGCATATATCTCAAAAGTTTTTACAATAGCCAAAAAGTAGTTGAACATTTAATTAGAAAAAAATATTACAAATTTTATGAAACAATGCATTTTAAAAACTGGGGAAATTTTCCAGAAAAATGTAGCAGAAAGTTTTTCATTACAGAAAATTCACCCCACACCACTAATTTCAGCATTACCCAATCAATTTCTGCAACTTTTTTTAATGTTTCCCATTTCTCTAACTCAATCATTACAGAACGTTTACTTCAAATACTCAATTTCAAGATACATATCGTTGTAAACTTGATCAAGTTGAGCCACGCGATTTAGTCCAGCAAACTAAGAAAATAAATTGGCCATGCAATTTATTAGGTCTCCTTTGCCAAACTATCTCCTCCCTTTCATGCCTGCAAACAGATGCCAATTCAAAGGTCCTACTACAATGATTGTACTTCATGTGGATGCTGAGGATTCAATGTAACAATTCCATCCCTGGAATTTAGCAGTTTAGTATTGTTTCCATTTTTGTACCACTGAGAAAGATCATTTTTAGTTAAAAGTACAGGAGTTTGTTTAAAAGTTCACCTTTATAAATCAACAGAAGAGCTGGTGTTCACCAGTTTTATTTAGTGTTATTTTTTATTTTATTTCACATGAATTCTCTGTTGCAATGATTCTCAAGCATAAGTATTCTATCTGTGTTGCTAACACACAACCATCATTAAAAGTATTGATTTTAATGGAACTGAATTTCATTTTATCTTATTTTCTTATGATATGGCAAGCGAGGGAAGAAGATACTGATAGGGAAAGAGAATAATTTGTCATAATTTGTCACCCTCCCTCATTTCTCCTGCTCACCTAACCGCCTTCGACCCTTCTCCCTTGCTGCCCCCATGCCTGGAACATCCCTCCCTGCCCACATCTGCCTTGCCTCCTCCCTCCGCTCCTTCAAATCCCTCCTCAAGAGCCACCTTTTCCTTGCTGCCTTTCCCAATGCCTGCTAGTCTTTCCCCGTACACTTACTGTCAGCCCTCCTCTGCTGACTGCTGCTACCAACCTCTTTGTAACCAAGCCAAGCATACGCACCTGAGACTTCGCATCTGCTTGAATGTTTGTCTGTCTTCTCCCGTCTCTCCCACTGTCCCCTCTCCCTGTCTCCCCCCCCTTTGTGTTTTAGATTGTAAGCCACCGGCAGGGACTGCATCTAATTCTATGTTCTGTACAGCACCAGGTCACACGACTGGCGCTATATAAATGTTTATAATAATAATAATAATAATCCAGACACAAGAGCAGAGATCCTTTGGGGTAAAAACAGACATGTGGGAAGTGCAGTGGCTCCCCAGCCTGGCCCAGGGTGGGAAACCACAGCCAACACTGCCCGGGCGGGCGGGGCACTAAAGAAACATGCCCAAAGCAGAGGAGACATCCTGCCACCCGTACAGACCAGGTAGGACAAAGAGGTAAACAAATGTGCAGGTGCGCCGCCTCATTGACACCCTGCCCTAAGTGCCACGATGGGCAGCCATAGCATCCCCTGCCCCAAGGTGGGTATGGGCAGGGTGAAAACACATGATTGCCTGCATTGGCCTGCGTGGGCAGCCTTTAGCTCAGGCTGCATCCTCTGAGATTTTCCAAGGGCGCAGCTCGCGATAGCCAGCTACCCACCCCCAGGCAGTTGCAGGCCAACACCTGGCGATGCATAAGACGACATGCTGGTGGGTCCAGGACCACAGCAGGTCATCATCATGTCTGTTTTTACCCAATGTCTCTTGCAACAGATCTAGCCACAAGTGGGTTAGAGAAAGCAGGAAGCCTTATATAATAGAACCTGCTCCAGCTCAGGATGTCTATGCAGAAAGTCATTCCTCAGTAAATGGAAGAGGGCCTGCATCGGTAACATCCACTATTTCCTTGGTCAATTAATTTCAGGGATCTTTGCTTGGGAAAAAAAAATCCTTAGGTTTTAGAACCCCCACATGTATGTTAAAAAGAGCTAGATATATGTAAGACATATAAGACTGCAGAGTTCATCAGGGTGGGGGTGGACAGGAGCATCCAGATCGAGGCCTCGAACTGGCATCTCTGGGGGTTCTGAGGCAGTGCTCAGACCCATACCACTACCACAGGTTTGTGGCTCAACCCAATCACCCCCCTGTGGACTCTCTCCTCTGCTCCAGCTCTTGCCATGTCCCCAGCTTCTTGACTGGCTGGTGGCAAGTAGAAGTTGGGAAGAACAGCATGTCACTTCCTCTTTGCCCTTGCCTGGAACCCGATTGCCTCTGCCCCAAACCCACTTACCCTGCCTTGGACTTGTTACTGCAGCTCTCGATTCTTGTATTGCTTTCCTGACCAGCTCCATGTGCCTGGCACTTTGTTATGGTACTGCTGTGAACCCCATGCTGGACGTGGGTCTGCTCCAGCAAGCATCTGTGGTTCCTGGCAAGGGGCACGCTGGAACTGAATGGAAGATTTACAGTAATATTCGTGGCTCTTATTCACCTCACTGAACATGCAAAGAATCCCCACCTACCATGTCAACATGCAGAATACAGGTGTGCATATTATATTATATTTCACCCCCATTCCAAATATCACACTGGACCAAAAGTTTGTTCTCAAATACACAGTAGCCAATACAAATATTTAATTTCACATATATACCTGTTTAGGAATTACATGGTCACTAGAAAGGGGAAGTTACAGTTTCTAGCAAGACAAGGAGTGAATCCTCAAGCAATGCACTGTTCAGGGCACTGAATGATTCACTTCCATTCCATCCCTCCTCTCCTGCACTGAAACTGAATTAGCAGAAATAAACAAAAGTTTACTACTTCTGTCCAAAACCAATATGTAACCCTTTGGGTGATTTCAGAAGTGACGTGGTGAATGTCCGCCACAGTCAACCTCAGTCAAACGTGGGGGGGGTGTGAAAGCGCCGTGCATGTCTGTTTGCTCGCATCCAGATGTTCACCACAGTCAAACGCGGCCTGGGGTAAAGCTAACCACACTTCGTGCGGTCGGGGTGGGAGGAGGTCCAGAAGTGTGGTGAATGGTCACCACAGCAGGGGTGAATAAAAAGTAACTTCTGAACGGAAACTCGCAGTTGCAGTGGAAGGAATTGACCCCAGCCACGGTGCATTCTGGGGCTCGAACCGCGGTCCACGTCTCCACTGCATGTCTGTTGTGTTCCCCCGGCCCATGTTCTCTCTGATTGCCCCCAGGTGGTGGTCACAATCCTGTCACTTCTGTTGGGGCCGCACATGTCACCACAGTCCGCAGTGAATCCGTTCACACCGGGGTGGGATTCACTGTGGTGAATTGGAAAGCGTCACTTCTGGAAATCACCCACTGATTTTAAAGCTGGAGTTCAATGTGGTCTTATCAGTACTTGCCTAGTGCACACAAAGAAAGCTTACTTTAGACTTTGGACTGTATCTCAGAATATAAACAAATATGAGACTAGTGCAAAGCTAACCACTCTTGAATTTTTGTCAGTGAACAGGTGCACGTACATTTTATATTGAGAAAGGTGAGCAAGTCTAGAGACTTGATTTGAAATTGCTCCTTTATTGGTAGCAACTACGATTCTTAGAATAAAATCAGAATATTATGGGACCATTTATAGATATTTTACTTCTAAGTGAAAACTTTTGTTCCAAAGAGTGAATACCATATTCTTAATTTCAAGAGACATCTAGGGTGTATTACAAGATATTTTACATCATTGGGACACATTTTATTTTTGTGAGAGACTGCTATCAACATCTAAATGAAAACTGCATGAGGTTTTAAAGCTGTGTTCTGCATGTGGAGGGGTGGGGGAAAGAGGGAGAACACAGACAAGAGCATACTCCTACACGTGCCAGAGCTCCATTCATTTTTTTGTTGCACTTTTGACGGGCACAGTTTTTCCTCCAGTGTTTTTAGTAATAAAAACTAATTGTGAATAACGTTTTGTCTTGTTCGGCTTTGATATCCCTGTATTGCAGCCTATGATCTCAGCTGCTGCCACAGCACCATTTGCAGTTATTTTTATCAGATAAAAACTTGCTCTCTGATAAAGCTAATATTCCTTATTTTGTATTATGGACTTTGTGCCCAGGTAGCAGTTCTTGTGTAATATCAAACTGGATGCACACATTTAAAAAGTATTATACACAAAGTCATTTCCCCCTCTCTAGTTCAACCTTGCGTTTTAGTTAACATTTACTGTGTGGATGGCTCCACGAAGCCGACATTCACACCTATGCAGAGTTTGGCTCTGGGAGAGAATCCGGGAACCAAAATATGCACAGGGTTTAGACGGTGTAAAAGCACCCCCCCACCCCCCCAAACACCCACATAGGTAGAGAGCAGGGAAATCCAGTTCTGTACTTTTGCAAGTGTTTGTCAGCAAAACCACACAGGGGGGCTTTTACACCGACCAAACCCCACGCATATTTTGGCTCCCAGATTCTCTCCCAGCCACCACTGAAGGTGTGAATGTGGTCTCAGACACTGGTGAGCACCTAAGAATGAAAAATCCATCTGATTCCCCATTTGCTTTTCCTATAGTGTCAAAGTCCTGGGTTTTCTGCTAAAAACAAAGGAGTTGGGAGATTCTGCTCGAGTATCATGACCAAGTATAAACAGAAAAAGACAACAACTATAATTTGTCCATTAAAATAGGCATGACCTATTTCCAAAGAGGTTCACCAGCTCAATATTCAGTTAGTAGAGTGCCTCATTGTAGGCAAGGAATGCAAGGACAAAGATTTTCTTCCTACTACTTGATCACCATAACTGATCCACATGAGAAGACATATCAGGCATTCCAACTCACCCCCTGATAACACAAGGAGACACTAAGTTAAAAAAAAAGAAACAGCACTTTTTGCATACAAATCCTAATCTGCAGCACTTATCCCACAATAAAACCAGTAGAGCTTAGAGTTTTATTTATTTGCACTATTTTTACCCCACCTCTCCTGTTTGTATGGCTTGATATGGCTTACAAACATAATACAACTTAAAATATCACTAAAAAGCCATACAAATAACCTATATAAAATCCATAACAAATCAAGAGGGAATACTAGCATAAGAAACAAAAAACCCTACCCTCCCTGCCCCACACCCAGCCTTCACCCATCTCCCTCACCAAAAGCCTGGTGGAACAGCCAGGTCTTGCACAGACGTCAAAACGAGGCAAGGTCTGGAGCCACCCGGGCCTCTGCTGGAAGGGAGTTCCACAGCCTAGGCGCTGCTACCGAGAATGCCCTCTCCATCGTAGCCCCCTGAACCACCTGGGGGACATCAAGAAGGGCGCTCCTAGCAGACCGTAGGGGTCGATCCAGGACACGTCGAGTGAGACAATCCCCCAAATAGGCGGGGCCTAGACCATGTAGGGCTTTATAGGCAATTACCAACAATTTGAATCGGGCCTGGAAGATTATAGGCAACCAGTGCAGAGCACGGAGCACTGGTGTAATGTGCTCATGACAACCGTAAGGAGGCGGGCTGCCGCATTCTGCACTAGCTGCATTCTCCGTCCCATCCAAGAGTAGTCCCACAAAGCACATTGCAATAGTCCAGTTTTGAAATGATGAAGGCATGGATCAGGGGCGGTTCTACCGTTAGGGCACCCGGGGCACTGCCCTCCCGACTTGCTCCAGGTCCCCCCGCGGCGTTACTAGGGGAATCCCCCCTTCCCCAGGCTACCGGCATAATTGAAACTCCTCAGAGCCCCGGCACGGCTGTCTCAGCCACGCAGGGACCCCAAAGTTCCTGGTTTAGTCAATGCGCGATCGCGTCGCGCATGCACATTGATCTCTAAGTGGTCAGACTGACTTGGCGTCGGGGGAGGGGGGGGTGGGGGGCTGGGCCTGGGACACTGCACCACCAATGAATGAACTTGAAGTGTAATTTACGAACAGTTCAATTTATCAATTAACTAAAGGAAAAGGGGGGGGGGGGGAGGCAAGCCCAGAGCCTGAGCCCCGCAAGGGGCAAATTTCTGCAAAACGCGGGCTGGGCGGCTAGCGTTGCCGTCCAACGCGCACTAGGGAACATGACAGCCACTGGGGGCAGACTTGCATGGGGGCTAATAGGGAAAAAACCCTGCATGGCAGGTTGTGATTGGGGCTGTAGCCCTCGCCGCCCAGGGGAGGTGGAGGGATGGTGTGGCGGACTCAGACGGGGAGGGGGGGAGCTACAGAACCATGTGCTGTGTGTGCCTTTGCTGTGACGTGCGAGTGGAGTGGATGTGATTGGCTGGGGGGCGGAAGAGAGTGCTTGTGTGACTGTTGATTTTTAAAAAATATTTACTCCAGTGTCTCTGCCTGGATTTTCCTCTCACATGGTGATGAGAGGGTGGGGGCTGCCTGCTGCAGACTCTGAGTGAGAGAGGCGGAGCAGAGCATATAGAAGGTGAATTCAGGTGTCATTTTATCTCTCTTTGACTCTGAGAGTGCGACTCAGTTGCTCTTCTCAGAGTGAGTTTCGCAGTTGGCCACCCCAGCTGAAATTGGATCTTTTTTTCCACTCCACTTAGTGTTTGTTAGATTAGATTTATTAGTATTTTGTTATTTAATAATAATCATCTCAAGGAAGCTAGTTAGGTAGTGTAGTGTGCCACGCCACCCACTTAGCAGTGCCAAGTGGGTCCATCATCATTGAAGCCCACCCAGGCCAGGATCATTTTGCCCTCGCTTGAGCGGGGAAGAGAAGACGCTGCTCAGCCTGCCCCAAGGACTCAGTCTGACTCCTGCTGCTGGTAAGTACTTTGCTGAGTTGGGGACCCATCTGTGGCTTGGGCTTAGCCGCTTTGCTTTTTTAGGGAGGGAACCATGAGTGGGGGGAGGACAGGAGGGACTTGTCTTGGGAGGGGGAATGTTATAATGGTGATTTGCTTTAATTTTGATATGTAAATTTAATTTTGATTTTAATAAGAATTTTATTTACTTACAAATTATGGGGTGCACTGGGAGTGGGGGGATTTGAGTCTGGATTGGAGTGGGCAATGGAGTATGTGTAGGTGAGGGGAGTGAGGGGAGTGGGTGTACAGAGAGACACGGGGAGGGGGGGAGGGGGACACGTGTCTTGCTGGGTGTGGACAGGAGGGATCTGTGTGAGCTTGGAGAACAGGCATTTTGTTGGTGGTGTGATGATGGTCTGCTGGAGGGCCTGGTTTGGTGGCATGGAGCCCCAAAAGGTGCCACCCAACTGTTAAACACAGGCCTGCTCTGAGCATGGGCAGGCATTTGGTGCGGTGGTCGCTAGGAATGGTGTCCTGCAGGGGCCTAGGTTTCTTGAAATGGTGTCCTGAAAGGATCCGAACTGTCAAGAACAGGCCAACTGTGTGTGCGCATGGGCTTTGCTGGCAGTGGAGCCCCCTTGGCCCATTGGAGGCCAAACCAAACTGAGGGATTGTTATTGGCAAGCAGTTTGTGCTGGGCCAGGTTACTTGGAGCTCCCGCTGGCTTGCTGTAGGGCCAAGGGGGCTTTGCTGGCAGTGGAGTCCCCTTGGCCCATTGGGGGCCAAACCGAGGGATTGTGCTTTGCTAGCAGTTTGTGCTGGGCCAGGTTACTTGGAGCTCCCGCTGGTCTGCTGTAGGGGCAAGGGGGCTTTGCTGGCAGTGGAGCCCCCTTGGCCCATTGGGGGCCAAACCGAGGGATTGTGCTTGGCAAGGCGTTTTGTAGCTTGGAGCTCGAGATGCTGGTTTGCTGCAGGGCGGGGTCCTGCTGTGCCACTGTGCCTTAGTACAGTACTGCACAAAGCACCCCTACCCAATAAAATTGCAGACAGAAGACATCCAGCGCTTCATTGAACCTAGTACCAGCAAGCAGTTTCCTTCTCCAGAAGCTCAGACTTAGGAAACGAAGAGAGGCAAGACCCCCAGCCTGTTTTCCACAAACCTGGTCTCCCCTGTGATTTGTGATCTCAGTTGTGTTCAAAAAGCTGGAAATGTGACAAATTTGGGGTTTTGAGATCAAGAGACTCAACTGTTAGTCCTGTGATCTTGGGTGCATTACTAGAAATGCTGGTCTGTAGCAGCCTGGTTTAGTACTGTAACACCTGCAATTCTGTACCATTTCTCTGCAGTACCTTGGGGTTAGAGGGCAGACCCGTGTGTCTATCTCGTGTCTGTGCTACTCCTGTGGATTGCAATTGCGTTGTGTTTGCATCCTTATCTGAAGTATGGCAGAAGTGATCTGGATCATCGGCGATTCCTACATTCGCCGTTTGGAGCAGTTTGTCCGTGAAGAGGAGCTTACCTTTTCCTCAGGCAGCCAGATTTAAGACATCTGGTGGTTCGGAAGAGGCGGCATGATATCACACGAGATCATTCCAACGTTGGATAGGATTCAGAGGAGACGTGATGTTCCACCTCCAACGGGAATCGTGATCCACTGTGGTGGAAATGATGTGGGCAACCTCACCGGTGTTGAGCTGGCGATTGCCATGAGACGTGATCTGCGCCGTATCATCCACTCCTTTCCAAGGAGCAACATCTTGGTGTTGGATTTAATTGAAAGAGCAGTCAATAGGAACGCAAGGCCAAGCCCGACTGATTCTGCTGCACTTTGTCGGTTGAGGAAATCGATTAGAATGCTTTTCTGCATCACGAAAGGAGGGCTACTACAATCTGGCATAGGTTCTCAAGACATCAGCTATCCCTGTATGACATTGCTGGAGTCCATCTATCAAGAGCGGGACAGTTACATTTCTTTCAAGCACTCCGAGAAAGCACTGGTCAACACATTTGAAGACTGTAGCAGTGTATGAATACTATGTAAGTTAATGAAGGCTCAAATTGATTGTCTCGGGTGGTTTCCTCTTGTCCCTAAAAAGACCAAATGTAGGGTACATATTACAGGAAA
>QEPC01001417.1:2007643-2058465 GCA_003113815.1 Sphenodon punctatus
CCACCCTTGGTGGTTATTTATGCATGTCGCAGGGCTGTATTGGTGCCCTATGCAGCCCCGCAACATGCATAGATAACCATCAAGGCTGGTTAAAGGGTGGTTAGCGTCATGTCTGCTTTCACCCACTTGGAGGGGGTGGAACCTCTCCTTGGGGGCAGGGGCATGCCCGTGGCTGGGGGACACCCTAAAGTCTTAGGGCACCCCCAACAAATCATGTGGGCTACAGAACCACAGCCATAGGGGCCTCTACAGCAACTGGGCCCACTACTACTGTGCTTCCAGATGCAGTGTTTGACTTTAGGAGTTACAGGGCTTCTATAGGTCTAATGAAGCCTGAAGTCACACTGTGTCTTGAGGCCTCAAAAAGACCAGCTGTGGGACCTGAACAGGGAATAGACTGGGACCCTAGAAAACTATCGGCAGCCAAGGACAGCATGAAATGAAGAGCGTTCCAGATAATGCCAAGTGACAGCATAGGGATTGGGAGTGTCCTGGACCTCTTCTCTGGGGGAGAGGTCCACAATGAAGCTAAATTAAAAATGTCATTCAAAATGCAAAGATCCAAATTATTTTGCTTCTTTTTTCTATCCAGTTTGTTTGAGATCTGGCATGATTCCACACCTCGCCTTGCTTTCCTTGTGAACAGAGGAGAGAGTAGGTAGGAGCACGGCAGAAGAGAAGGCTGCAAACAAGGAAACCCTTTTCCCCTGTCCCCCCCACTGAACCCATCTCTTCCCCCTTCCTCTTCTCATGCTTCAAAGCCAAACCCGTATCCTCCTATTTCTCCCCTGTCCTGTCTCTCTCTTCCCTTTCATTCTCTTTTGATTCAGCTTGTCGCAGAAGAGGGAGCTAACTCAGTCCTCCCAAGTTCTCCAAGCCAGAAGGAAGGCTTGTCCCAAAGCCTACACCTTCAGAAGACTGCAGGTGGCCAAGGATGCCATGAAAATCAAGGATTCGAGGGTTCTGGATAAAGGTAGGCGATGTCAACGTGATCTATTTTTTTTTAACCTACTATGGTTAATTTGGACCCTGTGGGAAAGAGAGCTTATAGGATCCCCGTAAGAGGGTTCTCTATTCCCCAGTGGCAGTGCATCATACACCAGCATCCCAGCAGCATTAAGTAATGTAATGACCATCCATTGTTAACCCCGGGAACTCCTTGCTGCTGAGTTATGCAACGCCACCGTTGCCCTGACTCCGCCTGTCATTGCCCTGGTTCCGTCCGCCGGCTCGCCAGCCCCTCCAGACTCAAAACCCACCAGCTGCCCCTAGCATGGATGATGGTGGCCAGGTCGGAGTCAGAGACATGGCTGAAGCCGCTGCACCAGATGTAGCTGATGAAAAGCACTCCTCACCACAGCTGCCACCTGAAGATCGAGGTGGAGCTGAGAATCAAAGAGTGCTCCAAGACTCTGAAACTGGGAGACCAGCGGAAGATGAACCCCATCAATGATTGGGAGGAGTGGGTCACACCCACTGCCCTCACCACCAGGATCGCCTCCGTCTTGTCAGGATTTAGCTTCTGTCAGCTTGCCCTTATCCACTCCCCCACAGCCACCAGACATTGGGTAAGCACCAAGACTGCCAGGTGTGGGTCGGAAGAAAGAAGCTTCCACTCTCTTCCTGAAACTAAAGAGTCTGCCCTTATTCCCAGATTTGCACCAGATTCCCAAGACCACAGGCTCCCAAAGAATCGTTGTATGAGTTTACCACTATGTCGCATATTAATCCAAGCCTTTCCCTGGTGAGCTAGGATAGTACCAGACTTGCAGGGAGGAATATACCCCAACTGTTGGTTTCTATACCTATGAAGCATCCATCACTCATTTAATAAGAAAATAGTTATACAATATGAATCATTATGTTTCATTGCTTTAAGTCAAACTATAAAAGGGTGATAAGGAAGGTTTTTCCGCTGTGCTGGTTATTCAAAATTGCTCATTACAGGGCTTCTTCCACCTATCTCTGAAACTAGGACTGGGCTCCCGTTAGAACCAGACTAGATAGGCTAGTGGCCCAACTCAGTAAAAATCTGACTCGTGATCTTTTGCTTACAAGAGTCTAGTACATATTCATTAAAGTATGTCTTCACAGTCCTTGGATGAAATCAGTTCATTAATGAACATCCACCACTTGGTTCAAGTGCAACATGGACAAGATAGAGGTTATGCTTGTGGTAAAAGGGAAGCAATTTAAGCAACTTAGAGTCACTGGCTGCAATCCCAAACCCTGTCCAAGAAGGATCCACATGGAACAATGTGCAAGTCTGTAGCGGAGACTATGTTTGCACACACGTGGGTTCTGCAGGCCATGGGATTGGCTCCGCTGTGTAGTCTTGTTTAATCGAAGGTAGACACCCAAGAGTCAATTCGGGCTGAAGTTTAAATGCGTTCCTAAACTCCTTCAACAAACTAAGATTTTAAATAGCCCTGATGAAACTTAAGTGTCTTCATAACTATCTACACGGATAGGATTTTCCCATACAGGAGATGAAGCCTTTTCAGTAGCTATTCCAAAACCATGCAACACACTCTCACAGGAACCATGAACATTCAAAATTGCACTTTACAATCCAAGTGCAAGGCAAACTTTAACCTCATCTTCACTAGTGCTACTTCTTAGTATCCTGCAAAATACATTATTAAAATAAAACCTTCCAATTCACAATCTTGCCATAGAGAGATGTTATGGGAACCACACTTGACAGATGTTGATCAGAGTGCTTACTGGGAGATATTCCACTATTACAGTGATGAGCACCACTGAAGCTGGTGCATATCTCCCATTTCAAAAAGCAGTTGATCCAAAAACTACTACAATAGACAATTCACAGAAAATCATATTAATGTTGCTGATTATCTTTATCACTTTTCTGAAAAAACACTTCATTGTACAAATGGGGGGGGGGGGGGAGACATTTCCAGGCTGTCATAGCAAAAACCAGAATATTTAACTTTGAAGATTTATATAACAAGCAAAATTCATATTCATAAGAAATGAGCCTTTAAAATCTCTAATCATATTTGTGATTGGAAGTCAGTAATGAAACTGCATTGAAGCAGAACACAATCAAGAGCAGCCAATATTCTAGTGCATTTTGATCCAATGAAGTTGGAGTTAAAATTTTATGATCTGTTGATTTACTCTAGTAGCACATGCATATATAATTTGAAAGAAAGTTATTTGCATACTAACTTCATTTACTGCAGGGCAGTCTCTTCTAAATCAAAAAGGCTTGGTATATATAGAAATACAATTTACTATTGATAATTTCCATAGTGCCATTAAGCGTACACAGCACTTTACAGTTACAGATTTTTGAGACAGGTCCCTGCCCAGTGGGTTTACAATCCAAAATGAAGGATGACGGGAACACGCAGGGGAAGACAGATGTTTACAACACATTCCCATTTTACAGATGGTGAACCGTGTCTGTGAGGTTGTGACTTGCCCAAGGCCACCTAGTGAGTTTATTGGTTAGGGTGAGTTTCAAACACTAGCCTCCCAGGTCCAAGCCCAGCACCTTACACACTACACCACACTTGCTCTGTCTGTTATATCTAATGTAGACATAGCAGTAAATCAAAGCTATCTAGCTAGAACATGAAACATGGCAATATCTGACAAGTCACATGGCTCACCTGAAGTTGCAGATGGCCAATTCATATTTAGGTTTTAAAACAGAATTAAGCAAGCATTTGTACAACTAGTTAGGGAAATGCATCTTAAATCTGGGTTTTCAGAAGGAGCATTGCTGTTCTGTAATGGAAAACTGGCTTGTTTTTATATAAAACCGTATCTGAAGTAGAAGTTGTCTGAATGGTTACATACGTTTGTCCAATTACATAACTCATTTAAGAGTGCAAGACAGTCCTCACCCACCAAGAACAGAGAATCTGATGTATGACATTCCAGCTATGAGAAAGCTGGATCCGCTACCATTTCTTAATGGCGGACAATATTTTTACCTTAAGTTGTTTTTTTTTTAAAAAGAGCACTGGCATATTTAGCACACATTAGACCTGGGCACAAAAAATTTACATTCTGGATCTCAGTAGATTGCTAGGATGTAATTCGGGAATGTGCTCTTTTGTCCATGTATACAGTTACGCTCTTGCCCCAAAACCTTTATGTTGAGGTACTATTTGAAGATTGTGAGATGTTATACAAACTCATACAATGAAGTCTTCAGTATGAAGCGATCTCTCTTACTTCCCTTATTTACAGCTTCTGACTTCGCTCACAGGACTTTCAGATTTCTGAGCTAATATCAATGACAAGGTGCAATTTTGGCAAATTTAAGAGAGTTCAAAAGAATAGGCCTGTGGTGTGGCCTCCTTTCTCAAGCAAGGTTCTTCTTTACCAGATAGAATAATACTCACGTGTACAATATTTTCACTATAATCTCACCTCACCATCATCTGAATCCTCAAAAAGAGGTTTGGCAACCTACGTTTCCGTCTCCAGCACTTTCTTATTATAGCTAAATGATATAACTAGTCCACAATTTCTTGCACTCTCTTGATGGACGGATGATCTATCTATCAAGAAATGCCTTTCAAGTATAACAATTCATTATTAATTATTATAATAAACATTTATATAGCACCAGTAGTGTGACCTGGTGCTGTAATATGCTATATAACCAAGTAACAGCATAATGGTCAGTTACAACATGGTACTCGGGTCATTAAGAAATGTCATACTGGTCAGACCAACAGTCCATTTAACCCAGCTCCCTGTCTCTGGCAGTGGCCACCTTCATTCGCTTCACAGAAGTACACAGTAGGTCACAACAGAGTGATCCATTTCCCATTGTTCACTCCTAGGTCCTGGACAGGCAGAGGTTATGTCCACTGGCCCAAACGATTTAGAGCCATTTATGCTGGACCTACCCTCCAAAAATGTATCCAAACCTTGTATAAAGAGTTTCACTATTTGCCTTCATAACATCCTCTAGCAGCGAGTTCCACAAGTTAGTTTTCAAGTGGCATAGCATCTGCGTGTTTCAGCTTCATTTATTATATCTTAAGTACTTGCGGTCCATTGTGGTGTACAATTAGTTTCCTTTGTGGACATGTAGGAAAGCTGCAAAGCAAGAACCTGGAGAAGCCACTGCTAGAGTGCCAAGCACAACAGTAGTATACAGTTGTTGGAGCATTTTGTCAACACTCAAACAAGCAGCGCAAGCAACGTTCACTATACAAATTATTATTTTACACTGGAAAGTTTGAGGAAAGGGATTACTTAGAAAAAGTTATTGTAAAAAGACTCTTCAGGATTTGATAAAAGCTACTCTGCAAAATTCTATCACAACCATAAATGTATGTTTTGCTTTAAATAAAGTACAAGATAAAAAGCCACTATCAAGCAACCTTTGGCCATTTTCTAAAACTACAACATCTCCCCAAAATTTTGCTTCATAATATTTTGTTGTTATACGTTTACATTGCTTTTGTAATCTTTACAGAAATCTTATCACCTCTTTAGAGACCAACACTCTAGTTCACAAGAGTGTAAAGGAAACATACTGGGAGCACATTTAAATCACTTAACCTAAAAGGACAACAACAAAATTATATGGCACACATGCAAAAACAAAGACCAAAACAGAGTTATTATAGGGATAGTAAAAACAGAATAATCCCACCCAGGTCCTGTTTAACACGACTTTAATGATCTTCATTTCTGCATATTTGAAATATTTTCTACTGTTTAGTAAATATATTTAGTAGAGGACTCTCCTGGCTACTCCACAATGGCTCGCTGGTGGGAGGAAGCAGAGCCACCCCTCCGACTTTGCGAGTCTTGCCTGAAACTTGCTTTGTGAGTGAGGCACAGCTGCCGGCAATGCAAGCTGCAGGCAGGGACTCGTAATGGAGGAGAAAGGGGCAAATAAGTGGATATGCCTAGGGATGTGTGGGTGGATTTTTTTTTTCCCCCTTCAGACTGAAGTGTTACAGAAAGATCTTGCTTGCCTGGGAGAGACTGGGCAATAAGATGACAGATAAAATTCTATGTTGATAAGTGAAATGTGATGCATGCACACAGGAAAAATAATTGTAATTATGCATATGCAATATCTGGCTCAAAATTAGGTGTTATTACTCAGAAAAGGTTCTTGGGAGTCATTGTGGATAGTTCATTGGGAAAAAAATTGAAATAAAAAAAAATATAGGTTAGAACAGCACTTCTAAGAAATGCAGCATGACAGCCAAGCGCAGGTACTCCAACTCTGAAGTCCATGCAAAGAGATCCCACTCTGAAGTGGGCTAGTTTCTTGGCTTTAAAGGAACAGGTGGGGAAAAAAATGTAAAACTGGCAATCCTATAAAGTGAACCTTCTACACAAAAGTACCAAGAGCCATAGTTTGCTTTATTAAAGGCCTTTCTGACCCGTTTCAGTTCTTCATTCATAGGTAACAGGTCTTTTCCTCTCACAAACTTGTATAAGTCTTTGCAGATCAAATACACATCTTCAACCTGTACTCAATCCTGCAGTCCAATTGACATCGCCTTGTGCGTCATCTCTGAATTCTATGACTACATCTTCAAAAAATATCCATCAACTGTGTAGGGATTCAGAGAAGAAATGGCTAGGAGGGGAGGGGATACAATAGAAGTTTACAAAATCACAAGTGGTGAAAAGTAGATCGCTGTTCTTTACTCATATTACTAGAACTAGGGTACACCCTATGAAATTTACTGGCAGCAGAATTAAGTTAAATAAAGTATTTTTTCCACTCAACATAGAATTAGTTTATGAAACTCATTGCCATGGCACATTGTCAATGCCAATAGCATAACTGATTTCAAAAAAGGACTAGATAAATTCCTAGAGGTTTGGTCAATAAATTGCTATTAGTCAAGTTGGTCAGAGGATGGACCTTTGCCTGTCGGGCTGGGAGTGATTAGCAGAAAATGAAATCACTCCATTACAGCCTGTTGCATACTTGTCTAAACAACTGAATCTGGCCACTATCAGACACAAGATGCTGGACTATATGGACCATTGGTCTGACTCATCATGGCACGTATGTACAACCCTCATTTCTTCCCCAGGCAGAGAGAAAATTAAACAAAACGTTTAAGTAACTTGCTTACAGTTACACAGCAAGCAGAGGCAGGACTAGGACAAGAACTTGGAAGCATAAGTAAGAGACAAATTTTAGGCTCTATTATATCAAATAGATCCTAATGTCTTCAGATGCAAAGCTCTTGGTTTACAGAGTCTGAAGGAAAATAAGGACAGGTTGTATCAGTAACCCAAGTGGGAATACAGCAACTGAGCACCAACTATAAACAGGGACCCGAGTTGACTGCGTTGCTGCAATTTGCAGTGATTTTTGGAGGATCAGCCAATCCTCGCAGTGCCATTCTGTCCTGCAGACAGTGGGGGCTGTCTGCAGGATCTTTAAATCCTGGCTGAGGGATAAACTTGTCGCCTGACCCCAAACTAAAGTGCTGCTGCAGCTGCCATCTGTCCGGGAGGTGTGACCATCACCCGAGGGTAAATAGGCCCCTGGGAGATGAATTGTGGGTGGGTGGGGTCTGAAGGCCCTATGTTTGGGTGAGGGAGGTATGGGGTTTTAATATGAGGTGGGAATTCTGGGGTGCTGAAATTCCAGAGGATTTGAGTTGTGTTTGATTAGCAAAGTTGTGATTCTATGTCAAACCTGTTGCAAATTTGCTTCCCAGCATGCATAGTTATGCAAATCAAGTTCATTATGCAAATATTAATGCTTTCGGTGAATTTGCAGAATTTGGCTTCACTGGTTGCAGAATTTAAGATTTTTTGCTGCAGTGAACGCGGGTTCCTGACTATAAAGTAGCTTGGATCCAGTGTCATATTGCTGTGCACCTATACAATAAAGTAATTAATAACCAAGGTGCCACGCCTGCCATTAAACATGTGGAATTTTTTGCTGGATACACGAGTCCCTGCAAAAGTAGCTTGATTACATATTATAGCACAGGATTAAGTTCTAGAATGTTAAACTGCATATTAGTATTGCACAAAAAAAGCTTAGTTAAGTGACAGTCTCCTCATCGGATTCAACAGTTGGAATACATACATTATAGCTAAACAAGGTTGTTTTTTTAAAATAGCATATTAAAAAAATCAATGGTAAATCTTTCACTGAAAGATTAGCTAACGTTTGAGTGTTGGAAAACCGAGGAAGAGATCTTCATTCTAGAATTATTGATTTGTTTCCTCTGTCCAATAGACCTCACAGAGAAATAACAATATCATCAATTATGACATCAAAATCTATAATAGATCTTCAACTGAAGAACTAATATTTCTCTTTCAATTCAGGTTGCGTTTTTCCATCATCATCAACTTTCATGTTTTTAAAAACATTGTGAATGCCAGTTTGTCCTGCGCTAACCTCCTCCTGTTCTGGTGAAAAAGCAGCAGACTGGCACATCCTGTGTGTCACTATGTAGGCCCAATGAGCACGCTCAATGTGCAGTCTAAAGGATGTTATGTAAATAGTGGACAATTTTACTGAGCACTGTCAAATAGTCCATCAGTTAATGCCACTTTCAACAGTACCAATGTCACTGAGAATCCTGCCTCTAGTCTATCAGTACAAGTATTTGTAGTATCCTTGAATTATTGAGAATGGTGGTTTACTCATTGAGTTAGGGTGCAAGCATCATTCGCCCAGTGTATAAAGGGCTTATGCACTTGTAAGTTGTGTCCCAAAGTTAAAAGTTAAAGCGAGTGCTAAACCCTCACTTGCAGCAGACATCATTGTGCATCATAAACAATGATATGGGGCAGCTGTCTATAATTTGGGAGTGTGGAACACCCCACTTCCTGGAAGTATACTTATGATACTTTCAGAAAGTATTCAGACCATACTTGAACGCCGGCCACATTGAAAGGCTAAGCTGGGCTCTAGAGGAGGACACCGAACATGCAAGGAAGGGGAGCAACTGGCAATGGTGAAAGAAGATGTTGCATCCACTTGGTCTAGTGCAATACTTTGGCACGCCACTTACATATGTGTAACATCCCCCCCTCCCACGACACAAATTAAGATTGTGCCAGCTAGACTGCAGTCCTCAAAATATCTGCACCATAATTGAGCTGCTGCTGGTGCAAGTTCTTGGGGTCAGGCTGCTACTCACTAGCTATTAGAACTACCTTGTTTACAATATGTATGAAGGTAAGATTCCACAGGTAGCAGATTTTCTCATTTTTTCTTGTAAAAAAAGTTAAAGAACGCTTGGCAAAAACCAATTTGACCTTCATTATTCAAAGCTAAGTAGCACACACTTCTCAAGTTATAGTTCAGATACTGCAGCTCTAGTTTTTGAAGTGGTTGAAATAGCACATGTAATTGGGGTGATAAACCAACATCCTTGGCTATGCAAAAGAGTTATTTCAATTAAGTAGCTTCACTCAGAGGTGAAAAATTAGTCATATTACCAATAATTAAAGAATCAACTATTGCCTTTACTCCACTCTAGGTTTCGGGGATTCATCTTACTTTCTTGATGAACAAAAGATTCACACAAATGATAGCTTCTATAACAGACAAATGAAGCAAAATTTGAGAACTGAGCAGAAGCCTCAAGCTGCTCTATTGAAATTTTTAATAAAAGGTTTGTGTTTTTCGGCAAAGTTACCACTGTTTGGTGTAACGGCCAACTAGTTCCACACGGTGACTCTCCACTCTTTTTCTTGCATCTGCACATGGAACAAACAAACATTTTGCTCCTAGGATGCCATTTGTTCTAAACTGGAAGAGGTTAGAGAACAACCAAAACTGTAGGAAGTTTTTCAGAATCAAGATATTCCACCTGGTTTATGATTCTGTACTGCCAAGAGGAAATATCTAACACAGGAATGGAGGACCACAGGCCTGGGGGCCAAATGCAGCCCCTAGCAAGTTTTTATGCAGCCCCTTTTCAGTTCTTGGATCTGGCTCATGAATCCTGTTCCTACATCACAGCACTGAAAAACAGAGTTCAGGTTAAGGAAGCAGAGATAAGGACATGCACACAAGGACAGAAGACAAATCCATTATCTGGGCCCTCCTTTTCCTGAGTGCAACCCACCCAACCTCTAATTTTCAAAGTGGTCCCCAGGAGGGAAATGTTACCCAACCCAAATCATGAATCTGCATGAACATGTTTTCTCCTCAATCAGTTGCTAATGAAAAAATATAAATGTCCTAATGGAAGTTAAAATATGGGCTAGTGTGAAAATTAAGAGGTTTTAAAGCTCAAGTTTTAATGATGTTCTCATACAAAGCTTCACTCAATTCTCACTGCAGAACTGGTCCAATAAAAGCTATTATTCAAACTACTTTGTCTCCATCTCTGTCACTTGGGACCAACATGGCAAACACACACTCTTATGGGATTCCCAACAATGAACAGAGATGCTGACTAGGCTACAGAAGAAAATATCAACATTGGTGGAAGAAGAGGAGTGGAATGAGAAGTGCAAGGGGTAATGGTGCAGGAGCCGCTTGGCAATAGTGATTATAATACAATCAAATTTGACATACTTACAGGAGGGAGAATGCAAAATAAAAGCACTACAGCAACATTTAACTTTAAAAGGTGGAACTATGCAAAAATAAGGCAACTAGTTAGAGGGAAACTAAAAGGGGCCAGTGCAAAAATTAAATGTCTACGAGAGGTGTAGAGACTAATTAAAGATACCATCTTGGAAACCCGGATGAAATGTATTCCACAAGATTAAAAAAAAAAAAAAAAAAAGTAGCAAGAGGCACAATCATCTGCCTGTGTGGCTAAATGGTGAGGTAAAAGACTATTAGAGTCAAAAAGGCATCCTTTAAAAAATGGAACGCTAGTCTCAATGAGGTAAATAGGGAGGAGCATAGGCACTGCCCAAAGAAGATGTAGAAATTTAATTAGGCAGGCCAAGAGGGAATTTGAAGAGTGACTTGCTAAAGATGTCAAAACTAATAATGAAAATTATTTCATGTATATCAGAAGCAAGAAACCTGCTAAAGAGTAAGTTGGGCCATTAGATGACCAGGGGTAAGAAGGGGCGCTCAGGGACGATAAGAATGTTGAGAAACTGAATGAATTATTTGCTTCGGTCTTCACTGCAGAGGATGTTGGAGGGTTCTAAAGCAAACTGACAAATTAAATAGTAACAAATCTCCAGGACCTGATGGTGTTCACCCCCAAGTTTTGAAGGAACTCAAATATGAAACTGCGGACCTACTAATGGTAGTTTGTAATCTATTGCCGAAACCTGCCACAGTACCCGAAGATTGGAGGGTATAACGCCAATATTTAAGAAGAGCTCCAGAAGCAATCCTGGTAACTACAGACAGGTGAGCCTCATGTCAGTGCCATGCAACTGGTGGAGAAGATTGTGAAGAGCAGAATTACTGAACATATTGATAAACATGGCACAATGGGGAAAGGCAACATGGATTTAGCAAAGGAAAGTTGTGCCTCACTAACCTACTGGAGTTTTTTGAGGGAGTAAATAAGTATGTGGATAAGGGTGAGCCGGTTGATATAACGTATCTGGATTTTCAGAAGGCATCTGATAAGGTCCCTGATGAGAGACCCTTGAGGAAACTAAGTAGACCTGGGATAAGAGGTCGTGTCCTATTGTGGATCAATAACTGGTTAGAAGCTAGGAAACAAAAGGTAGGACTAAAAGGTCAGTTTCAACAATGGAGAGAAGTAAATAGTGAGCTGCCGCAAGGCTCTGTATGGGGACCAGTGTTGTTTGAATAAAAATTATAATGCGTAGCCCTAGGCTATTTAAAAAATATAAAATAATTATAACAACAACATATATCCAAGTACATGAGGTATACATAAGTATGGGAGAAAGACAATAACCGTCTCCCACATAAAAATGGAACACAGCAAAGATGATAACTAACAAGCAGGTACATAAGACTGTAGGTATCAATAAGTAAGTCAATCTCCTGTGCACAAACAGGGGGCCAGACTGGCAATGAGGCAATTTCTACCACTAAGGCTCGGGAACCCCTATCGGCTGGGTCCCCTGAGTATAAATGCTCGATCCAAAGCTGGCTAGACACTGATGCAGATGTGCGTGAAAAACCTGTCTCCTTCTTTACCAATCGGTTGACCAGAACTTCGAGTCCCCACTGTCGGCTGCCTGCAACAAGCTAGACCAATAGCTATCCCAGTAAGTTCTTTTCTTGGTTTGTATTAATTTCTTGTACTCAGCTTTGGCAAGAAAGAATTGGGGAGGAATAGTCAAGATATCACCTCTCCTGTAGTTGGGATACCAAAGTGCTACCTTTTTCTTAGTTTCATAACAGTCAGAATCAAACCAGGCTTGGTTACTGAGGGGTTTAGTTCTCCCCATAGAGACAGTCTGACATTTGGAGGCCAACAGATGCTAAATGCAGGAACTGAGGGCCAATAATGCGTTTATTACATCCAAGTCCTCAGCCCCCTCGATAATGTCAACCCTAATTTCGGATGCCTGAGGCTCAGAAAGAAAGAGGGCCATAGCTGCCACCAAAGAAGCAGTCCATTTACCCAAAAAATGTTGAACCCCGCCCATAGACGAGTCCCCACTGCCAAGAAAGCAGTAGGGGCTCCCATTAATTCCAAAGTAAACCTCAGGGGGGGACACCGGTGTTTAATATCTTCATCAGTGATCTGGAAAAAGGAGTAATGAGCGAAGTGATCAAATTTGCAGATGTTAGGTTTTCACGGTTTCACATGAACAGACTGAAGAATTGCAAGAGGATCTTGTGAGACTAGGTGATCGGGCATCTAAATGGCATATGAAATTTAATGTGGACAAGTGCAAAGTAATGCACATGGGGAATAATAATGCAAATTATTCTAATGGATTCTAAATTAGGAGTAACCACTCAGGAAAAGGACCTTGAAACCGTTGTGAATAATACACAGACATCCTCAGCTCAGTGTGCGGCGGCCATGAAAAAAGCAAACCATGTTAGGAATTATTCAGAAAGGGATAGAGAATAAAACTGGAAATATCATAATGCCCTGTATAAATCGATGGTGCGACTGCACCTTGAGTACTGTGTGCAATTCTGGTCAAACCATCTTAAAACACATGTAGTAGAACTTGGAAAGGTGCAGAGAAGGGCAATAAAAGTGATCAAGGGTTTGGAACGGCTTCCGTATGAAGAAAGGCTTGATAGATTAGGGTTCTTCAGCTTGGAGAAGACAGGGGATATGATAGAGGTTTATAAAATCTTGAGTGGAGTGGAACAAGTAGAGAGGGAACATTTATTTACCCTCAAGTAGTACTAGAAATAGGGGACATTCCATGCAACTAACTTGTGGCAGATTTAAATCAAAAGAAAGTATGTTTTCACTCAACCCACAGTTAAATTATGGAACTTGTTGCCAGAGGAGGTTGTCAGAGCCAGTAGTATGGCTGGGTTTAAAAAAATACTGGGTAAGTTCTTGGAGAATAGGACTATAAATGGCTATTAGCCAAGTAGATTACAAGATGGGAACTTCTTACTGTCAGGAGCAGGGAGTGATCAGCAGGGAATGGATTGCCATTGTGACTGCTGGTACTTCCCCCATGCAATCAGTATTGGCCACTGTCAGAGATAGGATGCTGGGCTTGACGGACCATTGGTCTGACTCGGTATGCCATTTCTTATGTTCTAACAGATTGGAGTGCTCTGCAAGGCAAAAATCTTTCTACGCCCATATCATTATTACAGTCACCAAGACTATCATTTGCAGCAGCAGAAAAAATGCTATGTCCCAAAGCCAAAGTTACCATGGAATTTCATGTATTTCCTCATAGGTGCAGTAGTCCTTAGTCTAAATTAAGACAACTGCTTCCTTTGTTATACACAATACTAGGCCAATGGCCTCCAACCCACATCTCAACATTCACTAGGAACTCACAAAAGAGGCCTTTTTACAAGTAGTATTTAAGTAAACCTTTCTAAAATAGCACTATGCAGCAGGATTAATAAATCTAATGTCAATTACAAACAAAGTGACAATGAGTTTAGGGACTGATCATGGCTTGGGTGACAAAAAATAAATAAATAAATCAGGTCTCTCAGGATTGTTAGGTCTGAACGATGACAATATGTAGTGAGGCCCCTCTTGATATCCCCTATCACCAGCCTAAGGAAGGGCAAAGTGTGGACCAAAAGCTTGCATTCCCTCACCAACACAGGTTGGTCCACTAAACCTTTATCATCCGAGCTACTTTGTCTCCCTCTTGACAAGTTTTTCAGATTGTATTCACATCCACACATTCAGTTTTTTCTACTTATTATTCCAAGGTGTATTCTCCTTCACAGGCACCAGGGGCTCAGTGGTAGAATTATTACTGCCTTCATCTTCCTAGCAAATAAAAGTTCCTTTTTAAAGAATATATTAAAGTTTATACACACAATGTATGAAAATTGAGTGATTCAGAGAACTGCCACCCCAACACCCTGATGTATGATGTCTGCACTCGTATGCAGTAAGCTCTCTCTTGGGCTCCTCTCCTATAGTAAGGCTGGCCATGTCTTGCTGTCACACCAGCCTATTGCTTTGTTTGTATTCAGAGCCTTTCTAGAATTAGGAAATTCAGCTACACATTTTGGAAGGGGTCAGGACACAAAAAGTGAATTGCTGAAAATTGGATGCATTTGTATCATTTCAGAGAGGAAGTGTGCATTATGCACAACCAGTATTTCTATAGTTGCCATTTTCATTAGGAGTTTTTCAGGATTGGTTATATAAAAAGTTTCCCCCCTTCTGTGAGATCTTGGTCAGCCAGGCACAAGATCACTTCATGGGATGTAAAGAACATTATTTAAAGAATTTTGCCAAAGATATACCATGGACTGACCCAACTTCATCCACTCATCAGCGCACTGTAAAATGGCAGGCCATCTTCATTCATCCTCATTTTCTTGTTGTTTGTTTAACCGTCCATTTCCCAGTTTGAGGGAAAGTCACCTTACTGATGATTAATTCTCAGTGGTAATATATTAACAAACGCCCACAAGAGAAAACAAATGTATAGAGAATTCCAAAAAGATATGGGGTATTCTGCAGTTCTACTATTATTGGGGTGCTGCTTTACCTTTAGGCATATATTTCAATTTGTTTAGTTTTAGCACTAAAACCTGTTATCTGAATAGCCCCGCTGGTTACACTACAACATGGGAGATTTTCTTTAAGAGAAAGATGCAAGTGGCAAATGCCCGTGAAGTTGCTACATCGAGGGTGGTACAGGGGGGCATTCTCAGTTGCTGCCCCACAATTATGGAACTCTCTCCCCTTGAAGGTCTGCCTAAGCCCGAGCCTGCTCATCTTCCACAGGAGATGCAAGAGCTTTTGGTTTGGCAGGCAGAAAAAGGGTTAGGTGGGATTGGATAGGGAGGAAGAGGATTGATGGGTGGTAGGTGAGGATACAGGATGGGGTGAGTGGGTGGTGGGGGTGATGGAATTTTAAAGAGATTTTAATGTAATTTATATTTTTAATGTTGTAAGTTGCCCCGAGTCCATGGAGAAGAGTGGGGTAAAAGTGTGAAAAATAAAAATTTTAAAAAATTAAAATTAAATTCTACGTGTGTTAAAGAGGAGGAAAACCCACTTGTAATGAATGGCCTATGAAACACCAGATGCCTATTCAAAGGGAGAAAAGTATAATTTTGCACTTACACCAGAGCTACAAAAAGAGCTCGGCTGTGTACTATTCTCCCACAAGTACACCTAGAACTGCCACACAAAGATCAATGGCCCACTTAGCCCGGTATCCTGTCCCTGAAAGCAGCCAGGACTGCTTTCATGTCAGCCATTACTTGTAGGCTTTTCTTTGACTGGCTGCTTCTATGACGACTACTCTTCTCACCTCAGGTACCTAGAGAATCTCCTGTAAGACTTGGTATGTGTGAATGAAAGCCCTGAAATTCTTCCTCTAAGCAATTTTTTTAAAAAAATTTTAAATGGCTGGGAAGACACCTAGACCCTTTAACACAGTAAGGTTGGCACCTATTGCAGTTTGACACAGATACTTCCATAGGCAAAAATGGGAGTCTCCATGTCAAATTGCAAAAGGTGGCAAACCCTAAACAAGGGCAGTACAGTGTGGGCTGTGGCTCAGGTGGTAGAGCAAGTTTGTAGCATCTGAAATATCCCCAAACCAACTATCATTAAACTATTAAAACCAGTTGGAATGGTTTTGTCAGCCAGATTTCAAAGACTTGCATTTACAAGCACAGTTTAGGCTTCAGGTTGAGGTTACCAACTGAAGAACATTGTGAAGAGTGTAGCATTTGAGACATCAGTGGCTGGCATGTAGCACTTACTCCTTAGTAACTCCAAGTCATACACAGCAGTCGGGCTTTATTTTTCTATTTGGTTTAACTGCCTTAGAAATATAATATTTTAATGATAATAGTTTTATTTTTATAGCACCCCCATGCCTACAAGGCACTCCAAGTGCTTTACATTTTACATAAAAAGCACAATATAAACAATTTTAAAATTGTAAGATAGGGAAAGGAAAAAGGGAGGACAAAATACATTAAGAGGACCAGCAGCGATTCTGAGAGCACCTAAAAATTAAATATGTTTTCAGGTACTTTTTAAAAAAGGTAAGGCGGGAGGAAGTGCGACAAACATCCAGGGGGAGCAAGTTCCAGAGCGAGGAGCCCGCCGCAACAAAAGCCCGATCACTTGCCGACTTAAGACACAATGACGGAACCCCCAAACAGCAGGTTGTTCCTGAGCCTCACTCTCTGTGCTCTGGAGCAACCGCTGTGGTCGGCAGGGAGCACACTCCTTGAGGTCCCCTGTGTGGCTGGGGGAGGCATTATGGAGAGGGCGTTCTCGGTGGCCACACCTCAGCTGTGGAATTCCCTCCCAGTGGAGGCCCAGCTTGCCCCGGACCTCCCTTCCTTCTGGCGTAGGACTAAGACCTGGCTGTTCTGCCAGGCGTTTGGTGGGGGAAGAGAAAGATTTATTTATTTTTTGTCTTCTCTGATGTTTTAAGCTTGTTTTATTGTTTGTGTGTAAGCCGCCACAAGCTGCCTGGAGCAGGAGGGGCGAGGTAACAAAATTTGTTAAATAAAAAAGATACCCATTCGTGTGAGGCTCCAGAAGGTCTCAAATATAGCAAGGGCCTAAACCATTCAGAGTCCTGAAAAATAGCAGTGCAATCAAACTCGATCTGCCATTCTACAGGCAGCGAAGGCAGAGAACGCAGGGAGGGCGTAATACGATCACAGTTGCCTAAACCAGTAAGCAGTCGCGCTGCCACATTCTGAGCAAGCTTGCAAGTGACGGATAAGCACTGCTGGCAGTCCGTAGAAGAGGGAATTACAAAAATCAAGCACCATAGTTACCAGGGCATGAGTCACTGTGGCAAGATCAGCCTGAGATAAATAAGGGCATAAATTACACAAATTGCACAGCTGAAAAAAGCATTTCCGCACCATGTCCCGTACCTGAGATTTCATGGACAGAGTATGATTGAAAATGCCCATGTTTTTTACCTGGCCCACTACCCAGCCTCCAGTCACATTTAGAGGCCCAAGGGAGGCAAGGCCATCCTCATATTGGCTGCCCCTTCCCACCATCACCATCTCAGTCTTCCCTGAATTGAGCACGAGGTACCTCCAATGCATCCAGGAGGCTGTGTCATTCAGGAATTCCTCTAAGGCAGAGACTGAGTTGGCAGGGCAAGAGATGTAAAGTTGTGTATCAGCAGCATAGTAATGGTACTCAACCCCATGCTTGATCAGGACATTCCTAAAGGGCTGCATGTATACATTGAACATGGGCAAAAAAATAGAACCTTGAGAAACTCTGCAATTCACGCCCTTTGGGCATGACGCATGTCCATCCATCACCATCGATTGGCTCCTCCCTTCCAGGTATAACTGAAACCACCGACCAGCAGTTCCTGTCACACCAACAACATCCCTCAGCCATGGTCAATCATATCATACACTGCCGTAAGGTCCAGTATGACCAAAATGGCCAGTAGTCCTCAATCTAAAAATCATCAGAAAATCATTCAACACCCTGACAAGTGCAGTCTCTACCCCATGGGAAGGCCTGACCACAGGCTGGAATTTTCCCAAAATATTGTTGGAGTCCAGGCGTCTCTGTAGCCACACAGCCACAACCTTCTCAATCACCTTCCCTAAGAAAGGTAGATTGGAGACTAGGTGATGATTGGCAAGCACTCCAACATCAAGAGAAGGTTTCCCGAGGAGAGGGCAGACCACCGCACATATGAGGGAGGCTGGCACCCTTCCCTCCCTGAAGGAGAGGTTAACAATGCCTGTCAATAAAGGTACCACTGCCTCCATGCTTGCCCTCAACAGCCAGGATGGGCACAGGTCAGAGGCACATGTGGTGTGTCTCAATGATCCCAGGAGCGCTGAGACTTCCTCATGATGTTTTTTGGTGTATTTTTAATGAGTGTTTTTATATATTTTTACACTTGTATTTTATATTTGTTAGCCGCCCCGAGCTGTTTGCAGGAGGGGCAGAATTATAAATTGATGAAAATAAATAAATAAACCACACCGAGGTCAGCCAGGGGAACACAGTCCCTTGGGACTCTGCAGCTCTGCACATCGGAAGAGCCACGAATCCCCCCTTTCTCTGCAAAGAACGTAGAAAATTTCTCACAGCACTCAACTGAAAAAACTGTAGATGGATTGAAACAGTCTGGATTCACCAGGCCATGAACCACCCAAAACAGCTGCGCTGACCTGTTCCCTGCAGTGTTTATGCCCAAGGACAAGTACAAATGCTTGACCTCAGTAACAGTCCTTCCGTATGAACACACAAACTCTTTGTGCAGCTGAAGATTGGCCTCCAGATGGTTCCTTAAGCATCTCTTCTCCAATTTATGCCCCAGCCTCTAAGTCTGCCAGATCGTTGTTATGCCACAGTGGTCTACCGGCCATCGAAACTAGGGTCTGGCGAGGAGCCAGGTAATCAAGGACCCCCTCTAACAGCTGAAAATAACAGTCAGTGAGCCTGTCAACCCCCTGGTTGGAAGGGGTAGATGTATCAACTCTAGCATTAACAATGAGGTTGCTGAAGTCCACCAGATTCAGCAGCCTCTGTGGCCGTGCAACAATTCTTCAGCAATGGTGTCATCTGTCAGGTAGAATAGCATCCGCACTGAAACGCACAAGGTAGTGGTCGCACCACCCAACAGGGGTGACTTGAACATCTTAGACCAGAAAACCCAGCCCGAAAACGAGGTCAGGCACCCAGCCAGAACTGTGGGTACCTCTACAAGGAATGCAATAGAATTCAAAAAGTTAACTGACAATCCAGCATTAGAAGAAACTTTACTTCAAGAAACATAAAAGCACATTCAAAGCATTTTAAAAACTGTTTATTGGAACATCACTATATACTAGTGCTGAAACTCAGCACTCATTTTTCATAAAACACCAAGGATCATGGTACTTCGTTCCAACCAAGGTCCGGTACTTGGAAGGTTCAGAACCCTCAACTGAGTGATGGATGCATGACCAGTGACACCCAGACCTGACCATAGCATCTCTGAGCTAGGAAACTAAACTTAGTGCCATATTTAGTAGGCAAAGGGGTAATGGGAGTGGGCAGGGGGGTAATGGACAAGCACAGGACAGTTTTTGATTGGCTGGCAGGGTCAAAATAAGAGTGCCGTTTGGGCATTTTCCATTCTCTTTGGCGAATTTGGCTGTGCGCTACACTGCTTTACCTAAGTATTTCGGCTTGGGCTGTCGCAATGCTGGGGATTACCAATAGTCACCCCAGTTTTACACGGTTTGGGCACCACAGGGTCATGCTGTGGGTTTGGCTTTGCCACATGGCTTTTGCAGTTGCACTTTGGGTTTGTCTGGTCAGTCGTCTCACTTTTGCAGTGTATATTTTTGCACTGTACTTTTGTTATGGGTTCAGTTTTGCTAAGATGTGCCCAGCTGGGGCACAGGGGGGATACTTTGATTAATTTATGGTGGGGGGGGAGGGGGCTTGCCTTGCATAGGGAGACAGAGCAAAAGAGGCATTTTTCTTATGGGGGGGTGTTGCATGTCTGTTTTTTTGTGACTGCTGGCACGCATGGGGCCAGGGGCCCAAACTTGTTAAAAACTTGATATGCTCGGTTTTGGGTCACCCCAGTGCAACCCATCCACCCCAGAGCTTGCATGTAAATTATGGGACATGCTTGGGGGCAGAGGGAGGAAAGCTTGCTGGTCATTATTTTAAATGGTGGTTTTTTAATTTAATTAATTAGTTCATTTATAAAACATTTGGTACCCCGCCCAGCAGCTTACGACACACATCAATAAAAACCAAACAATACAAATAAGAGAAGGCACAGAACCAATCCCACCCCTCCCAGCTCCCCATCCCACCCTACACACCATCTCCCTCGCCAAAAGCAAGGGAGATGCGGTGACTTGTGCCTCCTTCTGCCTGCTGGCAGGACACGGAGTGGGACCATGTGCACTCTCGCTCTATGGGGCACCCCAGTGGCAGTGCCACTCAGCTGCCTTGATCTCAAGATACCACATGCCAGCTTGGGTGTAGAGTGTTTCAGAGTTTGAGGTTTTCCGAAGTCTGGAATTCCAAATCCTCAGAAAAAGTTCCAAGTGATGGCTGAAAACTCAGTCCCGTACTCAGAACCTCTGAAATCCACGCAAGGATTTCTTTTGCTGCTTGGTTCAGCTCTGAACTATAACGCGTATATAGTAGTGATTATGCAGTTACCAGAATTTTCTGTTACAGCAGGGAAAGAACTTTTTTATTTTAGGACAATAGCAGAGAAAAATCAAAGATTCCAACGTTTAAAAACCTACAGTTGAAATTCATAAAGCCAATTAATCATGACCACTTTAATTTATTCTCAATCTCATACTATCAGAAATCCTATAATCCTCAAATACCACGCCACATCAAATTAGTAATTACTATCCTCTTCATCCCTCAATTTTCAACTTCAACTTTCTTCCTTCCAAAATATCACAATTCTCACCATCCAAAATATATCACACCACTTCACACATTCCAAGAGTAAACATTCATTCTCATTTAAATGCCCGAACAAGTTAATTAATGAATAAAACATATAAGGTTATGCTTCCTTTTTTTCCTTCTTCAAATACATCGAATATACACGTGGATTAACTCGTTAAGGCATTTTAATGAAAATGAACTTGTTTACTTTTGCAAAGTGGTGCAATATACTTTGGATGCGAGAACGGTGATGTTTTGAAAGGTGAGAAGTGATTATGTTGATAACAGAGGGATGGAGAGAGGGTAGTAATTACTGATTTGATGTGGAGTGGTATTTGAAGATTATAGAATTTCTAAAAAGTAAGATTGAGAATAAATTAAAGTGGTTATGACTAATTTGCCTTAACTATTAATTTAAACTGTAGGTTTTTAAACGTTGGAATTTGTCCAGTTTTTGAAACTGGTGTATGTAGTGTTCGATAGGCAAATAGTAATTTTTTGTTGTTCTTGTGTCTGGAATTAGTTCCAATTGGAATGCCAGTTGCTCTGTGTGTGGAAATGGGTGCACACCTGTGGAAACGGGCGTACACCCACCTCCACCTGCAGCCAGCGCAAACCCATCCCCTATAGCTCTCGGGCAGGAACCATGTCTATCTTATTCTCTGTAGAGAACCAGGTACATCGCTGGCTCTACATAAAAGCTTATAATAATAATAATAATACCACCACCACCACGGCTCATTTGAGAAGGGACCAAGTTGTCAGAGGATAACTCATGGTCACTTAAAAGCTAAACAATGTTTTTAACTAAAAACGTACAGCACAAACGCTTTACAGTGATTGACCATTCTTTGATTCCCTTCCTCTCACAGCTGTAGTTAGGATTAGTACTTCTCAGTTTGTCATTTTAATTGCTTTATGTCCCAAACAGTTTTTATTTGCACTTTTCTCCTTTCTGCTGGGCCATAGGAAATCTTATCAGTGAAACTGACTAGAAGCAGGCATGAGCGGGGGGGCAAAATGTATACAATGCTGCATTCTACATTAGGAGTAACTATTAGGACCTTGGAGTCATTGTGAGCAATACACTGAAATCCTCAACCCAGCATATGGCGGTGATCAAAAAAGCAAACCGAGGGCATCTCTAAATGTAACACTGATCCAGTGGCAAATGGCCCCAGCACATGTCTGAGCATTGTGTATACGCAGCATAACGATTTGAACATTGCTTTGTTGAGCTCCCAGTTAGTATCCCAGGCTTACTATCTCAACGCATGTGTTCCCCGAAAATGTGCCGGGAACGTTACGTTTAAATATATTGAGTGATGGGTCTCCATCAACTTCCGTTATCGGATCAATGGAGTATTGTGTTTTCTAGAGGGGACTCTGGCTGGCTCCTTCTTGCCCATCTATATCATCATGAAACACAAACATTATTTCCCCGAAAAGGGAACACCAATAAAGGTGCCAGTTGAAAGGGAGTTGTAAACTCAGTTTTTCATTTGTTTAATATGAAAGCAATCCTGAAATTACCACCCACTGCAATGCTGTTTGCATTTCCCTCACAGCAGCAACCTATACAAGGACATTAGCACCTACTCTGCAAGACAAAGCACAGAAAAAAGTGCTGCTTAGAAACCCCAATCCATTGGAGGCTGTGCCTGCATTTTGAGGGAGGGAGGGGAACACCAGTTGCCTCTGTAATCGAATGCATGTCTAAACATGGGGCACGTTTGAACACAGGGTGCAACCAGTGTCATGTCAATATCCCAACACAGTTTGAGACACTCTTTAACGTTACATTTAAAGACACTCAAAGTGTTAGGAATTATTCGTAAGGGGTTAGAGAATAAAACTGAAAATGTCATAATACCTCTATATAAATCCATGGTGCAACCGCACCTTGAGTATTGTGTGCAGTTCTGGTTGCCCCATCTCAAAAAAGATATAGTAGAAGTAGAAAAGGTACAGAAAAGGGCAACCAAAATTGTAACGGGTATGAACAGCTCCCCAGGAAGGGAGGCTGGATAGGTTAGGCCTTTTCAGCTTGGAAAAGATACAACACAGAGCATACAACAGAAGCGTATAAAATGAGTGGTGTGGAATGAAGATAGCAGTTCCCTATTTACCCTCTCAAATAGTACTATAACTAGGGGACACCCCATGAAACTAAGTAGCAGATTTAAAACAAATGAAAAAGTATTTTTTCACCCAATGCATAAGTTGTAGAATTTGTTGCTAGAAGATGTGGTCAAGGCCAATAGTAGTATAGTATAGCTGAGTTTTAAAATAGAATTGGACAAATTTCTAGAGGATAGGTTCATTCACAGGTATTAGTCGAGTAGGCTTTGTGGGGGATCATAACCTCTTATTGTCTGGAGCTGGGAGTGAAGAACAGATCACCCCACTGTGACCTGTTGGGTACCCCAGCAACTGAGATTGGCCACTGTCAAAGACAGGTGCTGGGCTCGACAGACCATCAGTCTGACCCAGTATGGCATTATTTAGGTTCGTATGTGGTCTGGGCAGATCATGCCCTGATTTTCCCTGAGGAACAAAGACTATGGGGAGTAGGGAGATGTTTGCCCTGTTCATGAAAGCTGCCACAAGCTTTGGGTTAGGCTGGAAAACCAGCTGTTGCCAGTCAACAAAGCTATCTTCCCCAAACCTAGGGCCACCAATGTAGAGAATCACCAGACTCGTCTATCCTTCGGGGTTCTGTGCACCAGCTGCTGAAGCCACAAAGCCAGGAAAGTTAGTGACTAATTCACTTACAACCTTAACTGTATTTCTATTCTTCTGGGGGATTGCAGAGCAAGTACATGGACTACGGAGCAGCGTGAACTCACCTTCTGCCTAGTTTATGTGAATTTACTAACATTTCAGATTGTAAGAAACTTTAATGCTACGATTTGTTGATGGGAGGGAGGGAGTAGTAGTATTAATTTGCACAATCACCTTTACTCCTATGCATGACAGCAATAATTTTAGTCACATGCTTCTGACCTCTGGCATGGTTTCAGAGATAAGAAAACCAGTCTAGCCTCCCATTTGTTTTTATGTTCACCCCAATATCACTAAAGAACTGTCCTGGGAGATGAGAAATGATGTGGACATGGAGGAACTGACACTAAAGCCTTGCAAATCAGAAGCAAACTGTCTATATTGTACAATCAGATTCATGTTAAAACAAATGTTGCCTCTTATCCTTCAGCTACTGCACTGAGCCTATCTAAATATGGATGCACCAAATCCTAAGGGGAGAAGAATGATTCTTAGCAATATGAACTAAAAAATACAAATCAACACTACCGTTCTGAAACTACCTTCAGTTAGAGAAGAAGGAACCAATTAAGGAATTTTGATAGTAAAGACATCTGCACAGTATTCATTGCAGCAGCATTTCAACAAGAAAATATTGTGAAGGGAATCAGAGTATTCTAAGCAAACATGTACAAGTCTAATAAAGACAAGTGGGTAAATCCCAGTGCTTTATTAGAGAGTTTGCATGAGCCAAGATAGACTTGCATTAAAAGCTAGCACCCAGGTGCACAGCTATTATAGGGACAAGTGCAGCTGCTCCAGGATACACATTAAAAGTGCCATACAGGGCCACCAGTTTATCTAGCCCAGGAGCATCCTGTCTCTGATGGTGGCCAGTTCCAGTAGCTCAAGAGAAGTAAACAAACAGGTAATCGTGGTGTGAGCTATCTCCTGCTGACCACTCCCAACTACTGGTAGCAAGGGGTTTAAGCCCCAACTAGCATGTGTTTATGGCTCTATCATCTAAAAATTTATCCAATTTCCATTTGAAACCAGCAGCATAACTAGTTTTGACAGACTCCTCTGGCAATGGGTTCCACAACTGCATTGTCTGCTGTGTGAAAAATTCATCCTTTTGTTTGTTTTAAATATGCTGCCACTTAACTTCAGAGTTCTTTTATTGTGGAAAAGGGCAAACAGAAGTTTTATAAAATAACGGGTGGCATGGAGAAAAAGGAAACTATTGTATCCCCTCCTTAATCACCTTTTCTCCAAGCTAAACAGTCCTAACCTGTTGAGCCTTTCTTCATATGAAATTTGAGCCTGCAGGGGCCCAGTCTACACACACCAACTGCTTACATATAATCAGCTGCACTTTCAGTCAGAATCAGATTTCAATGTATTCTGACTGCACGTGCTCTGCCTGTTACTAGGGGGCCCAGCCATACAGTTTTACAGTGAGGGGCATAGCTACTAGAGAGAGAAGCTGGAACACTGGTCCCAGGGTCCATGCTGGTTTGGGGGGGGGGGGGGGGCATCGCTATAGTACCTAAGCCCTACTAGTTTGAGGGTTTGTTTTTTTAATCTGCCTCGGCTTGGGCCCTACCGGCTGCCGCGTGGGCCGTCCTCCAGAAGCAGACTTGTGGTCTGAAGCCCCACCCCCTGGCACCCACACCGTGGCCTCTGCTCTGCTGCACAGTGCGTGGGAAAAGCTTTGCGTGACTATGCATGTGCTGGCATTTTTCAGCGCATCTGCAGCAGTGGTGCACTGGCTGGTAACCTGGAGCTGTGGGGAGCAAGCACATGGCACTGATCCGGTGTGGAGATGCGACATGGGACACAGCCAGGCACCCAGCAGCAGCAGCTGAGCAGGGAAGCAACAGTGACACGAGGCCAGAGTGGATGAGCAGAGACACTGGGCACGGAGGAAGAACAAGGGCCCTCAGCCTTGCCTTGCAACAGCTGAGCGGGGGGAGGGGTGTGTGGAGACGGGGGACACACAACTTCCTCAAAGCCAGAGTGGCCAGGCTGCCGAGTGGAGCCAGCAGAGGAAGGTACTTTGAGGCCCCTGGCCTCAGAGTCACCCTGCAGTAGCTGGCTGAAGGGGGAGCGGAGCAGCTTGAGGCTAGAGGAACGGAGCCGCAGGCAGAAGAAGAAGGGTCCTCAGCCAGCTGGGAGCCAGCATGCCCTGCTGCTCCCTTCCTACGAGGGGCCTGAGAGTGGCCACAGCAGAACACCGAGCACTCCCTCAGCGGAGCAGCCCGGTGCTGCTGCGTGGGGGTCTGGAACTTAGTTTCAGACTTGGGGTCATATAGTTGGCCCGTCCTGCTAGCGAGGACCCAGGGCGTGAAGAGCCAAGAAGTGCATTGAGCACAGGGAATGCTGGCCCAGCAACTGCACCCTCAGGTGTCTCCCCCCCACCTCCCTAACACAGGAGGACATGGGGTGGCTGGCAGAGAAACAGTAGCACAGGCTGTTCCTTCCCCATGCTTGCCAGGGTGCACATCCCACTGCAGTCTGGGCACTGCAACTGTGGCAAGGAAGGGAGAGTTTGGCACCTGACAGGAGCCATGGGGCTGAGCCTGTCACAAACTTGTCTTGTTCCTCACCCTGCTGTCCTATCCAGACCAAGCTCTTCCAACAGCCCCTCATGTACTGAACCACAGGCTGGTTCTGTCAAACTGGCAAGTAGAGTGCTCTCTATTCTCAGCCTCAGGAACATCTTTATACGGATAGTGGTAGCGAGTTGGCCAGAAACGACATGCGGCAGCGTTCGACAATTCTGTCAGAAACCTACCATCCATTGCCGTTTTCCCAACATGGCATGGACACAGTATCCCCAGTAGCCCCAAAATTGTTCTGATGCTTGCTGCCACCTTCTGCTATTACCCATCACTATTTCTCAGCATCAGAGAAATTGTCAGAAAGTCAAAAGTCCCATAAAGTGTCAGAAAAACTGTCTGAAATGTTGGCACTTTTGAAAATTCTCACTATTATCTTAAGTGCCACAGAATACCTGGAACAGTCACAAAATGTTGGATAGTGCCATAAATTGATGGCAAATGCCATCAGAGTGGCAGCAAGACTGTCGAAATGTCAACAGTAAACAGCAAACAATGCTGCCACTTCAGGCCTAGTGAGGTGCGTGAGTAGTGCACCCAAGCTATTGGATGGACTTTGGTATAAGCTGTTGCAGCTACTCATATCCTCATCTACCATATCTAAGCAGTTTTCTTGAACTGTAAACTATTATATTGGCTGCCTCACAACACTAAACCAGTGTTAGCAGAATCTGATAAGTACACAACTTTAGATTCCTGTGGCTAACAGAAAATCTTCAGATGCCAGAGCCTAGGTTGTAGGTGTATTATAGCAGGATTCTACTTGAACCAATGACCCCCCTCATGGGGCATTGTCCTGGTTGTTGTAAATCATACTTCTGTAATTTTTTCAGCCTACCACCTGTGTCTTTTTTCATGTTGGGTCCCAGTTTACTCCAACCCCTGCCCCTTACCCAAGGCCTTTTTGGACCTATCCACCCCTTGGTGAGATGAGAATCAGTGGGATGGGCCTAAGAGGCAGCATTTTTGCCTCTTACACAGGGATCTAGCTTGGATGAAATTAAAACTGTTAAAAGATCTCTTTACATGTACAGTTGTTGATTGGATGCATTTATATATGTATTAGCACTGATGATTTGTCAAGCTGGATTTTGGAATCTGCTAAAGTTTTTTTTTTTTTTTTAAAAAGTCATGTAGTTCTACAAAAAGGTGAGGATTCTATTTGCCTTTCAGTTTGTGTGTATTTAGGGGAAACTAGAGTTGTATATTCAGAGTTTCTTTAACATTGGGGAGGACACCGAGGGTAGGAAAGATGAGGGACCTGGACAAGGGAGGTGGGGGTGAGAATTTATTGCCCCTGGGCCCATTCCAACCTAGCTACGCCCCTGTTTACAGCTGAGAAACCGAACCTAGGAAGATCTACCAGGAGACATCATCCCCTAGCTGGGAGAAGGTAAGATAGCCATCCTCTGCCTTTGTTTCTCCTCAGCTCCTTCAGGTGTCACCTGCCCCTAGCCATAGGAAAAGTGGGAAGCCTTTGCCACAACTCTATCCTTTCCCTTTTGGCTGCTGCTTCCAGGTAGTGGAGAGGGGATTGGCAGCCACCGCGTCCTTCCCCTGCCTATCTGACTCACACCAGAAGCCTTTCGGCTCTGGTTCCTGGAGGCAGCGGAAAAGCGAGGGCAACCCTCTGCCACTTCCACTTGTTGGGGAGGAGCCCATGCCCTGTCCCAAACCCTCTCATTCCTTCTATCCCACCCCTCATCCAACCTTCTGTTTCTCCCAGCTACAAACCAAACTCACTATTTCTTCTATTCTTCCTAACACCCAGCCTGTCCATACTCCCCAGCTCACCATCCTTCCCAGAGCCCCCTTGCCAGTCACTCCTTTCATGCTTTTTAGCCCCTGATCCCCAGCCTGTCTATCCCTCCAGTCCACAGCAGGAGCATTGCTAGGTATGCAATGCAGATTCAAGGCATAGGCCCAACAATAATTGTTCATAGGTTGTGGCCAGATAATCAAGTGTTTGCATACACTTATGAGAGAGATATGTTGCAGGGCTGCATTGGCTCCACTGCAGCCCTGCAACATGTATTTCTCATAAGTGCCCTCTAACATTTGCATATCTGGCCACTCTAATTGTTCAGAACAATTAAAAACTTAATTTACACCCACACACAGAGGAAGGAAGGGCAGCTTCTGTTGCTGAGCTGGGGCAGGAGGGGATGAGACTCGTGCATGAGAACACTCTGGCTCTGTGCTGGGAAAGTTGTTTTAACTAAGCAAGCAGTATTCACACAATTCCCACATGGCAGCAGGTTGGGGAGGAGGAGCAGCTCTTATTCTCATGATGAAGGGGAGGAGCGATGGGGAGCAGGGCCCAGAAAGCTCTTTATGACAGGGTAGGGGCAGCTGGCAGAGATGGTTTATGGAACCAAAGAAAAAGAGGCTACTATAGATGTGAAAACATTACTAACAATTACACAAAAAGGGCACTATGGCCTGTCCTGTGTCTCTGTCTGGGATGGGGGGGGGGGGGGGGGTCTTCCCAGCATCTTGTGTGTCTGTCCCTGCCATATCAAACAACCCACCCACCNCCATTACGGAAACCTGGCTGGACAATGAATTGAGGCCTATTTTGGCTGATCTTGTTCCAGCTGAGTATTCCGTGCAGCACCAGCTGTGGTCGGAGGCATACTCCTACAAACACGAAAACTAAATCACTAACGCTATCTCTATCACTAAGCTAACTCCTACAACTGTCTGTGTCTCTGTCTGGGATGGGGGGGGGGGTGGGGGTCTTCCCAGCATCTTGTGTGTCTGTCCCTGCCATATCAAACAACCCACCCACCCACCTGTTAGTGCCTTGTTTGACCCAACCCCATCAAAACTACTGGGAGTTTTGCCACAGGGACTCTGTCTTCCTACCCAGGTGCAGGGGGCTAACCTCCTACCTGACATTCCATCACACCTTCCTGGCTCCCCAGTAACTGCCCCCAGTCCATTTGCTCTGCTCATGCATGGAGTGGGGCAAGGGCTTCTAGGGCGAGGGCTGCATGAACTCCCCCAAGGCTCAGGCAGTACCGATTCCTCTGTGCTCTATCCCTCAGCACCCTATTCTTAGCAGCTCCAGATTCCCCATCTCTCCATCCCTTTGTTTCTAGCCCCAGATCCCACAACTCACCTGTGCCTGCCAGCTCCAGTGCATAGCGAACCCACCTGTTGGTAGGAAGGGGATCCCGGAGTCCAACAGGGTCTCTAGCTGATTTTATACATTTTTAAGTTTATGATCTGGCAGTTAAATGCTTTTTTAAGACCACATGTGTTCAACATTGTTTTCCTGCTTCCACCATTATTTTATATGAAATAGTAAAAATAAAGTTTTAGTAGTTGGTTTTGATTTTAGCAAGGGATTTTCTTAAAAACTGGACTATTAGGAATATGAAAAGCTAAACTCCATTCTATCAGTATTAAAAAGGGTATGCTGGATTTTACTTGCGTTGATACACTGATAAGGCTTTTTGTCTGTTAACATTAACTTCTGTTCCATTACTTTTGTCCTAAACGCCACCACACGCACAGCCTTGCTTAAAATAAGCATCAATATCAGAGCGCTGTTTTAAATGAGAACTCTGGGTGCAATCCAGAACTTGCGCACATTCAGCTTCTGCATGATTTCTGCACAGTTTACGTACATGCCACAATCCCTGTAACAGGGGTGTATGCAGGTTGCACGTGCACACTGATCTGCAGGATTTGAGATTGACCCCTCTTACCTGGGCGGGGCAAGGTTGGCCCCCACTCTCCTGTCATTTCGACATTTATGTAAGACCTGGCTGTTTCGCCAGGCTTTTGGCAAAAGGGGGGGGCGCCTGCATATTAGAAGGTTTTTATTTTATATTGTTTTGTTTTATTCTTTTATCTTGTTGTTCGTCGCCCCAGGCTGCCCTATGGGTAGGAGGGGCGGAATAAAAATATTATATAAATTATATAAATAAGGACCCATTCTAATCTAACCATGCCTTTTCTAACACTTCATCCTTTAAGCAACGTTTGCTGCTTCCTCCTTTACTCTCTTGAACCTAGGTCCTTCTAGGAGTTTTTACTGTGGCTTGGGCACCTGAGGCTCCAAAATGTTTAAGTCATTCTTCAAAATGGGAGTTTTGTGCTTTTGAAAATGCTACACTTAATGAAAGTGATTTTGATGGAAATGGCTCCTTTGAGACAGCAAATGTCCCAAAGGAGGTGCCTTCCAGCCCTAAAGTTCTATGAAATCCAAACACACCTAGCAGCAATACTTATGTTCATACAATAAAGCCATCTCGGATCGTTTGATGATTAGGTCTTAAGGATTTGCATCACGTATACTTTGGAGTAGAACACAAAACAAGAAATACAAACAGGAATGCCCTATGAACTTAGAACCTAGGGTCGCTCATGCTTTTAGATTTAACAATTTTCACATTACCTAAGGCCAGTTTACTTGCCATTTCCAGCAAGTTTGGAGCTAAAAGGCTTTCTCTTTCAAGTTTAGAGAAATTCCAGCAAAGTTAATACCTTAGAACCCACTACCTAATGAAGGAACAAAGCATGATGAGCTTCTTTTAAAGCAACATTTTAGACTAATACATCAGTCTGTTGAACCAATATACTGGTCCACTGCCAAATTTCAAGAGAAATACAGAATTAAGATACTAAAATGTCCTAGTGCATCTATGTTCTCAGCTGGGTTCTATCATGGTGCATTAATTACTTGGCTTGCTGCACAAATTCAAGCCTATTAATGCTACATGCACTCTTTGCCTTATTAGGTGCCAAGTCTTTCAACGTGTGCCCTACATGGAGAATCTTCTTTACCCACCTCCTACACAAAAGGATGGTTAGACGGAGGTCTTTTTGATGCTCTACCTAAAGCACAAGTTCTCAAATAGTGGGTCAGGACCCTAGGTGGTTTAGGGGTGGGGGGGTGTCACACTGCCCGTTCGTGGATTGCAATTCAATTGACATTTGATATATATATATTACTTTATTGCGCTGTCAAGGATCATATGATTATATTTAAGACTCAAAATGGGGTCACAGACAAAAAGTTTTGGAAGTATTGAATACCATATTAAGAGCTCAGTCCTCCTTGAATGGACCATTGTATGTCTCAAAGAGGTTTTAGCCATTCTTTGTAAGGAGATAATAGTGGAACTACAGACCAATGAGCCCAGTTTATAACGCTTTGATCTTTAACATACATCGTTTTTGGCAATACTTGCTTTCTTAATTCATTAAAAGGGACATAAAAATGAGTTGTTTTAAAATATCCACCACCTGTAAAGCTTGTAATTAAAACGTCTCCGTATTTCCAAGAAGAGGAAACAGGCAAGAAGAATTTGAAGCCTGAGCCAGCAGCAGAACTTAAAAATATTTTCAGCTAATTGAATATCAAGTCACTAATGCCTTTAGGAAATCTAAGAATAAAGGACAGTAAACGTACAAGGTTAAAATATGCTCCATTGGCTGCAGTAATTTATGGAGCCTATCTCCTAACCACGAGAGCCTTCTAATTCCTGAGGGCTTCTGGAAATAAAATGAAGCCCGACACTGCAATCCTTGGGACAATTATTTTACCAAATAGTTTTTCTCTTACTGCTTTAGTAAGTACAAGCTGATGTTACTTTTTATTTTCTCAAGAGATAGGTATATCACTCTCTGAAGTAAGTGTTATAAGCATTTAAGGCTGCCATCCTTCAGTAGTGATATTTAAGAGTTTCAGTAAACTGAGTCAAATAATCCCTGGTGTAACTACTGAATTCACTGGAGTTATGCCAGGTGTGAATGCACTCTGTAATAAGATATGCAAGCAGTAGCAAAGAGGGTGGATACAGAAACCTTTTAAAGTGTTTAATAAGCTTGATGAAAACAAGCAAAACAAGTTACTGGTTAATAGTTTAGTATGGGTGCTTTATTTAAGTTAGAGGGTCACTACATTTAAGTACTTTCTTTAGATGCTCAATGAGGATTTTCCTAAATTAAATTTGCTTTAGTATGTTAAAGCAAGGCAACCTTTGCTTGCACATGTTATGCAAACTGCATATTGCTTGCAGAGCAAGTAAAAAGTGTACCAGCTTGGCTGAAGTTTTATCATATGGTTATAGAAAATCAGAGAAAAACAACAGAATTGCAAGTTACACTTTTGGAATAAGTCTTTCAACTTTTTACCCTAAATTGGGCAAACAGACTCACTGAAAATTCTACAGCTTTATTTAAAGTCAGCATTTATTGGATTGGGCTCTCTATTTTAAATAAAATAAAGCCTTATTTATAATATGTATATAATATATATTCTCATTCCATAATGAATGTTATGGAATTTTAAATAGCCTGATGTTTTCAGAATCTTATTGTTCAAACCTCTCTGCAGCACAACGTTCTTTGATATCAGCATTTTTAAAACAATATGAATGTAGACCTTGTTGGAGGAAAGAGACATGCCAATCTTGGGAATGTTTTCCATAAAGATTTGTGTATGGGGGCAAATAGTAATGTTGGAAAGGAAGTTACATTCCAGCATTACTATTTGCCCCCATACACAAATCTTTATGGAAAGCATTCTCAAGATTGGCATGTCTCTTTCCTCCAACAAGGTCTACATTTATATTGGGGTTTTTTAAATGAGGTGTCAAAGAAAATCGTGCTGCAGAGGGAAGCTTGAACAATAAGGTTTTGAAAACTTCAGGCCATTAAAAATTCCGTAACATTCATTATAATACTCCTGAGTATTTACCCCAAGCCCCCTAATCAAATTATATGTTCTAACCAAATTCTGCAGTTTCAGATATAGTAGTCTTCCTTGTGTGCACTGAATTGCTTCTAGCCACAGCCAGCCAATTGTCCTTCACTTCTACTGAAAAACAGAAATCAAGGTGTTTTAGCTTTACACATTGTACAGCTTCTATGTCTCACACCAAGAGGTTGCATTTCATTGTGGAGCACAGGGATTTGCTCTCTAGTGTTTAAGAGTATATTGGGATGAAGAGCACTAGAAGCAAGTAAAGTTTAGATCAATAATTAAAGGAAAATAACAAAAAACAAAGGAAAGAAGAGTCCTGTCAAGTGAGTTACATCCTGTGCATACTTCTGTGTCAAACCTTTCCGTTATTGTTCTGTGATCAGCTGTCATCAGAAGTAATAAAATCTTTATTTTAAGAATAGAACACAGCTTTAGTGCGTGTAAGCAGCTACCAGAACAAGTACTGAAAATATAAAAATCCTATATATATATTCTACTTGAAGGTTAGCATTTACAAGATTCCAAGGCTTCTTTGAAAACTGCTTTTTAGAGTTTCAATCTAAAGTCTGAAAGTGAATCATTTTTTCTGCAAGTTGTAAATAGTCCCTCTTCTGCTAGTAAATGTCAAGGGTTTGTTGTTTTTTTTAAAATCACAGCTGCTGTAGACTATGGGCACAGAGACACAGAACATTTCATAGTTCTACATCTCTGAGTCATATCACAATGGAGTACTACTCTTAGAAGGGTATAGCAAATTTTCATTTAAGGGAAAGTTGCTATCAAAGTAACAAACAGAAAAATGGGGATTGCAAGGAATACTTGGAGGGAACCAATGATCCCAGAGTCAAGCACACTTCCACACTACAAGGAAACAGCACCGTAATAGTGTGTGTTGTGCAATCATAAAAATGTTACTAGGCTGTTATGTTTTATGGCGTGCCCTACAGATAATATAGCAATGATGGTGAGACAGACACTTGAAGTGTAATGAAAAAAAAGACTACAGACTCCTTAATTTAACTGATAAGTTTTTTAAGCAAGTTCATACTAACTTAAAAAACCTATTCAGAAGATTGATATTTGCAAACACAAACAGCAATTGACTGCCATGGCTATTAATTTAATAAATATACACTAATACCTAGGTTCAAACCATAGAAAAATCTAAAATATTAAGCTACTACTAGTTCAAAAGAAAAACCTTCAACAAATACACTATTCAGGTACACTATTTAAGCCTTCTGTTGGATAGTTCAGAAGAAGTGATCACCAAGAGTTTTAAAACAAGAAGTTATATTTATAAAAAAAACAATTCAAGCATTTGCACTTTTAATTAGAAATGCAAAGACAATGCATAGAATTACAGGCAGTGAAGATCTACTGTACAAAGGCTCACTGAAAAGTAACTGTGAATGGGATTGGTGAACAAGAGATCTGCCGGGAATTCTTCACAATCAATCACAAGAGATTTTGAATAACAGCCATTACACTTTCAGGTGTTCTTCTCATAAACCTGGTTTTAAAGCTGGTTGTTTTGGGATAGAGTTTTCTCTGTATGTACGAAAGTCCTTTCTATACAAGTCGGACCATAAATGGGAGAGCAAAATAAAGAAGTGATCCACTTACATCTGAAAAGAAAAGCCAGTGTGTTTGGTGGCCTGGTTCTAATACGGCTAAAAACTGCACCTTTTATAAACAAGACATCGAGAGAAATGGAAGGAGGAGGAGACAGTCTTACACTTGCATTTCAAATGTACACAGACAGCATTTGAAAAGCATAAGTGAAACAATACTTGTGAGGTACGTTTACTAGTATCTAATGTGCAACAAAAAGACAAAAGCAGACAAGTGTATTTTCTAATTAGGCAGCCTGAATGGAATGCATTATTAGATACACAGCAGCATTATTAGATACACAATTGAAAAAAGATTTGAAAGAAGGTTCTAAAGAACTCTCCCTCCTCTTCCTTAAAAACACACATCCTGAAGTGGTGAAAATATAAGGGTTCCATATTTATTCAAATTCCTACACCACCCTTTCCCTAAGGCTCAGGGCAGCTTACAGGATAAAAACATGCATCATAAAGATCCAATAAAACTTCATTTTTTTAAAAAAGTCACCCTCACCCCTAAACCCTCCTACCTCAACCCCTAACCCTGTCTGCCAAATGCTTTGCTAAAGAGAAAGCTTTTACACCACCTCAGAAAAATACTTAGGCTCTGACGGACCTCTGGGGGATGGGAGGTTCATAACATAGGGGCAGCAGCCGAGAATGCCCGTCTTCAGGTCCTCATCTGCAACTTTTGTTCATACGACAGTACCTGCAGGAGAACACTCCTGGCCAACCTTCAGGGTTGCAATGGGGCATGAAAAGATAGGCAGGTTCTCAGATATGTGGGACCCAAGCCTTGGGGCTTTAAAAAGGTCAGATCCAGCCCCTTGAACTGTGCCCAGAAGGCTATAGGGAGTCAGTGCAGATTATAGGGCAAGGTGTAATGGGCTCACAGTGACCAACCCCTGAAAGCAGCCAGGCAGCCACATTCTCTATCAGCTGCAACTTTCCAACAGGCATCAAGGGAAGCCCTACACAGAGGGCATTACAGTAGTCTAGCATCCAAGGCATGGATGATGGTGGCCAGATTGGAGTCAGAAAGGGATGCAGGCTCCTCATCAGACAGAGTTGATGAAAAGCACTCCTGGACACTGTAGCAACCTGATGTTCCAGGCACAGCAAGGGGTCCAGAAGCATTCCCAGGCTGCGAACTTGGGTAACCAGAGGGGGCCAGACCCCCTCCATAAACAGGGGTCCCAATCCCCTCAGGACACAAGATCAGCCAATCATCACCACTGCAGTCTTAGCTGGATTCAGCTTAAAGTCAGCTCACCATGATCCAGTCCCCCAAAACAGACAGGCATTAAAGTGCTGAGACTACAGGACCTGGGTTGGATGAAAATGAGGTAGAGCTGGGTGTCATCAGCGTACTGATGGCACTTCAAACCTCTAAAGGATCTCGCCCAGCAGCCTCAGATACACCTTGAACAAAAGGGGAGAAAAGATAGAACCCTGTGGGACCCCAAAGGACAATGAGCAATCTCCCATCACCACCTGCTGGGACCTCCGCACAGGAATGAATGGCCAACACTCAGCAGTCCTGCGCACCCCTGCCAGGTCTTACAATCATGTCAACACCACCTCGTGGTCAACTGTAGACTGCTGAGAGGTCTAACAAGATCAACCAGGCCCAGTGCCCCTTGTCAATATCCAGGCATAGATGATCAACCCATGATCACAAATGCAGTCTCCATGCTACATACTGGATGAAAACCTGGCTGAAATGGGTCAAGGAATCCAATAGTGTAAATAGGAGCCTGAAACTGCTAGGCAACCATCCATTCAATAACCTTCCCTAAAAAGGGAAGGTTAGAGACAGGGTGATAGCTGGCTGGGGAGCCAGAGTCCAAAGATGTTTTTTTTAAGCAGGGGCCGGGCAACCACAATTTTGAGGGTGTCCCACAACTTACTCTCCTGAAGGGAGGCATTGACTACCCCAGCCAGCAATGGCCCAATGTCTCCCAGCTGGCCTTCAACAGTCAGGATGGGCAAGGATCTGATTCACAACTGGTTGCCCACACTGCTCCAAGCACATCCTCCACATCAGTGGTAGACACTAATTAAAACTGATCCAAACACAGGACAAGGTGGAACTTCTACAGCCTCAAACTCAGACTCTGCAGGTGAAGTAACAGCACCCAAGTTATGGTGAATGTGAGTGATTTTATCTACAAAGTAATAATGTCACAGCAGGCACTAGATACTCTGGTTCACAGGAAAGAGATCAAATTTATCAGGTCATTCACCAGCTGGAACAGCTCTACAGGAGACTTTGTAGACAATATGTTGTCAGAGAAGAAAGTTTTCACCACCACCATCATAGCCATGGCATAGTCTTTCCAAAATGATCTATGCTACAATTGATTGGCTTCAGCAGGAGTCAAGCATCACCTGAGCTCTAACCGCCTACCCTTCCACTTCAACTGCCTCAGATCCTCCATATACCAGGTAATGTATGCCGTCGCAGTGGTGGGAGTGGATGGCCATGAGCAGGAAGTCACGCCGCAAAACGGCCAGGTCATCAACAGAGCGGCCAAAGTCAGTGGGTAAATCCCATACAATATAAAATTCAGGACCCAAGAGATTAGCCTACATACTTTCTTCCAGGTATATAGAGCACTTACTTCATATAAAGTTCAAGAGTAAATAATCTAGCAGAAACTAAACGTTCAAGTTAAATACGAAGTTAGCTACTGCCATGCAAGTAAACATGGACAAATATGGTTAGCATGGAACATCTTTCACTATTGTTTTTTAGATCTAACCATAGTAAGCTTTCATTAGTATGTTCAAACAGACCACCAAATTACTGATTGCATTAACTGGTAAAAAAACAACAATTGATATGGCAGGCTGGAGAAGACTAAAAATGTACAATTTCTTAGCATCAGATCACTTTAACAAATAAGCCTCCACAAAAGCTTTGTGATACAACCACCACTGTATTCTCATGGCATCCAAATATGAAGTGGATCAGACACAAGTTAAACACTTTGCTCAAGGTCACAGAACAAGTCATATGAGAGCCACACAGAGAAATAAGAAATTCAAGCTTCCCCTAGTCCTTCACTAGCCAACAGACCACTCACATGAACAGAGATTATTATTATTATTATTATTAAACAAACATTTATATAGTGCCAGCAGTGTACCTGGCACTTTACAAAGTAATAAAATAGACACGGTCCCTGCCCCTAGGGCTTACAATCTGAGAGACAGGAGCTGGGGGAGAGACTTAGGAAGGGGAACAGAGGGAGAGACAAGGGGTCTAACATTCATGAAGATGCGAGGTCTCAAGTGCACGTACTTGGCTTGGTTACGATGAGAATGACAGCAGGCAGGTCCATGTGGCAAGGATAAGGGTAAACAGAGCGTAGGTATAGGAATAGTGGCTCAGCAGGATAAAGAGTCAGACAGAGCAGAGCAAAAGAGGTGAGTTTTAAGGAGAGATTTGAAAGTATGAAGGGAGGGTGCAAGGTGGATGTGGACAGGGAGGGAATGAACAGAAGATTTCTTCTTTTTCTTGGTAGAACAGCAGTAGATACATTTAAGCATTTGCAATAATACACCAAACCACAGAAGTTTAAATGAATTCTTGGATACCATTCCAGAAGATCCATCTGTATTAACAAACACACTACTGAATCAGTTACCATTTACTTCTAGACAGAAATGCCTTCCTGAAGGGGAATGGACAAGAGCAAGTTATTTGTTAGGCAGACCATTTCAAAAGAAGCAGTTATGTAAGACAGAAAGTTTAAGTGGGATGTTACAGAGGACGTTTAATGGAATAATAATTAAGTCTGCACAAATAAGCCAGAGAAGCAGAAAATTGCTTTTACTGAAGAAAAATGTAACCAGTAAGTTTTTAGCCCCAACAAATTCTAACAAGGGCAATATTAGGAATGCCATCCTTTATCAAGCATGCAGTATTTTCATGAACAAGTCATTATTCAAACGCCTACAAGACAAAGAATTTCCTTACCTTTGCAGTCTCTCAGATTTCTCAGTGATGGTCCCTCTCACTGTCCTATGATTCAGGGTTCCCTTCTTTCCTGTAACTAAGCTAAACACATGCACCTGTGACTTCTCAAGTTCATGAATATATCCCTCTCTGCCTGTGTTCTGTTCTCTATGCTACACTGCAAGCCCTTGAGGCAAGCACTCATCTCCATTTAATGATAGTTTGTATAGCTGGAGCTATATAAATACTTAATCTTTAAGCAATCTTATAGTGCTCACTATCCGTTAAAATGCAGGTAGCTTTAAACAAAACTATATCACTAAAGATTTGCTTCAAAATATAGTGAGTTTTCATACTTGATGCAAGTCCGTCTACACCAACTGTAGCTGGTCCAGTAAAAGATTATCCCTGTCCTACTTTGTGACAGTCTAGAGGCTCCATGGAGACTTTACTATGGCTATCAGTTGTATGGGAGAGAGGTTTACTATAAAACCATATAGAAAACAGAATGTATATAAAAGAACTAAGACATGCTAGATCCAAAGACTGGTCAACCTACAGGTTGCAGTTACAGGGGTCACCTTTTCAGGGGATTTTATTGGTTTTTTAAAATAAATAAATAAATACATAAATGTTTTTATTTCTGTGCAGCACCCTGAGCCTTCAGGGACTATAAAGTAAATAATTTATCAATTCATATCTTTTTCATGGTGTGCACTACAGTAAAGATGAGATTTTACACTGGTCTTCTAAAAAAATTAGAACGTGCAGAGTTTACACCATTCATTCCATTCCTACCCCCAAAAATAGAGTATATTTATTCAAAAGGCTGTTCTGTAAATAAATTTAGTGGAAGATGTTACAATTAGAACTGAAATTGATACTAGTTTAGTACTCGTGGGTAGTACCGGCATTTTTGGGTACCACATCAGGCACCCAATGGGTTGCGTGGGTATCAATTAGGTACAGAAATATTCAAAGATTCGGTACTTCCAGTATTAGTTTTTCAGTTTACCAATTCCCAATCGGTATATTGATCAGACAACTGAAAAATGAGCAGGAACATTTGTGGGGCTGGGGGAGTGACCAGAAGCAGTTTTCCAAGACTGGAAGTTGACTTTCTAGGATCAAAAACCAAAAGATAAGTGTCTTAAGACATTAAATCACAAAAAAAAATTAAAAGTGACACTGGAAGTTGCCAAAGAACTGAAGTTGATGGGAAATGATAGATCAGTGTTGGGGAATTGGTATATCTATGAAAAAAACCTGGGGGGAAAAATTGGTACTGGAAGTCTACATTCTGGAACTAGAAGTTGACATTTTGGGTCACCAGGTACCTGAATTGGGTTGCAGTCGCATACCGATCAGTACCCAATGTTGTCAGGTTGATTCGGGTACTGAAAATTCTATGGGTATGCCCATTTTTCCAGGTACTTATTTCAGCTCTAGTTATAATGATTACATTAGAAGCTGAAATACTCCATTTGTTTCCATACAAAAACAACAGCAGTCAGCAACAATGCAAGTTTGCGCCACATGTTGTTCTAGCAATGGGCATCTCCCAAGTTCAAAAGGAGGGTTTACTTTTAAATAAGAAAACTACTTAGTCTTGATAGCCCACTAGACCTTTGCCACCATTCACTGGTGTTTATAACTAGGGATCAGACTGAAGATACATTCTCATGATAATAAATTGTTTAACATAAGATGAAGGATGAGGATGGCTAGTTAGGATTATAAAGCCATTACGTGAGCCTGTGACTAGTTGCTATATGCCTAAAACGTCTAGGTAACTTGATGCTCAGACGGTCCATCAAGGTTGTCCCTTTATCCAAAAATTTACAAACAACCCTTGCAATACGATTCCAGGAGAATCTTTGGCATTGAGCTATCTAGCAGTGTGGATAATTAAATACTGGAACTCCTTGAAAGATTGGAGCTGAACTAGAGTCTAATTCAAGACTCAATGTGTTTCTAAAAGACATACTTTCATCCATCCAGATTCCATAGCCCAGGTCCACAAGAGATCAAAGTAGATATTTTGGGGGGACTTTCTAGTCTTAGACTATGAAACTGTGGTTTACAGTGTGAAACCACCACCACCACCACCACCTGCATAGCAAGGCAAATCCTTTTCGGACACTTTTCTCTCCAGCATAACAGAAGTTATACAATTTAGCAGGCACTAAACTTATACTTCTAGAAAACCTTAGACATATGCAAAATAAAGATATAAATAATAAAATAAGCAACTGAAATCAGAAGATACAGAGTGAAGGAGGTTTTTCCAAAGAAACATTCTGTCTTGTCAATCTGCAATTAGACTAATGGCTAACATTCATATCTTTCATGTGTCTTGTTTAAACCTAAACTGCATCTAAAGTTTCATTTTAGCTTCATTACCAAACTCACTGGAAGAAGGTCACATTCAGATCTTGCTGTGAAATAAAGATAGTTTTCCTTAACGAAAGGCTATGCATCACTACATGGTAACAAAGCAAGTTCTGTCTGCTGAAGTCCTCCAAAATACCGACTCTATGCTTTCTTGAGAAAAAGTAGAGTAGAAGATGGAAGCTGCATTAACTAAAAAGTCAAACTTTGAGCAACTACCCTAGACAACCTTGTGCTGGTAAAGTATTTCAGCAGCCTACAGCAGACTGGACTTGCTTTATCATAACCAAAGTATTTTCTCTCTAAAGGATCTATAACCCTGACAAGAAACTCCCTCTATCTTGAACGTCTCTGCTGAAAGCAATCATGCAATAAAGAGATGCATTTAAATGCATTATAAAATTTAATACCATGTTTCCCCGCTCCCCCCCCCCCAAAAAAAAAACACATCTCTAATACACTGCACAGCATCAGTAACTTCTTATAGGCTACTACAAAACCTAGTCAAGCTACAGCTGTCTACTGGGGAAAAAAGCCATCTTCCGTAACTTTGAATACATCAGCCCAACTGCAAAGGAACTGAAAGCCCCTTTGAGATCAATAGAACTGCTCAGAGTAGTAAAGTTAGGCAAACACTTAAGTTTTTGTATGATCAAGGCCCTCATCTTCTGTTTGCTACTTTGACCACTTAAAATGTAGCTGTTATCCTTTTTAAGGAAAGAAGGAATGACAAAACCAGTAGACATGATTGTATAGATTGTGCTGTTTTACAACATGGACAACACCTCTCTCCTATTACTGGCAAGAAAATGGAAAATAATATCCTCTCAAAATTGTAAGTCAAACAAGAATCATGTCATAAATCCATTGTTTTGGCTCAAAGATTCAGTATTGCTGCTTTTCCTTAGAAATGCACAACTCAGCCACTTTTTGCCATCTTGTTATGCAAAAAGGGCCTTCTTCCCATATATATGAAATTGAACTCTCTGTAAAGTCAAGAGAAACTGTATGGATATACGTGGGCAAAACTGGATTCTGGGTGCTTAAATTCTAATATTGTCTTCCATGGACTGAGGAACAAAAACCAAAACAAAACACTGAAGTGGTTTTTGTTTGTCTTGTCTAAGGTCCATTGTACACCAGGGACTGAGCAGATCGAATGATGAAGGTGGGTGCCACATATCAAAAAGATGGGTGTCAATTTTATTATGATTGATTTGTGCCATGTCACAAGTAGGATTCACAGGGGGAAAAATACTAAACATTCATACTTATTAGAATTTGTTCAACTTTGTCAAACTAGCGCCTAGGTTGTGCAGAACTTCTAAAGGAAATTACGGTTCTGATTTACTTATAAATTAGCCTGTGTGATTGCAAGTAATAGTATTTAGCATTAACTTGACATCTGATACACATGCTAGTAAAGAGGATTTTGCTGAAGTGATTTGTTATCCCTGGTTAATTATAACACATACAAATTAATGTCTATTAACAAAAGTGAAGTTTTCTATTAAAAATTTTAAAAGTTGCCATCACACAGTGATGGACACTCCAAAGTACATACTCATGAGCCATAAGAGTAATTTACATTGGCAGGTTATGAACAAAACTAAGAACTCCATTTGACAACTAAGAACTCATTTCAAGTAAATAATGCACATTAATATGAAGATAATTCATAGAAACCAAATGTCATGGCTTTGTAGAGCAATATATTTGATGTGTCCCTACGAATAACTTGCTCTGAAATAAGTCCATAACCATCTTCTTACATCATGCCCACACCAGGGGTACCAAAAAAAAAAAAAAGAGCCTTTATCAGGACAGACAGCTGGAACAGAAAAAATGGAGTCACTTACACAAGTGTTCCTTTAAATTGCCCATCTACTGATCTGATCCTCTGTCAGTTTCACTACGATTTGTATACACATAGCTATACACTCCATTTGTAAATATATCTATGAAAATAAGTTGCTACCTCAAAGCCATCTTATCCCAAGGTTAAGTGTTGCAACTGTAATTTGGTGCGTGCTGAAGAACTGCTGTTCAATAGAGACAAAAGCAGAGTGCTTAGTAAATTTGACAACAGCTTAGTGAACTGGGGGGAATCTCATTTCCCATATAATTGACAAATAAGAGGAAACTTAGAAGTGTCACTCACATCCCTTCTTACATTCAGCACTCCTTAATCTAAAAATTTAGATCATCAAAATACAGTATCCATTGTTAGCCCTGAGAACATTTTCTTTTATATTCGTGGCCAGTTCCAATGTTTTACAAAATAGCTCACACAAGGTCTTAATTTCAGATACTTTGAGAATGTTTAGTTCCACAAGATGGAGATGAATGTATTTTAGGTTTGATACTATTAGTATTTTTATAGTACACCAGAAATGTAACCAGAATCCAAGACTACATATAAAAAGGTCTTTAAAACTTCTTTCTAAATGAGGGGTTGCGGTTTTTTGGGGTTTTTTTTAAGAGCGTTAGCAGGGCATTCATCGCAAATGCCTCATGGCTGCAGCAGACACTTGCTTGAAATTGAGATGCAATATTTTATATTATATATATAATTTCATACATGGGACAAAGATTAATCACTGTCATACAAATCTCCATATGAACTGCAATAGCTGTTCTGGCTTCATTGAAACACAGTAAACTACTGAACAAATCATTGGATCCATAGCAGAAAAAAAAAAGTGAAATTATAGTTACAAAACATCCCCTTTGGAAAGCCACCTTCACTACCCGACTGCTGAAGTCTTGTATCAAGTTTCCGGGGTGAGGAGCAAGGGGTAAAAAGAAAATTGGGGGCTTCAGATCAATAGCGTTTTCAGCAGGTATGCTCAGGACTAGTGGTTCGATAAGGAAAGAAGTCCTTCCCTATTTTCTGATGGGGGGAGGGAGATACTGGTTCTCCCCTAACCTTTCTTACTACCCCCATTACATTTTTTAAAAAATCTGCTACATCAATACACCTCTAACTTCATCCGACTTTTGCTATACCATTTCCACTAGGCTTCTTTCATATAGGAAATGCCAATTCTATACAAGGAATTAATGGACTAACATCAGCTCACAGAAAACTCCTGTGCTGTATAAACTCCACCCTCACAGCATAACACAAACAGCTTGGTTCCAAACAGTGCTTTGGAAAGGAAGTGCTGATTTGTGAATACCACAGGGAAGTCTGAAACAGAAGGTCAAGCACAAGTTATTGAAGCAATAGACTAGAATTGGTTATACAAAACTTTACATTAATTAAAAAAAAATAAAACAGAAACAAGGCAAGAAGCTTAGTTTAACATGAATCTGTTCTACTGAAAAAAAGCCATAGGGTCTATAAAACAGACTACCCAAGACCATGTTTACTCAAGCACACATTTGTTACAACAACAGCGATTTATCCCCGAGTGTTCCTCTCCTCCCCAGTTTCAGATTGAATGGAAGAGGCAGAAAGAAAAATCTTGAGACTATATTCATAGTATAAGAGATGCAACCTTTAAGATGTCTGAACAGCAACGTAACACCATTCAGCAGATTATGACAGGCCTAAAGGTGTATGATTCTCTAGTAGATACAATGACCTCAGTATCCCCACACAAATAGCCAGGGAAAGAGACAAAAACCCAAATCCAAGATGATAAGCAATGATGTTAGGAATCAAATATTTCTGCCTAGAAAATTATTAGGGACTCGATTATACTGTGTATAATGAACACTTACTAATGACAGTTATGCCAAACCATCTGCTGTAGATGGGGATTTTTTAATTTTATATCATTATTTTTATTTTTTCCTGGAGAACAAAACAAGGTAAAGAACATAGATGGTAAAAAATGACATTTTCATACCTGAAGAAACAAAACTGCCTGGCTCTTAGAAAAAGCTTCCAGCATATAAGAATGAGGTTCGTTTGTTTTTTAAAAGTCTGGCTAGCTACTGAGGAAAGCAATGTATCCACGGTATAGAAAAGCAGCCACTTCTGTGCTACCAGGGAGACTGCAGGGTCCACCTGGCCTGTTCCCAACAGCAAGCAGAGTAGCCAATCCCTGAAAACAGCAGACCCAGCAAGGCCCCCTGCTACCAGGATGGAGTGTCAGACACACTGGACACAACCCACCTCCACCCCAAGAACATCTGGGCAAGAAACACCAACTCTGCATCATTCCAGAGGAATGCAGATAGTGGGAGAAATGGACAGACAAGTGTTTCTAAGGAAGAGAAGTGGTCTGAAGGAGCCAGATGTGCTCTTGGCAGGGGAAAAGGAAGTGAAGAGGACAGGAACAAGAGAGCCCGGTGTGTCCCAGGGGAGAGAACAGGGTGGAGGCCAGATGTGACCTGGGTGAACAAACAGGAGATAATAAAACCAAATATGCCCAAGACAGGGAAATGGGGGTGGGGTGGGCAAGATCAGGTGTGCCCAAGGGAGAGGAATGGATGGATAGGTATGTGCCCTGTGGGCTACATGACTGAGAAACAGGTGTACCTGCGAAAAGGAAAGAGAAACGGCGGGCAGTACTAAACACGCAAAAATGCAAGGGTGGGGGACATGACGGGCGGTCAAGGCACGCCGAGAGGCACCCCTCCTTGGCTGATGGGAAGGAGGCTGTTAAGGAAAAGGCAAGGTATGTCCCGAAGCCAGGGGCAAGCATGTCTAGGGAGACGAGGAGAAAGTGAGGCGCCCAGGCAGGCAGGTCCGGAGGGAGAGAGGCAGGTGCACCCCGGGCGAAGGAATGGGGGAGAAACAGGTATGCCCGACGGGGCGGGGGGAGAAGGAAAGGCAGAGCGAGGCGAAGCTTGGGGCTGTTGGGCAGGGCAGGCTCCCCGCAGGCGGGCGGACTGACAGACTGACTGACCTGGGCGTACGGTCTTGAGGCGCACGGGCTCCCCGAAGTGGCGGATGACGGCCAGGGTGTCGCGGTGGGTGAGGCCGCTCACGGGGGTGCCGTTCACCTCCAGCAGCACGTCGCCGGGGCTGGGAGGTTTGCCCGAGAGCAGCACCGGGCCGGGCCCGCCGGACTCTCCTGGCGCGGGCAGGCGGGCCCCCAGGTAGGGGAACTCGCCGCGTTCCGCACCACCCCGCAGCAGCTCGGGGTCCGGGCCGGGGCCGCCCCCCCAGGACACGGCGCACTCCTGCACCTTGTTCAGCCAGTGCCGCTTCCTCCGCAGCGTCTTAGACATGGGGCCGCACCATGGGGGCCTCTCCGCCCACCCAGCGCCCCGTCCCGCCGCCGCCGCTCGCTTTCCTCAGACACCGGCCACCGCGGCTGCCTCCCAACTGGCGCCCTCAGCTTGGCTGCGCTGGCGACGACACAACCACGCCCCCCTTCCCCGCCTGGCCACGCCCCCATCCCACTCGAGAAACGCCCCCTCCTCCCCTGCTGCCGCCGCCGCCGCCTCCTTCTTCCTCCACTTCTTCCGCCGCTAGCAACCGTGGCCCCGCCACGGGGTGGGCCAGAGGGAGAGTGACGTCATGGGCAGAACTTCCACCGGCGCGTGGTTCTAAATCTACCTTCTGTCCCCGACTCGCCTCTCTAGTGACTGCTCATGCTCAACCACTCCCTTTGTGCCTGTCTGTCCCCTTCCTGCCCCCTTCTCTCTCTCATCACCGCCCCCTCCCTGATGTCCATTCTGCCCCCCTATCCCAGGCTTCCCCCTCTTATCCCTTGCTCAGTCCGTCTGCTCCTCTGAGCAGAAGCAAGCCACCATATTCCTGCACCAGCTGCAGCTTCCAAACAGTCAAGGACAGTCCCACATAAAACCCATAGCACTAATCTAGTCTTGAGGTGATGCAAGCATGGATGATGATGGCCAAATCCAAATCAGAAATAAAAGTCTACAGGCGCCTCACAATATGGAGGTGGTCAAAAGTGCTCCTGGCCCCTGGCCCAACCTGACAATCCAGGCACAACAAGAAGTCCAGAGGCACTCCAAGGCTGCAAACCTGACTGACCAGAGGGTGCTGGACTCCATCAATAACAAGGGCCCCAATCCCCTCCAGGTCACAACCATCATCACCTCTGTCTTATCTGTATTCAGCTTTAATCAGCTCATCCTCATCCAGTCCCTAACAGTAGTACTAGTCGGGAGTTTGGTGAGCACCAAGACTGCAGGACCTGGATCAGATGAAAAAGAGAGGTAGAGCTGGGTATCATCAGAATACTGATGGCACTTTAGCCCAAACCTCCTAATAACCTCACCCAGTGCCCTCATATATACGTTGAACAAGAGGGGAGACAAAATAAAACCCCACGATACCCCACAGGGGAGGTCCTGAGAGGGTGATGAGCAATTGCACATCACCACTCTTTGGGACCTCCCCAGCAGGACGGAGCAGAACCACTCAAGAGCGGTCCCACACCCCCACACCAGTACTGCTATCATGTCAACAACACCTCGTGATCAACTATATCAAAGGTTGCTGAAAGATCTAACAGGATCAACAGGGTAGAGTTCCCCCTGCCCATCTCAAGGAACAGGTCATATGCACAGTTGGAGAACTTATGAGAAACCAAATTAATTGACAAGGAAGGAGCCTTAGGGAGCAGGTGGAGGGACAGGGCAGTGAGTAAAATTACAAGGAGTGGGTAATAGGGAGTGAGTGGTGTGGCAAGTCACTGCATGAAAAGGGTCATAGAGAACAGGTGGAATGATCATGAGAAAGAATGACAAAATAATTGGGTAAAGTTACAAGGAGCATTTTGTGTGGGAGTTGTCATTCCATGCAGTAGCTTTTCATCCAAAAATAAACAATCAGGAATACTGGAGGGAGCAGGTCAAATGACAAAGGTGGTCATGTGGAATGATAAAGGTCAAGGTGGAATGACCATGATGTGAGCCATACAGAGATAAAAGGTTGTATGGAAAATTTAGTAGGATTTTATGCAGAATGGGTGGAATTAAAAGGAAGGGGCAATAGAGTGTTGTGAAAATCACAAATAACTTGGGGAGTATTAAGAGATTGGAATGACAAGGGATTGAAGAATGATAAAGGATTGGAAGGGATAAGAGGGTAGAATTAAAAGAGACTGGGTGAAATTATATGGAGTGGACAATGGGGTGCAGGTAAAATTATAAGGGACTTTTGGAACTACACTAAAAGGGCCATAGAGACCTAGCAAAATGACAAGGGACTGGGTGGAATGACAGTGGGGCATGGGGAATGGGTGGAACAACAACAAATGACCTGTGGTGAGAAGATGGAATTATAATGAGGGGAGCATGGGGGATAAGGAATGCCCCCTTTGGAATAGAAAGGATGTTAGAGAAAAAGGGAGAGCCAGACTAATTTTCCAGACTGCAAACACAACTGGGAGGCAGACAATAATGGCGCCAGAACATAGTAACATCCTGCTGCCTTACACGGTGGAAGCGAAAGGGAAGGGCTGGACGTGGGTAATGTGATTCAAGCACACACGTGTGCCCACGCACACAAGCATGATTTCAAGCAGGAAAGGGATTTCTACTTGTCACTCCAACTCATTCCATTCCTCTGGCTTCCTGCTAGATCAATGTTGAGTCCTTTGTTTTGACTGTCCAGCAAACATATGGGTTAGGGATATAGTAGGAAACAAGTGAAGGAAATACACATATGAAAGGAAATGGGTTCGCAGCTGACAAGAGTATCAGTTACTACAGATTTGTATAACGTCTTGGAAAGCTTAGGTGTTTGTTGAGCCTATTATTTTGGTATCTAATAAAGTTATTAACTCAATTTCCAGTGGGCATTTTATGCCATTCTTTTAGTATGTTCCCTTAAAATGAGTCACTACTGCATTCAGGAAAGGCAGTACAGCTCGCTATTCGAAAGCCTGAAAACCCCTCTTTCAAATGCTTGCTGGATCTCATTATTTAAAGATTTTATTATTTAAAAGTTGCATCCCCCTTCTAAATTTTGAGGGCGGGGGGAGTGCCTCTTCATTAAAAAACACATTTTTCACTGAAAAAAACAGTTTCCTCACAGCCTGAAGTATTTTAAAGTGTCTCCATTTACTTCCTTAAAAGGAGCTTTTTGGCTCCTTTCTCAAAAGTCACTATTCAGCTCTGAGATGTAAAAATCCAGGTGTTTTGTTAATGATTGTATTTAAGAGTACACACTGTAACTCGGCTGGAAGTACCAGGAGGGTGGATTGTTTGCAAACACTATGGGTGTGACTTTAGACAGCTCTAATGCTTTGCATTCCTGTGTGTACAAGGGAACAGGAAGAGCAAGTAGCTAGAGATTCCAAAGGGGCTGCGTACTCGCCTGTGAAACAATAAGGTTTTTGTTGCCCTGGCAGACTTATATGTCCCAATATTCACGTCCGCTTGCGCAACACTAGAGGCTATACGAGCAATAACAACTTTGCTATCTGAACTCTTTTCCATGGTTGACATCTGTGAAGATTCAGAAAATGGCTAATTTCTTTCTAGTTCAAAAATGGCTATAAAAACCCATCCATGACAAATTGATACATTATGCCTTCCTGTTAGTTTCCCAAGGCATGCAAAGCTGTGTACCTGTGCAGAACCTGTACTTTTACAGCTCATATAATACCTATTACCTAAAGCAGAGAACCAAAAATTAAGTGACATTTTAATCTTATAATAAAATCATTTTGTAAGGGTTGCTTGCAGAGACAAAATAATAGTGTCTAAAATTTGCATGAGCAACTTTAGAGACATTAAATGGATACGGACCAAGATGGTCATACTGAGCCAAAATTTCTGGTGTAATTCCTCTGAAGTCAGCAGAGTTACATCAAAGATGGATTTAGCTCACTGGAGTCAGTGCTATTTAGAATGTATTTGGCTGCCTGCCAACAGATGTGAAAATAACTGTCAGAAAGATACAAGTTTTCTTTCACACTTACAGAATGGAAGTGAGAAGGCTGAGAGTTTTGTTGTGCTAGGTATCCTGGACACTGTCAAGTAATTTTGGACTAAAATGCAATATTTTAAGTAGGAATTACAAGCCCAGACTCACGGCCCATCTTATTCATGAGTCTGGCAGAGGCCAATGCCAAAATGCTTCAGAGGAAGCTACAAGAAAGTGGGCATGTAGTAGACAATATGAGAACTTCACTAAGGAAAATTTCTTTCCAACTTCAGGAGCAGGCGCAGCTGGCCTCCCAGGGCGTTTGGGGCGCTGACCCCCCCAAGCGCCTCGCCAGGCACCGCCGCTAGTTAAGGGGAAAAAAACCAAAACTCGTTGCCACCGCCGCCACTTCCCACAGCACCGCAGCAGCCTCTGCCTTGCCTTTGCTTCAGAGCGGAGGCTGCTGTGGCGCTGAAACTGACAACAGCGCTGCAGCAGCCTCCGCTCTGAAGTAAAGGCAAGACAGAGGCTGCTGCAGCTCTGTTTCAGTTGACTTCTGGGACCCACTCCAGAGGAGTGGGTCCCAGAAGGCTAAAAAATGCTAAGCCCAACTGCATTTTCCAATGGAAAACGCAGTTTGGGTGACTGAGTGCTCAGCCTGGCTGAGCTCCTCCGTCTACACAGCACGTATAGGACGTGCTGTGGAGGAAGGAGCTAGGGCTTCCATTGCGCACAATGGGCGCAAGGAAAGCTATCACCAAGGCGCTTGTTGAAAGCGCCCTGATGAGATGCCTTGGGGCCGGCGCCTGAGGCAGGGACCAGCGCGCATGTGCGCTGGTCCCTGCCTCACATGCTCAAAGATGAACATGGCTTCCAGCGGTGCGCTACAGCTGCTTCCTTGCCGCTCCCAGCACTAGGTAAGTAAGATTCCTTCCTATCCTCCTCTTGGGGGGTGTGGGGTGCCTTGGGGGTGGGTGGGT
>QEPC01001417.1:2059107-2081287 GCA_003113815.1 Sphenodon punctatus
GGAACTCCTTGCTGCTGTGTTGTGCCAGTGTTTTGCCAGTGTTTTCTGTGTTTCCCTGTGTTTTGGGTTTATACATTATTTATGTTAAGCTTGATGCGCATATAGACTGTGTTTTCCGATGTTAACCCTGGAAACTCCTTGCTGCTGTGTTTTGTCAGTGTTTCCCTGTGTTTGGGGTTTATACACTATTTATTTTAAGCTTGATGTGCATGTAGATTGTGTTTTCTTCCATCCAATGTTAACCATGGGAACTCCTTGCTGCTGCGTTATGCCATGCCACTGGCCTATCATCCCCCTGGCTCTGCCTACCGTCCCCCTGGCTCCGCCTACCATCCCCCTGGCTCCGCCTACCGCCCCCCCTGGCTTCACCCACCGGCCGGCCTTACTGCCCCTCCAAACTCAAAACCCACCAGCTGCCCCTGTTCAGGAGCTTAGTGACTGGGTTATCCCATGCAAAATTGGTTCCTAGTTCTTATATAACACTTTTTCATTCATAGACCGGCCCACCAACAAACCGGCCCACCAACAGACGAGCTGGCAGATTCCGCCAGGGAAACAGGGAGGGGGCGGGGCTGTGCGGCACAATGTGCAGCCGCACAGCCTCATTCCCCCCCCCCCCACGCTTCCGAGGCCGTCCGCCCTCCAGGAAATGGGCTAGCGCTGCGGCCAATGCGGCCGCGGCACCTGCCCATCCCCCAGGGTATTGACCATGGTCTGGAATCGGCAGCGAGCATGGCCGCCGATTCCGAGGCATGATCAGGGGCCAGATGAGACGTTACCACGCTCAACCATGGTGAATTCCACCATGGTTGAGCATGGTAACGTCACGTCTGTTGGGGGCACAAAGTGATTCCCGCCGGGAGTTCACCCCCATCGGGAATCACTTTGACCACGCTTTTGGAGATGGTCCCCGGACCATCCTCAAAAGTGTGGTTATTTTGATCCCTGCCGGTGGTTCACTGTAGTGAACATCTGGCAGGGATCAAACAGACGTTATGGGACCATTCCCCACCACGGGATTGTCTGTGGTTGAGCGTGATCTTGTAACGTCTGAAAATACCGTCTGCCACACTGACCATTTGTTATCCACTCCCCCACACCCTCCTCCTCTTTCTTGGGAATTCCCTGCAAGTTCTCTCTGAGGGAGGGAGATCAGGAGAGGGAAGAGCTGCTTAATGTGCTTTTACTACTCACAGAAACAGAGCTAGAGAGAAGTAGCTAATCCAGAGTAACTCCTTCAAAGTTAAATCCCCAGATCCTTAATACTCATGGGAACAGGCCCATACAGCGGAAGCTCTCACACTGAGTCTGAAACCTCAAGTAGGATCACATAATCTGTGGATGGAGTCATAATTCAATGTCATATACTTTGCTTCTCTTTATTGCTGCCTCAGGTCACAGGATAATATTTTGGTTTCAAGTAGGGTCATGCAGGCAAAACATTTTGCAGCCAAGGCCAGAATCAAATGTATGCTAACAGGAGTCTAAACCTTATGGATAGCAATAAGTTTCACTTGCAAGTCTGCCATCATCATTATGTGTGTGCAGATTCCCAAGTAATGGCATTCCCAATTCATGTAATGATCCAATATTGTTGTTATTTTTTCCATTCATTTCCTATTCACTGCAGCCTAACATGTTTTCTATTATTGTTTGTTATTCAGTAGAAGTTTTAATTGAGCTGTTCAAGACTGACAACCAGGTCTTCTTTCCAAGTGGATGCAATCAGATAGGAAAGTGCAGAGGTTCCCTCCCTGAATACTTTATTTTACATTTTGAGTGCACCTGAACCTTTCTATAGAAAGTAATTATATGGCCCCTTTAGCTGTAGTATCTAAAATTGTGATGTGCTTATCCTCACAACCCTTTGTGAAGAAGGAAAGTGCTATAGTATTATCCCCATTGTAGAGATGGAGAATGCAGGAAGATTTCAGTGACGTTACTCCAGAGTAAGCAATTGTTGGACTGTGGCCCACCTAAATTACTTGCACGAGGTCACACAGGGACTCTGTGCCAAAACGGGGAATTGTCCTTCCAAGTCCTACACCATTGCCCTCCTAACTGGACCATGTTTCTTTCCTTGCAATATAGCTGAACTGGGGAGTTGTGCATGTGCATTCATTCCTTACTTTTATTTTTTGCAATACTACCCTCTGTAACTCCATTATGATCAAGTCTTATGTACCCTTCCTGCTGAATCTAAGTATTTTCTCATTTTTGAGACCAGCAGCTTTTTCCGTAGCCATCTAATTTGTGTGATTATAAAAATCAATTTACACTGATCAGTCTAATTGCTTTGCCTGCATCAAGTATAAAAAACTCCTTTTCCAAAACCAAGGTTTTCAATTTTGGAGGCTTATTCATTGGATATAATCTGGAAATATTAGCCTAATCTGTGTCATTGTCAAGTCTCTTAAGAGAATTACAGAAACTAATAAGTGTTTTTAAATGAGATGCATCCATGCATGGCCACCCACCGTCCACACATCCAACTGCTCATGTGAAGGTGGTGTGTGGGGAAGCATGCTCCTATGACCCACACATTGGCCACTCATGAAGCACTGCCAAAAAATCCAGAGTGCCCCATGCAGGGCAAGCCAAAAGAGTACATGGGGAGAGACATCCCCGCTCAAATGAACTGCCATCCACCCATGGCACAAGTCCACCAGTACCATGGAGAACTACTGTCCAGAGCCCTAGAGTGGCTCCACCCCCCGTCCACGGAACGGCCAGCCCTCTCGTCCTGTCCATAACCCTACCGGCAGCCCTTTAAGGATGCGTTCAGCTAAAGAAAACTCCTCCATGCACATCAAGAGGGACACGTCAATGCTATGGAGGGCAGCAGCTCCACCAGCCAGGTATATGAACAGCCGCCCGAGGAGGGGGGTGGCTGAGGATGGGAGGAAACAGCAGTGCAGCAGCACAACTGTGCAAGGCAATAGGTGACATTTGACAGGCAAGAACCAGCACAGCAGTCACCGGGAGCACATCCCTGCGGGTCCCAGCCACACAATGCACACACACACACCCTGAATCACACACACACACATACCCTGAATCACAGGGCAGGCCCTGGTCAGAGGCAGAGACCAGGGCCTTCATCTGCCTGCGGAGGGGATAATAAAGGTACAAACCAACCTTGTGAGATGCTACCAAAATGAATTGGTGTATCAATGTATCTCCAAGGGAATGGCATGGCTGGGATACAGCAGGGACAATAGGGATGTGCGAACAGAACGCAGTTCGGACATTCGGACGTTCGGTCGTTCGGTTCGAAACCCGAGTTCAGGTTTGGTTTGGCAGAGCTCAGTTTGGCCGAACTTGGCGGAATGTCTGAAAATAGCGCTATCGATACTGATACCGATATCGAATTTTTTTTTGTATCGGTATCATTTGGCCCTGAAACCACTCCTGGTCTCCACCCCTGGTGCCAGGAAGTCTGCTCCGCAGCTGCCTCCCCCTTCCAGACATGTTTTTCCCACTCAAAGTCACGTTTTCCCCGCCCCCAAACTCATCTGAACTCATCCGAACTTTTCCAAACTGTTCGGCCGTTCGAACGTTCGGTTCGGATGTTCGGTTCGGTCATCTGAACAGGCCGAGTTCGTCCTGAACTCCGAACATCCGAACCACGTTCGCACATCCCTAAGGGACATGACTCAGTGCCGGAATATGGCAAAGACACTTTATTTATTTATATAAATAAATAAACTTTATTTATTTATTGAAATAAATAAATAAATAAAGACACTGAGGTGTGGCTACAAGGCACACCATGACCAAAACCTCAAGTCTGGCAATGGCCAGCGTACAAAGCCCTTCTACAAGAAGTCGGACAGGTTCCTCTGTGTGGACAGTAAGATTGTGGCCTTCTGTATCTGTGGCAGCGTCTTCTCTAGGGGGAGGAAGCGGATGGCCACCACCACCCACGTGCCCATTCCCACCCCATCTGACACAGCCCCATCTGACCCAGCCCTACCCCCTGTGAAGGAGCACCAAGGGTGGAGGGTCACAACTCATTTGTCCCGCAGCTGGAGTTGGCGTCTGTGGACCCGATCACTAACACCATCCCGGGCCCTGGCAGCGGTACAGATGGAGAACCTGCTGGGAACATGATCGTGGTGGTACTGTAGGGGACATACCTCCACCCCCTTATACATGGAATAGGTGTTCACATGTAGCCCTTTCCCCATCACCTATGGTGACCAATGATGGCTATCCTTGGTCAGTAGCCATGCAGGAAAGAAGCCTTCACAGGACATCCTGGTTCTCACTGGCTATGCATTGTTCTGCCTGACCCTGACCCTGTTGTAACAGAGGCACCAGCTCCTCGCACCCGGGTGGAAGGGGATAATCAAAAGCAGAACCACCTGCTTTGTATATATTGTTGAGCACACAGGCAGCCATGGTTAGAAGGGCGGCGGGGGGGGGGGGGCTTGTTGAGCTGGAACTCATTCTGGTTCCATAGGAGCCTCCAGCACTTCTTGCGGATCCCGAACACCCTCTCGATGATGCAGTGGGTGGAACTCACCATCTGGTTGAAGAGTTCCTGCTCTGGTGCGTGTGCCACGGGGTACATCTTCATAAACCACAGTGTTAATGGGTAGACTGGGTCCCCTATGATGACTGGGGCCATGGGCACCCCCTCAATGAACCGGATGGTCCATGGCCCAATCTCCTGCATGTACATTCAGGCATAGAAGGGTGATTGGTGGAGGATTCATGCATCTTGACTCTGTCCGGACACCCCAGTGTACACATCAATGAACAGACCCCGGTGGTCAACCACACCCTGCAGACCCATGGAAAAGAAACCCTTCTGATTGAGATAGTCATCCCAGCTATTTGGGGGACATATAATGGGGATATGTGTCCCATCTATAGCCCCAAAGCAGTTAGGGAACCCATACGGGCAAACCCCTCCATGACTTCTGCTAGGTTTTGGAGTTGTATGACCCTCTCCAGGAGGATGTCTACTATGGCTGTACACACCTCAACCAGGATGGTAGACACTGTGGAGGTGCCCAACCATACTGCTGGGCCATGGACAGGCAGGATTCTGGGGTTGTCAATCTCCAAATGGCAATGACCACATGCTTGCCAACAGGTATTAGTTCCTGCATTACCATGGTCTCCCTCTGGAAATGTGGCCATAGGATCACTGTGATGTGGGACAGCAGGCTCTTTGGCATCCAGGTTCTTCATACACACACCACCGTTTGGTTCCTTGGGCCCCATGTGGTATAGGGCCCTTGCAGAGCCACAATGCCACTCCACGTTCAGCCATGGGGTCTGCGTGGTTTGAGGTGGTGGGGAATTCTCCTTGGCCCCCAATGGTGTGACCCTGGTGTCCATTTCCTCTGTTACAATGTGTGAGATGAGGATGGCTCAGGATCAGGGAGAGGAGTGCCAGCTCCTGCTGGAGATCTGGCACCGGCTCCACACGCTATCATGAACCCAGAGCGTGAGGTGGAGCTAGGCCCGCAACTGCAGGCCACCATGACCCGGGCTCTGGATTGGCCTTCCGTGTCCCTGTTTATACGTTTCTGCTGGTTTTACCTGTTTTAAACTTTTTGCCTTTTTCCTGTTGATTAAAGTTTAGTTATTTTTTGCATCCTGTGCTGTCATCGGTCTTCAACTGGGGTGTGCGCTGCTCCTAGATCGACAGGTGTGGGAATGAGGGGGGACTGTGGCCATGAGAAAGGGGTGATTGTGCTGTGTGCTCCATCCCACCTTTTCCTTCCGTTCTCCCAGCAGTGTCACGGCCTGTCCCTGGGCCTGAGGGAGGGGGTTCAGTGATGGGGGTTCAAGGCCCCCCCCTACGAACTGTGTCAGGTGTGCTGCTTTACCCACATGGTGACCTTCCCTGTCTGTGGCTGGCTCTCTGGGAGTGGCATTCCCCCGATACTGTACTGTAGTTCTATTGTGTGTTTATCTTGTAGCCTTGGTGTGCTGACCCATTATTGTCAGCAGCTGTGTCAGCAGCGGTCCACTGGCACAGTGCAAGACTTCTGCTGTACTCATGCTACAGGATCAGGGCACCATGTCTGGTGCTGTGGACTCTTCTTTGCGCTGTGGCATGGGGGCCGGGGGACAGCGTGACCTGGGTGTAGGGCTAACCATGACACTGACCGACATTTGGCTTAGGGCTGATGTCACACAACTGATTTCTGACCCCTACACCATGACTATCAGCTATGAACTGATCAGCCAACATTTGTGGGGGCTTGGACATCATGTGAGCAGGCAACAGTGCAAGCAGCACACAGGGGAGCTCAGCTTTCTGATGTTGGGGCCCCCTGGAATGCACTCCACCCCCGCAGTGGGCCAACAAGAGCACATGTTTGCAGGAGATTTGTGCACTACCAGAGTTCGGTCATTGCCTTGTAACTGACAGCCCTTCCCTTGCGTTGTCATTCACCATGGCCCTGCTGAGCACATGGAGATGCTCCCTGCCCTGACACAAGTGCCTTAATTAATTGGCTGCTGCAGCAGAATCACCTTCCTGGACCACCTGGGGTTCTTCACTTGGAGGAAGAGCTGTCCAGAGCGGAGCTCCATGACCTTCAGGCAGTCTGGATGTGCACAGATTTTCAGTCAGCTTTGGCTGTGGGAGATCCTTTTGAGCCCCAGTATCTGGTGTCCTTTCACATGCTGGTTCAGGCATAACTCTCAACCCCTGGCCTCTGAAAATAGGGACAGCAACACTCAAAAAGAGGGACAATGAGGGACATCATTTGCATAGAATTTGCATATGTTATTTTGCAAGTATTTATGTAAATTTACACTCCAACACAATACATACATTTCTCAAATAGAGTTGTAAATAGAGTTTCTTTATAATAATAATACTTTATTAGGAGTTTAGCTATCGCTGTACTCCAATTGCATGTCGTATTGCTTATATGCATACCATTTGATTAGGTAGTACGCTAGGCGGTGACGCCTTTGCGTTTTACTCAATGAGTTTTGGGTTCATTCTTGCGTAATGTATTATGTCATTTGTTATTTGTTTTGTTGTGTATTTCAGAGTACAGCATTTCTCAAATAAGCAATTCTCAAAAAAAGATGTGACATGATTTCACCTGTCATATCAGGCTCCTAAAAACTATGGACTTGCCTTAAAAAACCATGAGTTTCAGGTTTGCTTTTTAAAAAAATTGAGTCTGTGGTGGGAGAAGTGTTTATCTCCCAATGGGCGTGTGTGTTAGGATTGCCCCTCTCACTTTGCTAAACTCTTTTAGCTCAACTGCCACTTTGGTTTTTACCTGGCATGAGAAGACCTGTTTGTTGTACCAGGTGGAGGGAGGCAAAGCATCCTTCACGTATAACAGCTCCAGATTGCTAGCTAAGCAGAAGACCCACCACCAAAATTAACCTCACCCCCAAAATTAAACAGTGGCTTCCATCTGATATCAAATAGCCCCTACTGGAGCAACCGTTCTTTGCATATCACTCCTTAGGGCTGATAAAAACCAGGAGGATGCAGGAATGTTCAGGGCAGGGGGAGGGGGAATCGACGATTCATCTTACAATCATGCACACAGAGAGAACATTAAAGCAGCTTTTACCTTGTTCATCCCATTCCCCATAGCTCTAAGCAAGGACGAACTTAGCACCAGAACTGACTGGAATGCTGCAAGTCAAAAACACTTGGAAAAAAGTTGCTGCCTGCCCTACTGTGTGCGCATGTACATGGTGGAATGATCATTAGGATTATCAGAGGGAAACTCTAGTCTAGGATCACCTGTTTCCCCCAGGCTGGCTGGGGTTTCCTCCAGGGTGTCCTGTGATCAGAGGAAGTTTTAATTTCCACTTTGCTGACATATTCCCCTCACTTCAGTGGACACAAGAACAGCTGAACTATTGGTTTCCACTGCCAGGAACTGCCTCTTCTGCTCTGGCCTGGGTGTGCTCATCACCCCCATGTGTGATTAATACACCCTCCCCTCCCCAACGCTGGCTTGATGAAGCTTCCCTAGTTGCCCCTGTGGGCTGGGGCTTGTAGTTTCCACTGCTATTGCTTCCCAGCCAGAGAGCTGACTAAGAAAACTACAACTCTGAAGGTGCAGCCTGTCCGGCTCTTTCATTCCTGGAAGGATGAGTAAGTGGCTGCTGCTGCTACTGGGACATTGAAACAGTGAGGCAGGGCACACAGGACATCAGCAAAATAAATGTGATGTCCCATCCAAGCTGGGACACTTGAGAGGTATGGACATGGGGCTACCACTGGGGGATGTATCAATGGGTCTTCTATGCTGACTGAGACTTCTGGTTTCACCCTTTGCCTACAGCCTTGAACCCTGCTTGTGCTCTATTCCCTGGATTGTATGTCCCACTCCCCTCCTGTGTTTGTGTGCGCTCTCTGTGTGGTGAGGGTGGGGGCTGTCCTAGTAATGGACCCCAGATACAGACAGCTGTCTGTGGAACATCTTGCTCTGGCCTTCCGTCCTCTGAGAGTTCCATCTGGGCAGGATGTGACCTGCTTCCTGGCTCCCGGTGCCCCCCTTGAACTTTTTATTCCTTGGACCATATGTCCCCTCCCTCCTGTGTTCATGTGCACCCTCCGTGTGGCGAGGGTGGGGGCTTCCCTGGAACCTCCGTGCTGCCAGTGTGGCGTCTCTCTGTGGTGGGGGTGGGGTTCTCCGACTACTACCCCACAGATGCCTTGCCCTCACTCGCCCGGGGCATTGTGCCCTATGGCCCGTTTGTTCAGGTGAACTGTAGCCTGTGTTATGTGCAGCATGTGGCCCCTCTGTTCCCGCTGTTGCTTTTTTTGCCTTGGTTCCTGTGTTCCTGTTTTGTATTTTTTTCCCCTTCAATATCTAGTGCTGTCATTGTAAGCTTGGGTTGGGGTGTGCCCCGCTCCTCCATCTGTCAGGGATGGGGTTCTGTGACTGCCCCGTTTCCATGGCCATGCTTACTGCCATTATTGGCTGTGTCTGGCAGCAAATCCAGTGGCACCCCTGGTCATGGGCAGGATGGGGCTAATGTCTGCTATGGGTTGCTGCCTCCTTGCTTTCCACATCTGTACATCATGGCAGGGGGCGGGCATCTGGGTGGAACCTTGTTTTAGCAGTGTTGGTGGATGGGGAAGGAGAGAATGTCCTGACCATTTGAACCATGTGTGTGGCTGGTAGGTGGAGCCGTGGGTGCATGGTGCCTCCCTGCATGGTGATGATCACTCATGGAGCCTCTCATTTGAAACGTTCCCCATACACCTCACGTGCCCCGAAGCCACACTACTCAGTGATCATGGACACACACACCCCACGCCCGCAGCACTCATTTAAAAACACCCTAAGTCTAGACATTTGGCGAACAAGCCCTTGACAGCATATGTACTCACGATGCAGCAGCAGCAGACGTAATTCAACAATTTCAGATTACTGAATTAACTAAAAAGGTATGCTGCTCACAGATATCCAGAAGGACAGCTGTCAACATTTCCACTCCAAAAGGCTTTGTGAAAAGCAAAGCCTTCAATAAGACAGTGTCTGTAGTTGCCCAATACCATACACTTCAAACATACTACAATAGCATCCTTGAATTCAGCTCCACTGCTGTAACAAAAACTTTGAAGCCTGTTTGGAAGATGGGATGACAATTTTAATACTGATTTATGACAGTTTTAATACTGATTTAATACTGAAAGGTATGCTAACCTTTCATTCCTCCTTCTTTGCTGATTTACTTATTTCAGCTCACAAACATGTAAAGTATATTAGCTCATGAGGAGATAAGCGAAAAGAACATGTGATTCAGAACAGCCTAACTGAATATACCGGGGTATGAAGAATTATGTATTTACCGAGCACTAATATCTGAAATCTCAGAGCTTGAGCTGCATCAGACCTGAGATATGAATCCAGTTTAATGTGTGCAACACAGAGGATGCTGCAATCTTTCTTCAGCTATCAGCATTCAGTACATGTACAAATCCTACCAAAAAAGAAATATCAAGTCTTTACTGGTAAAACTGACAGATGACTCCTCAGACTGGTTCACTGTCACAAGCCCCAGTAGTTAATGGGGTTTGCACTGGCACACGGCTTTGAGTGTCATGCCGCGCCATAGTTCGCGCATATTGAATAGTGAGCAGTGGGTTGCTAGGCAACCCGAAGGGAACACCAAGGGCGACACCCTAGCTATAGGTAATAGAGGGGTGGGGGGCCAAGCACAGCCCCTGCAGAACCCTGCAGCAGGGCCATCAGGCTTAGCCCCGCCCAGACATAACATGAGACTGGCGGGGCAGTGTAGGATGCTAGGGGGTGGAGCCATGACTCCTCCCTAAGTGCCCACACCTGGCCTGAGAGTATAAAAGCACTGGCGGGGCAGCAGATCCCCACTGGTAATCATTTGAGAGGCGTGGTGAGGCCCACGAGCCCTGGGGAAGCGCTGCCAGCCATGGTCCAGCAAGCGGCGGCTAATAACTGAAAGGAAAGAGGGGCCCCACTATCCCAGGAGGGATGGGAGGGGAAGCAGGGGAGCTCCAAGGCCAAGCGATAAGGCCACAGGCTGCAACATGGCATGGCAAACGAGTGAGGTGTGGGGTGCAGACCCAGCACAGCTGCTGGAACCGAGCACACGGACAGGACAGCCTACACAGAGATCAGGGCAGCGAGGACAACAGGCAGCCAACACAGATAGGTTGGAGGTGATGACAGCAGGAATGCAGCTGCTGCCCACACGCCCGGGCACAGGCCGCCCCATGAGCTAGGCCCCGGGCTGGGACCGCAGATGTGCTCGATGGGCCGCTCCCTACCACCGCACTCTGGGCATTCTGCAGCAGCCGGGTCAGCCAGCCGAGGCGGCTGGCCAGAGGTGACCCAGGGCCCCCCGCATGCGTGCCAGGTAGCAGATAGGGGTGGGGCCAGGCCCGAGTCAGCCTATAACGGTTGTGGCAGCACCCCACCCAGGACACTGGCCACCATGGATGTGGGACGAATGGGCACCTGTGGGATGCACCTAGCCGTCTGCGCAGAGTGATACCGCTCGCACACAGACCTCATGGACATCCAGACCGCGGAGGTGCACCTGGCTGCCCAGCTGCAGGTGTGCATGGCCAGGAGCGCAGCTAGAGCCCGGCAAGCCCACCACAGGCGTAGGTGCTCCCTGGCCTGGCTCAGGGCCCAGCGGGTGGATGTCCAGGGCGGCCTGACAGACCCTCAACCACGCCCGGGAGTGGGCAGTGGTGCTCCGCGAGGTGTCTGGCCACCTCCAATGGTGGACGGAGACCATGGGGAGCGCAGCCTTGCTCACTATGCCCATTGCCTGGTGGGTATGGGTCATGGAGCGGGCACAGGGGTGGTGGGCCCGGCGCTGGCTCACTGGGACGAAGCCACCTGGAGAGCGCATTTTCGGATGGACAGGCGCAGCCTCCAGCAACTCACGGAGCTATTGACGCCCTGGCTGGAGCAGCAGCACACCCCCATGCGGGCCCCCATTCCCATGGTCCAGTGTGTGGCTATTGGGGTCTGGGCCCTGGCAACACCCGACTTTTGCCGGTCTGTCTCGCAGCACTTCGGTGTTGGGGTGAGCACTGTTGCCGGGATCCTGCGAGACGTCTGCGAGGCAGTGTAGGGTGTGCTTCTGGACCAAGCAATTCAGCTGGTGGAACAGGAGGCCGTGCTGACCAGATTCGCAGCTGGAGGCTTCCCCAACTGCATGGGCATCGTGGACAGCACCCACAGAGCGATCCTCCACCCATCTGATGGGGAGGCCTCGGAGTATGTCAACCGACACGGGTAGCACTCTCTGCAGCTGCAGGCTGTCATGGACCACCAGGGCCAGTTCATGGACATTTACACCGGCCACTCCAGCCAAAGCCACGATGCCCAGATCATGACCATCTCTCCCTTCTATGCCCAGATGTACCGCAGGGACTTCGCAAACATGGGGATGTCCCGGATTGAGGGTGTGCTGATGCCCCCCTGCATCCTGGGGGACCCAGACTATCCCCTACCCGGTGGCTGATGAAGGCATACCCGGTTGCTCGGAACCCTGTGGAGGTGCTCTACAATACCCGCCTGTGTGCCTGCCAGACCGTGGTCAAGAGGGCCTTTGGGGCCCTCAAGCAGCACTGGAGGTGCCTTGCGTGCCGGCTGGACTACACGGTGGAGACCTTGGCCCTGGTGATCGGAGCCTGCTGTGCACTGTACAATGTGTGCAAGACCAATGGGGCTGCCCTTAACTACCCCGTGCCCCGGCGCCTTCCCAGCTCCGTGCCTCTCTATGTGAATGCAGAGAACCTGAGGGAGTACCGATACGCAAAGTGCATCCGAGCTGTCCTGGTGAGGCGGATCAGCTGGGAAGCTGCAGCGTGAAGCCACACACCACTGTCACCACCACCCTGGAGCCGCCACCGGCACCCAGCCCGCACCCCATGATACCCTCCCACCCCCGTCTCCATGGCCATGGCGCATGGTAACGGCTGCTATTGTAGTGCCCGTGCATTTATTGTGCGTACACCCTACATGTATCACCACCACCACCATCACCCACCGCCCAGTGCCGTGCCTGCCCCCCTCACCCCACCATCCCCCTTTCCCCCTGACCTGGGTGTCTCTGAGGCTGTCCTCTCAGCCGCCCTGTGGCCACCGTGGAGCTCTGGGAGCTCCCCTCCCCCCTGCTGTCCATTTCCCCAATGGTGTCCTGCGAGGCCACGGTGTCCTGAGGGGCAGGCGGTATTGGGAGGGAGGCCGGACCCGGAGCCGGAGGGGCCCCCCTGGGCAGCTGTTCCCTCCGGAGGCCTGAAGGGACTGATAGGTGGATGTGCGGGCCCTGCGGGCGTGCCGGTGCCTGGGGTGGTGGCGGAGGCATAGGGGTGCTGCGAGGCCCAACATCAGGGCTGGGACAGACAGGTTGCTCAGCGGGGTGATGGCCATCACGTAGGTGCTCATGGTCCCCGTGTGCAGCAGCAGCGAGGTGCCTATGTCGTGGGACCGGTCCATCTTGGCAGAGTGCTCCTTCGCCATCCAGTTGATGGCCTGCTCCAGCCGCCTGAACGCCTCCACCTGCCTGCTGTGCTCCTGATGCTCCTGCTTCTGATCGAGGTGAACCTCCGCCTGCAGCCTCCGGTCCCTGGCCTCCGCTTGCTGCACGGCCCTTTCGGTGGCTGCCTCCATGCGTTCGATGACCATGATCATCCTCTCGCCCTGCTTGGTGGTGGTGTGGACTATGTCCTCCACCTGCTCCTCCCTCCGGCACCATATCCATGCCCGGTGCTCCCTCATCCGTTGTGCCAGGGGTGCGAGGCTGGCCGGCTGGGCCTCAGCGGGTCACCCTGTTGGAGTGCACAGTAGGGGTTGGTTAGGCGCCCCTGCTGCCCACCCCCATCCCATGCTGCCGCTGCAGGGTCTTGCCTCCCCTCGGGTGGCTGGCCGGTGCCCTCTCCCAGCGGCCCCCAGGGCCCTGGCCCCCCACCCCCCACCCTGGGTCCCCCGCCTGGCCTCCCCCATCCCCCCCTTGCTGTGTAGTCTCACCTATGACCTCCAGCTGCTCCTGGGGCTGCTCACCACGATCCCCCTTGCCTGCCTGTCCCGGGTGCCAGGACGTGCCGCAACCTGTGTAGCCATGGGTAGGGGTGGGTCGCTGTAGGAGGGCTGTGACCCCCGGCAGCCCCCAGGCCCCCTTCCCATGGTCTGGGGTGTCAAGGGTTGCTGGGGGTGGGCCGGTGGCCTGTGCCCCCCCTTGACCCATCCCCTCTGGTCCATCTCCCCTCCCATCTGCTTGCTTACCCTCGATGTCAGTCTCAGAGCCCTCGGAGGCCATCCCCTTGGTGTTACTGGGGTCCCCCTGCGCCCACTGGCTGAGGGCGACCAGTGTGCTGGCCTTGGATCCTCCTGGGTCCGACATCAGGTGGGGGCTCCCGGGCCTGGTGTGCGTGGGGGACCTGCTGCTCCCCAAGGTCCCAGGGCATTCCTCTTGGGGGGTAGGGCCCCTGGAGCCGGTGCCTTCTAGCAGCGTGGTGAGGGGAGGGGGTACATCAGCCTGTTCCCTGCCCTGGACCACTGCGCTCCCCACGAGACATGGAGCGACTATCCAGGCCGTCATAGTAGGGGGCGGTCCGGGCTCTGTAACTGGACCACCGGTTGTTGTCCTTGATGGCCTTATACCCCATCTTGAGCTCCTTCACCTTTGAGCGGCACTGGGCCACTATCCTGTGGTGCCCCACCGCCTCCATGTCCTGCACAATCTCCTGGTACATGTGCTCATTCCTCTGGTTCACCGCTAGCTCCAGCTGGTGCTCCAGGGACCCCCAGATCCTGATAAAATTCTGGGTTTCCCTGTGCCCCCATTCCCCCCCTCGGTGGTACGGCCATCTCCCATGAGGGCCCTCCTGGTCCTCCTCCTCCTCCTCCTCCTCCGCATGACCTCCGCCTGTCTCCTCCGGGGGCTCCCGGGCCCGTTTCCGTGTCTGTGGGTCGTAAGGGGGGGTGGTTGGTAGCCTGGGTGCCTGGACCTCGTGGCCCTCCTCCTTTTCCCCTGCTGGCCCATCCACCCCCCTTGGTGCCCTGGTGCCGCTGCCCCCCCTCTCCCTTTACCCGTTTCTGGTGTGCCTCCTCCCCCAGGCCAGTTGTCGGCTCTGGGGCGACCTGGCCCGGCTGCTGCTGCTCTCCCTCCACCACCTCCATGTGCAGCACAACCACCACCTGCACCTCCTCTGCCTCCTCCACCTCCTCCGTTGCTCGCTCGCCATCCGCTCTCCTCTACCTTCCGTCTCGCTCCATCCCGCCATGTCCCCCTGCTGCTGTGTGCCCTTTAAATCTCCCTCCCCAGTCTGTGTTGCTGCTCGTTGCCTGGCAGCAATGCTGCATGCTTTGTCCCCGGTTGGGAATTGTTTTGATTGCTTCCGGCTGGCGATTGCCGTTCAGTCATTCGTTTTTGCTGTTTCCTGGTGGGAATTGCTTTGACCACCCTTTTGGAGATGGTCCAGGCCGGACCTCTGGAAGTGTGGTTAGCTTTGTCCCCTGCTGGGGATTGTCTGTGGTGAACATCTGGCGACCGCCGAACAGACGTTCGGGGACCTTTGGCCCTGCCATGGAGTTGTGTGTGGTTCACTGTGATCTTGTAACGTCTGAAAACGCCCATTCTGACAGAAGTTGCGTAATTTTAAAAAGGGGGAGGGTATATTTTATGCAGATTGTTACAACAGGCTTAAGCAGTTTGGTGTTAAATGGTTAAAGGGGGAAGGGAATGTTACCATTGATACAATAATAGATTTAGTGATTATGAAACAGTTTTTGACCCTCTGTGGTTCTGGTTTAAAAGCACATATTCTTAACCAAAAAATAAATAATCTCAAAGCAGCAGCCCAAAGGGTGGATGAATATTTTGACAATGCTATTTTAGCCTATGGGGAACACAAACAAAAGGGGGAAAAGTCAAAAAATGGGTTCCATAACAAACAAACAAAATGGTTACAAAACTCCACCATCAGATAAGGCCACCATGTCCCAAGACAGGCCAAATGGGGACATGGAAGTCAGAAAGGTGGGATCACCCAGACTCCAAAGGACACACACCTTCCAATCCCCTAATAAGGATTCAAGGAATTGCTTTAATTGTAATCAACCACGGCATATGGCACGTCACTGCCCCAAAAAAGGGGAGTCCGAGGGGATTATTAGAACTGTTAGTGCAAATTTTGTATCTGTAGTCCAACTCGTCCCTGAAGGGGTTTATGCTAGCTTTACTATCCCTGACCCACCCACAGGGGATCAGTTGCTACAGAAACCTGCTAAGGTGAATGGGCTGGGGTAAACTGTATGGGGAGGCTGGATAATGGGGCACAGATGGTTATGGTCCGTGAGGACCTAGTCTCAAAAGATAAAATTAACACTGCCAGAAAGGTTGTGGTCTACCTGGCAACGGGAATTAAAGACACTCTACCCACAGCAATAGTAGAGTTAGAGTGGGACGGCTTAACGGGGCCTATCAAGGTGATTGTGCTCCCCCAAAATGCAGAGAATGAAGTGCTGGTGGGAAATGATATCTGGGACTGGTCTACAGAAGTAGCTGTAGCCCAGGGTCCTTCCCAGAAACATGGGGAGACAGAGAGCAAGCCTAGTGGACGGGAAGGGTTACAAAAACGCTCTGGGAGCCACACAGAGGCTGCATCCCAACCTATGAACTCCACTAAGGAGCAGGAAAATTCCAAAAAGGAGTCTCAGGCCCAGCCAGAAGGCATGGGAGGACAAGACTCTGGGAGTGAACTGCATACCCCTGTCTCACAGGGGGAACTAAATGGAGTGAAGCCAAATGGCCAAACTGATTCTGAGGCCCAAACATTGGCCCTTGACCTTGAATGGGAGGGCCCAACGTCTGCGGAATCAAACCAGGTAGCCACCACGGGGGGAGAGTTAGAGGCTGGGGAAGCCCCTACTGAACCCAGGGGGTTGCAGGCAGGCCAGGAGGTTGGTTATTCTACCTTAAGAGAAGATGAGAAGTTCCTGACTTAAAAACAAGCAGATTTCAGGTAAGAACTAGCTAAGAATGAAGTCTTGCCTAATATAAATGAGGGCGGGATGGGTGTCTCTTTCCCAGTGATAAAAATTAAGCAAACAAGGTCAGAAACCCAGCCTGTAGTCCTAAAGGGGCAAGAGCATGGTTCTAAGGGTGAACTTTATGTCTCTATCTTACCAGAGAAGGAGCAGGCAGATTCTGCAGCTTATGCTAAATTTGAAAGTTCATGAGACAGTCCAAGAAGCTGAGGGAAATTGTGCTGCTCCCAAGAGACAAAACGTAAAACAGCTTCCAGATAAGAACTGTCATGGGGAACGCAGCTCAGACACAGAGCTGGCATGTCCTGCAGGGCAGATCTGGCTTGTAGAGTGGAGGAAATGGTTAATAGTGCCCATGATCTTTACTCCCTACAAGACACAGAGGCTGCCAGAGATCAAATTACTGCGCATGGTAAACTGAATCAAGAGTTTCATGGAGGGGTGTCTGAAATAACACTTGAGAATCTTCACACCCAGTCCACAAAATCAGACTCCAAGGAAGGAGAAATACACGGTTGTAAAGAACCAGTGGATCCTGGGGGAACAAACACAATTTGGGGGCAGGGTACAAGAGAGTCTGGTGACAACAGCTCCTTGAGAGAAGCAATTTTGGGGTCTGTGATTGATTTGAATGCAACTATGTTCAACCATAGCATTACAGACACAGCGCAAAGGCAAAGACTAGAGAACAATTCTCTCCTGACTGGGAATGACGGCAATTCTCCAAGTGAAAAGCTTACAATTCCCAACAGTGATGAACCATTTAAAATGCAGAGTAACACAGACAATGTGATGGGGGTAGGAGACATTTGCCCCAAGGTAAAGACCAAGCTTACATTATCTCCTGCTACCTCTGTAACAGATTGTACAAGGGATAAGCTTTTCCAGGTTATGGGAGAAACAACCGGTGAAGTTGCAGAAATAGACACTAAACCGAGCAATGCAAAAGGTTTGACACTTACTGCATACTCTCTCTTGTTTTCTACTGATACTTATGATCTATGGTCTGGCCAGTCCAGGTAGATCAGGGAAGGAAGTGATGACATGCACAAATGACATAAGGTCAACAAGAAACTATGGTAACCTACCTATGCTACCATGTAATTTGGGAACATGGCCAATTTTTGTAACAGGGGAACAAAGGAGGTTGACATGGTGTTGCCACCCTTTTGTCACATTCTTGTGCAAAGACCTAAGAACCCCAGCATCCATACCGATGTACCTTGATGGTTTTGTGCAAGGGGAACCCCACATGCAACAAGGGGTGGAGGGACATAGACATCTCAGTATATACCCCTACAAGATAGCGAACCCAGAAAGAGTGACTCCCGATGATCACTCCACTGTGCAATGGTTGAAAACAAGTGAACATGATAGCCCCACAATGCTAACAGAGTGTCCGAAGCACCACATGTATAACTTGAACATGAATCAAGCAAAGGAAAATGAGATGGGGTGTGTGTGTGGCATATCCTTACTCCCACCAACACAACACACCACCCACTTTAACATGTTCCAGATACAGATTGTTTTCTGCATCCTTCACAGGTTTTGGAAGGGGGGGAGCTGTCACAAGGAGATACTGGGCTACATGTAGACTACGGGTCTAACAAATATGTAAAGGTTAAACATGTATGTAATATGAAAGCTGAGAACTGGAAACTCACTTCATGCAATGGAGAAATGCAAAGTCATGCTGAACACAGTTTGGGGTTAATTCTGTGTTTACAAACACAGACAAACCTAGAGAGAAAGAATCTGTGCTGAGAAACTCTGTGGCTGAAAAAGTGACAAGAAGGTTCACCCATTGCAGGCTCAATCACCCATTGCAGGCTAGAGAGAGAGCTGATCTGGTGAGAGCTGCAAGCCAGGGAAATTGAGTCACAACAGCCTAGAGTGGGGTAGTGAACCCCCAATCCCATGACACAATCCACATGCCTCTTGTTGTGGTCTCACTTCTTATATGGGCCACTTTTACACAGACGCCACCCACCCGGAAACACCCATCGGATGGGTGGGGGAGCGTCTGTGTAAATATCCACGGGTGGGTGGGGGTGCATACACGACCCACCCGCCAACACCCACGGAGCAGCCAGGAAGGAGCCGTCACCTTCCGTGGGTGGAGGTGGGTGGAGATGGGTGTTTAACACCCGAGCGTCCGTGTAAACCTTCCTAGAGGTCCCCCGCGTAAAGCGGGGGGCCACAATGGAAAGGGCATTCTCGGTGGCCAGGCTGCACCTTTGGAACTCCCTTCCGGAGGAAGCACGCCTGGCCCCCAGCCTGTTGTCATTCCAGCGATGTTGTAAAACCTGGCTGTTCACCCAGGCCCTTGGGGGGGGGAGGGGGGGATAGGGTTTTGTTCACCGCCCCTACACTACTCTGTATATTGTTTTAATGTTTTAAGTTGTATTCCCAGGGCCCTGTTTTAAAGTATTTAAATTTTTGATGTTTTTAAAATTGTTTTATATTTTATAATTGCTTTATTATGTTGGAAGCCGCCCCGAGCTGTTCTCAGGAGGGGCGGGATATAAATGTCAAAAATAAATAAATAATAAATAAATCTATAAAAGCAAAAACACCCACACCTACATGGAATGGACCGGCGGAGCCCCACTGTGCTGGTGCCACGGGGCACGCATGCGCCGCCACGCAGACACGCCCACAGGGTGGGGGGGCACTAGACATCTGGCCCAAGAGCCCGCAAAGGAAGGAGGAACCATGGCACATGCGCGCGGGCTCCCACAATGGCGAACAGGAAGGCCCAAAAGAAGGCAATGAGAGCCCACACCGCCCCACGCGGGGGAAGGTGCCAGGTGAGCACGGGGACCCGGGGGCGCCGGGGGGGGGAGGAGGACAGGCCTGGCAAGGTGGTGCAGGGAAGCTGAACCTCCCCAGGAGGGGAGGGCCGGGCCCAGGGACACAGGGCAGGGGGCAGCAGCATAACCCGGTCCCCTGTCCCCCGCAGGACAGCCCCCAGACAACGGAGCACCGACAGCCGAGGAGGGCCTCCCAGACAGTCAGGTGAGCAAAAGGGAACCCCAGAGGGGAGAGGGGGGGCAGACCCCACAGGTGGGTGGGGGCCAGCAGGAGCCGCAGTAACCCCTATCGCACTACCCCCAACAGGACACGACTGCCACCACAGAGACCACATCCACAGGGTGGGTTCCATGCCACCAAGCCAGTCAGCCCCCCACATGCAGGTCCTAAAAGGGGGAGCCCTGGTCAAGGCAGGAGGTCAGGGACTTTATACGCGTGGGGGGGGCTGAAAGGGTCCAGCACGACCTGGTGCAAAGCTACAAGACCAGACAGGTCTATGAAGCCATCGCCCAGGAGATGCAGTGGTGGGGTACAATAGGGATGTCAACCAGTGCATGCAGTAGGCAAAGGACTTGAGGTCAGGATATAAACATATCTGGGACAATAATCTCAAGTCCGGCTGGGCCATGCGCACAGTCAAGTTCCAGGAGGAGCTGGACAAGTTCCTCTGCATGGATGGGGACATTGTGGCCTCCCGCACACATGGCAGCGCCTTTGCCAGGGGCAGGCACAGGGCCAACATGCAATCCCCCCTGACAGACCCCACGGAGCAGGGTAGGGAGGGTGCCCCTGGCGAGACCGGCCATGAAGCGGGAGGGGACAGCCCCATCCCACAGGGGGAGGAGGCACCCCAGGGATCTGAGCGTCGGACCACCACATTCCGCGCGTGCCCACAAGACCCACAGGCCATCCGTCCACAGCACGCGGAGACCCGGGACAGCCCCCAGGAGGCGGAGGAACAGGATCCAGGATCCGGTGGGGCCAGGGGGGGGGTTGGGGGTGGGACCGGCCCAGACAGCTGCTGCAGCCAGGGCCAGCAAACAGTAATGGTACCCCCTCCCATTGCAGGTCAAGCCATCCTGGAGGTGCATGAGGTGGCGGTCACGGAGGAGGAGGAGGAGGGGGCCAGGCAGCACCCCCACCACCAGGTGGGCCACCCTCCATGGCAGGGCACACGGGCCATGGAAGGCCCGGGTGTGGAGGGGGGCAGTGGTACAGGGGGAGGCCACCCAGGGGTGAGCAACCACAAGTAGCAGGGCCCAACAGGGGCAGGGTGGCGAGTGCAGCTGGGAGGGGTGCATGGGCCCACGGCAGCTCCCTCAGCACATCTGCCCCGGTCAGGGGCCCCTCCCGCAGCTTACATCTGCCGGGGGCCCACCCCATGACAGGGCAGGGTAGGGGGACCCCACAGGAGAGGAAAGAGGGGAGCAGCCACACTATGGGGGCCACCCCACCTGGAACCAGGGGCCGGTGGTAGTGGCCAGCAGGACACAGAGTCTGGGTGCACTAACGTTCTGTCCAACCTCCTGTTCACAGATCAAGCACCTGCTTGCGCAACAGGAGCAGCTGCCGGCAGCGTGGGGTGGAACCGGGAGATGCGGGCCAGGAACCAGCACCGGAGGGAGGACCTTGGCAGGGAGCTGCTGGTGGAATCACAACCATTAGCCAAGGTGCACTCCCATGAACTCGCGCTCACCAGGGGGGAAGGGGACTGGGAGATCCTGGCTGCCATGATGGCCCGATCCCGCACCAAGCACCTCTGGGCCAGGTGCCAGGCTGCCGTCCTCCAAGGTGAGCAGTAGCGCACCTGTGACAGGCTGGAGGGTCAGGCCGCACTGCTCATGGGCCTCATGGGGGAGGCCATGGAGGCCCTGCAGCATGACCTCCAGCGTGACAGGCCACGCCATGCCGCGGAAGGAGGGCCGGCAGCCGACCAACACCATGGCGGCTTCCCTTTGGTGCCGGTGCCCCCCCATGCACCTCAGCCACCCATGGTTCCCCCAGCAGCAACCCTATCTGGGCCTGGTCCACGGGGTCCCCCTGCCCCACATGGGGTGGCCGGACCCACTTGCAGGGTCGCCCGTCCAGCCTGCAGCCCCCGTGGTTCCGCCCCCGCTGTCACCCTGCCCCCTCCACTGGGAAGCAATGCCCCACCCCAAGACCGTGCACCCTAGGTTGAGCAACCGCCCATGGTGGCCGCTCCACCCCCACAGGTAAAGCCTCAGCACCCCAGGCCCCTGGGGGTTGTGGGGTGCCACACCGGGGGGGGGGATGGGAAACCGGGGAACTGCGAGGCAGGACCCCGGTAGGGAACACATTGTGGAACCCTCGCTGCACACACACGGTACACAGGATGGGGAGCGACAGCCATTGCCAGGGGCATGTGTGCCTGCATAGTGCCACAGTACGTGACTGGGCAGGTGGCGTGATACCATGGGTGGACCGTCCCAGGTGGGGCACCTTCAGGGAGCGCTCTATGGCATATGCCTTGCTCGTGTGGGGAGGAGGGGGATACCCGGACCCCTATGGGGCACCCAAGTGCCATTGCACCAACAAGGGACAGAGGTGAGTGCACACAGTGATCCCTTAACCCATACTTGCTCCTCCAAGCAGGGACCAACAGCGGAGGCCGGTGTGGAGCAGCCAGTGGATGACAGGGAGGCCGGACCGTCAGCCCGGAGAGCCCTGCGGTCAGCTGTGGCCAGGTCACGCCGACCAGCGAGCCCCGGTGGTGCGTCCAAGAGGGGGAGAGGCCACACCAGACACTGAACCCCATCCCATTCCATTGTATGTGTCCCCCCCCAAATAAAGGTGTTGTACCTATACCTTGCTGTCGCTTCCTCTGTCCAGGACATGGGGGG
>QEPC01001417.1:2124535-2154053 GCA_003113815.1 Sphenodon punctatus
GGGGGGGAGGGGACAGGACAGCCCACGTGGCTGCCCTCTGCGTTCCCCCCCTAACCCCCAACCTCACCGTCCGATGGTCTCTTCTCCCCGCAGGTGTCAGGCGGGGATGGCAAGCGGCAAGCAGCGGCGGCGGCGGCCCCAGCAGCGGGACTTAAGCAGCGGCGGCGGCAGCAGCACAGCGAGCGGAGCTCCAGAGCCCCCCTGCAGCAGCAACAGGCAGGTAGGTAGATGGGTCAGGTGTTCCCCCTGCAGGCTCCCCTGAGGTAAGCTTGTCACAGGAGCTGGCACAAAAGTCTGCTTCTGCTGTGCCATGGGTACTGTGCCCTGGAAATCCAATGTCTGCTACTGGGTGGCCACGTATTTCAGCACTGGGCAAGGCTTGACCAATTTGCAGAATAGTTTGTTGAGATCCTGAGAGTAGGATGCAAGCCTGCAATGCCCGGCCGAGCAGGCTGGCCCTCTGCCACTGCTCCACCGATGCCAACCAGCCTGCAATGCCTGGCCGAGCAGGGGTGCCAGGCACCAAGTCCTGGCCGGGCCTCTGCCGCTGTTCCACCGATGGCAGCCAGCCTGCAATGCCCAGCCAAATAGGGGTGCCAGCCACTCTAGTCCTAGGACCCACCATCAGGGTTCTGGGGCCATCATTCTGCTGACCCATTTGGAGGGTCCTTATTTGCTTACAGCATGGCTCAGGAAGAGCTGGCTCTGCTCCTGTTGGACACAGACAGCAATTCGGCCTTCAGAGACAGCCATCCACGAGTCCAGCCCCAGAACCCACCATCAGGGTTCTGGGACCTACATTACAGGCATGGGGGGCTGTCCATCCACATCATTGAGAAGCTTCCACTACTGTCCCAGGACCCACCCTCAGGGTTCTGGGGCCGTCATTCCATGCAGGGAGGGCTGTTGTTCCACTTCATCCAGAAGCCGCCACTCTAGTCCCAGGATCCACCATCAGGGTTCTGAGGCCGTCATTCCACTGCAGCAAGGAACCGCCAGCCACTCCAGCCCCAGGACCCACCATCAGGGTTCTGGGGCCTATGTTCCAGGCAGGGAGGGCTGTCCATTCACATCATTAAGAAGCTGCCACTCCAGGTCACCATCAGGGTTCTGGGCCATCATTCTGCTCAGAGAGAACCATTGTTCCACTGCATCAAGTAACAGCCACTCCAGTCCCAGGACCCACCCTCAGGGTTCTGGAGCCTACGTTCCATGCAGGGAGGGCTCCATCCATGTCATCCAGAAGCTTCCACTCCTGTCCCAGGACCCACTCTCAGGGTTCTGGGGCCGTCATTCCACTCACAGCAAGCTGTCATTCCACTGCATCAAGTAACAGCCACTCCAGCCCCAAGATCCACCCTCAGGGTTCTGGGGTCTACGTTACAGGCAGGGAAGGTTATTGTACCACTGCATCCAGAAGCTGCCACTCTAGTCCCAGGATCCACCCTCAGGGTTCTGGGGCCTACGTTCCAGGCAGGGAGGGCTGTTCATTCACATCATCTAGAAGCAATAAGGTGCTGGTGCTGCTGCTCAGCCTGCTGCTGGTGCTGCTACTGCTAGGGCTGGGGGTAGGGATAGACCCCGCTGGCTGAAAGGGGTGGCTGTTCCCACCATCCCCAGGGCCGTCCTGTTGCTGCTGCGCACTCTCCAGAGCCCCCTCTGCCTGCCAGACCCTGTCCACCAGGTCACCCTTCCAGTGCCCAATAGAGTGGTGTCTGGCAAGCCACGCTGCCCTTGACCCTGGGTTCCAGCATGGTTGCCATATATATATGTATATTTGTCCCACTGCAGGAGCTCATCAAACTGGGCCTTCAGCCCTGCCTTCAGCTGACGCACCAGGGCAACCACCTCAGCCTCCAGCTTCTTGCCTCGAGGGCCACAATCCCGCCCTTGGAGAATCTCCTCCAGCCTCCGGAGGAGACTCTGCACCAGAGAGGTCACCTGGTTGCTGGTGGTCATGGAGGAGCTGATGGTCTCTGTCAAGGCCAGGAACAGTCTCAGAACAAAGACTGTGTGAGCCAGGATCTCCCATTCCGCCCCATAGTACCCTGGAGGTGCCCTGCTGTCCATCACCAGTTGACGTGATGCAAGGCAGCTTTCTGCTCGAGAAGCCACTTAAGCATCAGGAATGTGGAGGAATTCCACCGGGTAGACACATCCTGCACCAGCTGGTGCACTGGAGAGCCTTGCTCTGCCTGCTTCGCCCAGAGGAGGTCGCTGCCCATCACGCTCCGGTTAAAGAAACCGGCCAGCTTCCTCCCCCACTCGATCAGGGATCTACGGGTGCCTGCCCCAATCCCTTTCTCCCCCAAGCCCAGAGCGTCCCTGACCACCAGGTGAAGGGATGCTGGTGAAGCCCCCCTCGTGGACTGCCCTCAATATGTTGGCCGCATTGTGCGTCACCACGCACCCCTTTGTGAAGGGCACGCCTGCCATGACCCACTCCCTCACCATGGCAGTCAGGGGTCCCTCAATGTTCCGAGAAGTGTGGGGGCTGCGGCATCCATGACTTCCGTCTGAAGCAGGGCCCACCTATACTCTGCTTCGGGACCCCTTCTGCCACTGCCAAATGCTGCCTCTGGGTCCTGCCACCAGTGTGTCGTCACTGCCAGGTAGACATGCTGCGTGTTCCTACTTGACTGCAGGTCGGTGGTGAAGTGGACGGTGGCACCCCCAGCCCCTGTCAGCTGCTCCCTCACCCGCCTGTTGACTCAGGGTACTGCTGTGGCAGGCCTCCAGTTCTGCTCGCTCTATGCTGGGTTCTCCAGTTCTAGTCACCATCACGGCCGGGCATTGCAGGCTGCCAGGCATCGGTGGCAGCTTGACTCAGGGTGGTGTGTGAGGGCAGCTTAAACTGGGGGGCCAGGAAGCCAATCAGATGCCTAAACCCCATGTCCCCAACCAACAAGAAGGGCTGTCCATTGAGCGCAATGATTTCCTCCAACATGCACGTGGCTTTCAGTTGAAAGCCACGCCGCCCTCCATGTCCTGCAGCTGCTGATGGACTTGCACCTGCCCCTACTCCAGCTCCTCCATGGTGGACTGATGCTTCTGGGCTTCAACTGGCTGCTGCTGCTGCACCACTGACTGTGCTGATGAGAGGGGCAGAACATGATGGCAAAACAGCTCTCAGAGGGATGTGTGGCCAGCCCTGTCCAAAGTGGCCAAGGGTCTGTTGTCCTGCCCACCAAGAAGTGTCCCCAGCGAGTGGGTGTTCTCGATGGCAGGGGACATTTGCTGGCCCCCAGTCTCAGGTGGTGCAGCCAAGTTGGTGGAGCATTTGCTTTTCATCAAGGTGTCTGTCTGCTGCTGCTGCTACCGGACAATCCAATGTCTACCACTGCTCTGCTGCTGCTTGGCAGCCTGCAATGCCCGGCCAAGTAGGGGTGCCAGGGAAGCCACCAAGCCCCAAGCCTGCTGCTGCTGCCGGTGGGTCTCAGACGGCCAGCCATGGCGCCACGGGCACCCCCGGAGGCCAAGCGCCGAGCCTGCCTACCCGGGCAAGCCGGGGTGCCAAATGCCAAGCCTTCCCGGTCTCTGCTGCTGTGTCTCCGATGGCCTGCCATGCCACCATGGGCACCCCTGTGGGTCCCTGGAGCACCCCAAGCCTCCTGGCAGGTCCGAACTCCACCGAACATTCGGCAGGACCGAACTCCACAGGACCGAACCCACAAACCCAAACTTAGTTTTCCAGCCAAACAGCCAAACCCTGTTCTGTTCACACATCCCTATTCCTTAGGTTATCAGAGATCATGAAAAATCTCATAAAAATGTGATGAGGAAAAATTGTGCCTGACCCTTAAAAGAGAGGAGTCAGGTGCCAGAGCTGGCATTGTGCTACAGGGAAACTCACCACTGGATCATGATGCTAAATGGTCACAGGAGATCAAACCAGGACATGGGTCTAGGATTGTCAGATGTCTCTTATATTAAGGGAATAACCCTTACTTAGGAAGCTCCACACCTCCATAGAACATAATTTCATAGTAAAAAAACCTCTGGTTTACAAGAAGAGTTAAGGCTCTTGCAAATTCAATCATGCACTAAAAAGCATGGAGATTGCAAGTTAAGGCTCCTGCCTTAACTTCCACGCCATGTTAGCAGTAGGGATGTGCGAACAGAACCGAGTTCAGAAATTTGGTCTGGTTTGAAAATCGAGTTCGGTTCGAAAGTTCGGTTCGGCCGACTGAACTGTTCAGGTTCGTTTGAATTCCAAACTTCCGAACCGAGTTCGTACAATCGAACCTGGGGGTTTTTTGCCTTCCGAACTGGTTCGGATTTGACCGAACAGTTCGGTCGAATTCAAGTTCAGTTTGAAAGTTCGGTTCGGTTGACCAAACTATTCGAGTTTGGTCCGAACTCTGAAATTCCGAACCGCATTCACACATCCCTAGTTAGCAGTAAAGAGACATTGTACAATTTTGCATGTTGTGCTCGCTTACAACTTTAGGCTCCATGCACCCACACTTTGCATTAGTCTTTCAGCCTCAATCCTCTTCCTCTGTAGGTTGGCGGCAAAACACTGAAGCCGGGGACAGGAGGGTGTGAGAGGCCCCTGCCCTCGCTCCCTTGCCCTCCACATCCAAATTGGCCTCGCTCTCTTGCCCCCCCTCCCCGCCCTCGTTCCTTGGTGCTCCAAAACCCCCAGGCACAACTTCCACGAGCCCTGCTCAAGGAAGGGAAAGACAAGAGAAGAGACAGCGAACAGCACTTCTTTTCAAAGCAGTCCTGCCCCTCTCTATAGGCTAACATGGAGATTTTCACAACCCCATAACTTTAAAACTACTAATCAGATTTACAAATAAAACCCCAAAGGCACCCCCTGGCAGCCTCCTTTAATTTTCTAAAAGGCTAATCCCTCCTCCCCACCAACACTCAACCCCTCTACTCTGCCCAGATCGAGACATTCTGACTAAATGAAAAATCAGGCTTGAAAGCGCAGTTTTTCAAACTGTGATATCTCTGCTTTTATCCAACTGATTCAGCTGAAATCTTCACATCCTGAACCATTTATCCCAGTGATACTCCACAACAAATTTCACAATCCTAACTTTGATCATGCCGATTTTTAGAACAAATAGAATGTTGGGGCTTTATAATGTAGCGTGCAACACACCTTAACTATTAGAGTGCTCTCGTGCTCTAATAATGAGTGTTTCTTATTTCAGAGTCCCACAGCTCCATAATGTCCTTTGTTTTTGAAATTTTGAACTGGCAACCCTGGGTGAAGCCGCATGAGACAGAGTGAGGAGGCTACCATATTTTGGGTAGCCTTACCTCACTCTGGGCAGCTGGGCCATGCAATGCAGTGCATCATGTGGCTGGTGCCTGCCAGTTTTTTCCCCTGCCTCATGGTAGGGGCAGCAGTTGGAGGCTACATGACACATCCTCAGAAAAATTCTGAGGATGTGTCACCGAGCAGCCTTACCTAACATGGAGTAAGGCTCTCCAAGGCAGGGCAACTTGCGAGCCCAGGCTGTTTGCCCCACCACATGGCGAGCACCACTTCAGGGCCTTGAGTGGTGGATGTTGTTGCCCGTCATGCATGGTCATGTCATGGCCAGGGGCAGAATCTCGGATGGGCTGAGGGATGAAGGTGGGGCAAGGCCAGGTGCCTGCTTGTGTGGCCAGAGCTACAGCCTGTCCTAGCCATAGTGGCAGCTCTGGCAGTTGCTGACCCACCTGGTTTCCCCACAAACATCTTCCTGACTCTCTGTTCTGGCCCTGCAGTGTGGCAGCAGTGATTGCCTGCCATGAGGCCACACAGAGATCAGGTCACCGCAGCTTGTCTGGCTGCACCCTCTCTTATTTTTTTAAAAGAGCTAACCCTGGAAAGGTCCCCTAAAACTACAGTATTCTTGAAGCTCAGAGCTTCCACCCTTGGTAACACCTGTTCCTGATAAAAACTTGAAAGTGAACTGTCTTTTGTATAACCATTTTTATAGCTTGTTCTTCCAACAAAACATTATTGAAATGAACTGAATGTGGTATATAAGCCCTAGATAAAATAGGCAGATATTTTATTAAAATTACAGTGATATATATATTGCTGTGTTTAACGAAGGGACCTTCTAGAGCTGAGCTGGGTTTGTTTTTGTTTTTTTGAAGGAACTGAGATTTTAGGATTGGCATTTTGAACTTTTTAAATGAAAAATGAAACTGCCATACAAACCAATATTAATTTATTTTCAACATTTCATGCTAGCATTGACAACACAAAATGACAAATTTCTGAAAATGTAATGAAAATGAATTTTCGGCAACAGTAGAAGTTTCTGCATAAATAAAATTTCAAAAACAATTTCTTCTTCACCCCCCCACCCACCCCCACACCTAGCTCTGGGATTTTCCTTTGTTTTTGAAATCGAGTCAGCCAAAGAATACCCACCAGGCCCTAATAGCTACGTCTTTCTTGTGCTTGTTTTTAAATAACTCTTATTAAGAAGGTGGAGACAAAGTAGTTTGATTTATATCTTTTATTGGACCAATTATTGTTGGGGGAAATCTGCAAGCTTTCGGACCTCACAGGGTCCTTCTTCAGGCAAGTAGGAGAAAGCTTGCACATTTCCACCAACAATAGTTGGTCTAAAAATAGATATAATTCAAACTAATTTGTCTCTACCTCTGTCACTCGGGACCAACATGGCAACCACGCTCTCTCTGAATTCTTATTAAGAATTAAGCACACAGGGAATTGCCGGGGTACTGATGACTTCATGAGTGAGTAAGAAGCCCAGAGGGCTGCTGCTGTATTCAGGAATCTATGGCTGCCCTAAAGGAATATAATAAGCAATATCCAGAGTATGTTGGCTTAGGAAAGAAGCTTGATAACTGATAAAGTGCACAATGTACTATACCTCTGTACTGGGTATGTAGGGTAATTCATTAATTTAAGGGTTTGATTCCCTATATTGCTCTGCACCTTTTGCAGTATATATTCCACAATGGTACTCACCACTCAGGAAATCTGTTGTGCTTGTATTCTGGCATATCATGGATTTTATGTTAATACCATATGAGATTAAGTTCTCCCCAGTGCAGAGGGTTAGTGCATTGGGCTGTGCCAATGCACTAGTTAAACCTCATTTTGAAGGTTCAAGTGCTACTTATAACCAGTGGCTCTCAAACTAGGGACATTTGAGAACATCCTCAAGTTGTTCTCAAACTGGGGAAAACAGAGGCTGAGGTGGGAAAGAGTGGAAGAAGTAAGGTGGCCATACCGCCCCTTTAAAATATTTATTTATTTATTTATTTATTTATTTGGTAGATTTTTATACCGCCCCATCCTGCACAGCAGCTCGGGGCGGTTTACAAAATAAACTGGAACCAATGCAGCCCTGCATCATGTATTTTTCATAAGCATCCTCTTTTAAAGGGGCTGTATGGCCACCCTAAACCCCATCCCTAACTACCCAGTTAGGCCACAGTTCTCCAGCTGCACTCACAGGCTCAAGGCCCTTGGGCCAAACATAGTTCTCTTTCCCAGCAGCTTCTTGGGCTTTGCCACACACTCAAGTCCAAGCCCATGCTGACCCAGGCTTCTCCAATCTGCTCTGCTTGGGTTCAACACCATGGACTGGACTCCTGCTGAAGCAGCTCTCAGGCAGAGTTCCTTCTTGGTCTGCAGTCAAGCACCGACAGTTCAGGACCCTGGGCTGGGCTGGGCTGGGCTGGGCTGGGCTCCTGCTGGGCCTAGCTCCCCACAGAGCTCCTTTCTGGTCTGCTGCCAGACCCAGACTGACTCCTCTCAGCCTCTGGCTCTCCTTATATTCAGTGAGTGGGCATGACTGACCCTTTAGCCTCTCAGCCCTTAAAGGCCCAGTAGCAACCCACACTCACTCTAAGCTTCTCATACTCTTTTCCTGTCTCAACCTTCTGACTGATGCACATGCTCAGGACTGGCTCTGCCACACCCAGCCCAGTCCTTAGGCTGTTGTTCCCAGCCCCCTTAAAGGGATAGCAGCCCCCTCAGGCTGCTCCCTGCCATAGGTGGTCTTTTAGATAAGTGGGGCCCAGGCCATTTAGAGTCATAGAACCACAAGGCTGGAAGGGACCTCAAGGGTCATCTAGTCGAGCCCCCTGCACCACTGCTGGACCTGCCATACCCCAACTATCAGCACAAAGAAATCCCACCAATAGCTACAAGTAGAGAATGGGACCAACCAGAGCACACCGATGCCCCAAATAACAGGAAATAGTTTTAGAAAAAGAAGGATCCAGATGTCCCAAACTGGTGAGCCACACCCATGCTTCAGGGGAAGGTGAAAAACCCTCAGAGTCAACTGCTGCCAATCTGGCCAGAGGGAAAATTCCTAGGGATGGGTGAACACGGTTCGGAAGTTCGGACCGAACTCAAATAGTTCGGTCGACCGAACTGAACGTTCGAACCGAACTCAAATTCGGAAGTTCGGAGTTCAGACCGAACTTGAATAGTTCGGTCAACCAAACTGAACGTTCGAACTGAACTCGAATTCTTATGTTTGGTTCGGATGCGTTCGGTGAGTTTGGAATTGAATTTCCATTGGTTTCAATGGAAAACACATTATTGGCTGTAACATTTTTGGTTTTTATGCTATGGGGCTAAAAGCTGGGGTGCCTATACCTCCAATAGAACACATGATGTGTACCAAATTTCAAAATAATTGGTTAAAGGAATCCGATTTTAGAAGCAGTTGAATTATTATATTTTGCAATATTCTACATATACATTCTTAGCTGTAACTTCTTTGCCTCACATCTAATGTAGGTGAAACTTGTTCAGTTTATACCCCTTCCCATATTAACTATCTTTGCCAAATTTCAGAAGGATTGGAAAAAAGGTCTTGGTGGTATAAGCAATTAACATATAAATGTATGTCTGACTATAACATCTTTGTAGTCCAACCAGTGTACATGAAATTTGGCAGGACTATATATTTCACTTTCATGATCATCTCTGCCAAATATCAGAAAGATATTATAAAGGGTCCCAATTTTATATGCCTGTACAACATATGTAGAGAAGGGGCCTATGCCTGGGATTCTCTTATGTCACTGTGGTATAAGATCGGTTTGTGATGCAAATTGGCCAACAGAAATGTCAACCAAATATCCTCATTCTGTGCTGGGACCATCCCAAAATATCTCCCCCACTTGTTTCTGGGAAGTCAGAAGCATCTGTTTAGGAAAGAGTCAATAGAAATTCTCTTATGTCCTCTGTCTCAGTGCTGCAGGATGTGATTGATAGTTGGCCAGCCTGGATGTGTTTAAACTATGTCTCCTGACTGCTGGGATGCTATCTCAGAAGTCCCAGTTATGTTGCTTATGCCCGCCACAGGGCCGCCCCCTATGCCCACCTCGAAACCACTACCAATTGGTCCTGTAAAGCTAGAAGCTTGCAGTAATGTGTTTGGCCATTGAATGTGTCTGTCAGTCTTTGGGGTTGCTCCACATCCTTCCTCCTACAGTCTCTCTCCCCCTGCCATGCAGGGTGCCTGCCTCTGACTGGCACTGAATATGCTGATATTCATCTGAATAATGATCTTCACAGGGACAACATCAATTGCTTATATAATTGGGTCCCTTTATCAAAATCTCCTGTACATTTGCTGAAATGGCAGGAAAGGTATTTGATACATTCCTGTCAAATATCCTGTAAACAGAATGGAATATCAAAATGTTACAGCTGGAAATGTATTTTCAGGTTAATGTCTTATACCCTTGGGACCCTTTATCCATTCTTTCCTAAAATTGGCAGAAATATTAAGCATATGGAGGGATGTAATATGCACAAGTTTCATGGATATTGGATGCAAGATAAAGAAGTTGTAGCCATGAACATGTATGGAGCTTTTCTTAAAATCACAACATTCAATTGCTTCTGAAATCGGTTTCCTTTATCTAATCATTCCGAATTTTGGTACACCTAGTGCTCTCCATTGGGGGAACATTTCCTAAATTTCATCAAAAAGTAATAAGAAACAAAAATGTTATAGCCAGAAATATGTTTTTCAGTTTTTTCCTTTTATTTCAAAAACAAAATGTCATTTTCAGTTCCTGATTGCATCAAACTAAAGACCAAACCGAGGCCGACCGAACTGAATACCGAATCCGAACTCAACATTCAACCCAAACCACCGAACGGCTGAACATCCGAACCAGACAAACCAAACACAGCCGAACCGAACGGACGAAACGAACGCAGCCGAAATGAACGGCCGAACCCAAACCGCGATCTGTTCGCCCATCCCTAAAAATTCTTTCCCAACCCCAAATATGGTGATCAGTTAGACCCAGAGCATGCATTCAGGCTCCACCAGCAAGGCACCTGATATACAATATAGTACCCAGGCTTCAGAATGCCCAACAGCTCCATCTCCAGACAACTTTGATGCTATAGGAAGAAAGAAGGGGGTGGAGAGACCCATTATGTATTGCTAGGGTGGGGAGGAAACCACTTCATCCTGTAGCATCAAATAATAAAAACTCCTCACAAGATACGTGCCATAAATTTATCCAACTGCATTTTGAAGCTATTAAGATTCTTTGCTCCCACAACTGCCCCTGGAAGCTTATTCCAGTATTTCACTGCCCTAACTGTTAAAAACCTTCTTATTTCCAACCTAAATTTATTGGTAACCAGCTTGTATCCCTTAGTTCTTGTACCCATGCTCCCTGAACAAATATTCCCCTCCTATTGCGTTAACTCCCCATATATATTTATACAATATAATCATCTCTCCTCTCAGCCTTCTTTTTGATGGGCAAAATAAGCCAAGCTCCTTCAGCCTCATCTCATAGGGTAAGTCCTCCATTCCTCTGATCATCCTGGTAGCTCTACGTTGCACTTGTTCCAGTTTAAGTTCATCCTGCTTAAACATGGGTGACCAGAACTGAACACAGTACTCCGGATGCGGTCTAACCAGAGGCAACAATACCTCCCTATTCCTGCTGGCAATACCACATCTACTACATCCCAGGATAGCATTTGCCTTTTTTATAACTGCATCACATTGATGACCCATAAGCTGTTTTTAAACAGACCACGGTGGGTGGGTGGGGGATGGATGTGCGGCCACGGTGGGTGGAGGTAGGTGTGCGCCTGTTCCCACGGATACACACCCATTTCCACTCACCTCCACCCATCAGACCCACTGTGCCATGCATGGGTGGTGGGTGTAGATGGGTGTAGCATGGGAGCGCGCACACACTCCCACCCATCCCCTGTGGCTTTCACATGGGTACCTCCACACAACTAAAATGTGTGGAGATGGGTGGGGGTGTCTCATGTGAAAAGGACAGCAGTCCTTTATGATCAGTTATAACCCCCAAGTCCCTTTCCTCCTCTGTTGTTTCCAACTGATGAGTTCCTAGCTGGTAATTACAATTCTTATAATTAAACCCCAAATGCACTTTGCACTATTAAATTTCATTTCTGACACTCCAATCCATGAGGTCATCCAGTTAATTCTGTATATTTTTCCAATCCTCCTCTGCATTGGCAATTCCTCCTAACTTGATATCATCATCAAATTTCATAACACACTTTTACTTCCCTCACCAAGGTCAGTTATAAATATATTAAAGAAGATGGGTTCCAAAACAGATTCCTGAGTAACTCCACTAGCAACTTTCCCCCCACCTAGAAAGTCCACCTCTCAACACAATCCTTTTTTTTCTTTCCGTTAACCAGCTACGAACCCACCTAACTACCTTTTTGTTAATTTCCATATTTTCAAGCTTAAGCAGTAATTTCCCATGTGGCAAAGTATCAAATGCCTTACTAAAATCCAAATACACTAAATCCACTGTATTCCCTCTATCCAAAAAGCCAGTTAATGTTTAAAAAAAGAATATCAGATTGATCTGGCCTGATCTACATTTTGTGAACCCATGCTGCATTTCATCACATTTTCCCTTTGCTAGCATACCATTAATTATTCTGTTTCAGTATCTGTTCCAACATATTACACACCACTGAGGTTAGGCTAACAGGTCTATAGTTACCTGGGTCATTTCTACACCCTTTCGTAAAGATAGGTACAACTCTCAACACTCCAAGCACCTCCCCGTTGGTGGGCGATAACAGTTGAAACCAATTCAGATAAACAGGACAGGACTGAGTGTCCATAACCCCTAACTCGGATTCTGCAGACAAAATGGTTGCACTCAAGTTGTGGTGAATACGAGTGATTTTGTCTGCAAAATAGTCAGTAGAAATGTCACACCAGGCATTAGATGACTCCATTTCTGGGCAGAGGCAGGCCAGATAAAATAGGCCTCTTTCCACCCAGAAGAGCTCTGCTGAACAAGACTTTGCAGATACTATGATAGCAAAGAAAGCTTTCTTCTCCGCTGCCATCACAGCCATGGCATAGTCTTTCAAAAATGATCTATACTGCAATCAGTTGGCTTCAGACTAAGTGAAGCTCCACCTGCGCTCTCATCATCTACGCTCCCACTACAGATGCGTCAGGTCCTCCTTAAACCAGGGGGACCTGTACTGCCGCAGGGGTGGGAGCAGATACCTGGGTACAACCGTGTTGATGGCTGTGGTCAGAATGTCATTCCACAAGGCAACCAGGTTATGATCCTCAACAGAGTAGCTGATAAGGTCAGTAGGTAAATCCCCCAGACAATTCTGGAAGCCAATTGGATCCATTAGCCCCTGGGGGGCAGGGGGACCAACCTAACCAGTCCACCATGCCAACGAGGACATAGGACAGCTGGGATCTGGGCTTTCATAAGGTAATGGTCTGACCATGACAACAGTGTTGTGACACCCTCTCCCTCAATAATCGGAACCCTTTTCCAGGACAGTGCAAAACATCAAATCCAATGTGTGTCCTGTCTCATGTGTCAGGCCAGATATTACCTGGGATAGGCACATAGTTGTCATGGTGGCTATGAACTCCTGTTCTGCCCTAAAAGACCAGTATCAGGCTGCGCTATGTTGAAATCACCCAAGACAATAAGTCTAAGTGATCTCAACAGCACCTCTGAGACCAGGGAATCAGCTGTGCAGCGGGGTGGTCGGTACACAAAGAAGATGCCGAATCTATCCCCAGTCAAATCCAACACAAGATGGACACATTCCACATCAGATGAGTTAGGTACCAGATACCTCAGAAAAGCCAAGATGTTTTTACAGATCACAGCCACTCTTCCCCAACCCCCAATACCTGAGCCTAGACTGATGCTGCACTGAGTACCTGACTGGCACCATCCAGCATAATACTGGTCCAGATGCTTCATCCAGCTAGGTCTTTGTTATGCATATGAAGTTGGCAGTCTCATCCTGAATAAAATCATGGATGATAAATATTTTATTTGCCACCAACCTTGCATTAAGCAGTAACGGTGTCTGATGAGGGGCCCTACTGGCCTTAACCCCCAAATATTCCAAGGAGGAGGTGGGGAGTAGGACAAGGGAACAGACACCAAGTGCCTCTCCTGATGGTTTGTCCTCCCCCACGCCATTACTTCCCATGCCCAGAATGACCCAATAGCTGCGCCCTCTAACCTCCACAAGGCCTCATCTCTGTCTCCCAGTCATCAATCCCCAACCCCCAAAGATGGCAATGATCAAGGGGCCCAAAAGGATTCAGGGGAGTGGGTAGTCAGAGAGTGTCCCACGAGTCCAGCACCCCCAGAGGCAGATTAATTAAACAGGCAGGTGGGGATATAACCTGCCTATTTAATTAAACGGGGAGACACGGTCTGGCCCCTCATATCTCGGGGACCGCCTCAGCCTCCGCGCCTCAGAGTGATCCTTTCGGTCCACCGGGGGCCACTTTTTGGAGATCTCCCGTGTAAAATGGGGGGCCACAAAGGAGAGGGCGTTCTCGATGGCCAGGCCGCGTTTATGGAATTCCCTCCCAGAGGAGGCTCGCCTGCCCCTGGCTGTTGGCCTTCCGACGTGTTTGCAAGACTTGGCTGTTTTCCCAGGCCTTCGGAGGGGAGGTTGGGGTAGGGGGGACGGGTTGGTTTTAGTGATGTTTTATAAATTGTCGTGGGTTTGGTGTTTTTATTGTTGTTTATTTTATTATTATTGTGTTTTTATGGTGTTGTAAACTGCCCCGAGATGCCGTAGGCATGAGGGGGTGGCTAATAAATTTAATGAAATAAAATAAATAAATATATTGTAGAGTTAGCTTTCTGTTGAACAACACACAGCAGAAGTTTCTTCAAAACAGAACTTTACTAAGAGCTCAGAAGACATGCGTCCATACTGTACAGACTGCATGGGACAAGATGGAGGATAGAGAGAGGAGACAAGGAGAAAAAAAAAATGTTTCATTCCCCTGACCCTCCCACTACTGGACAAGCCCAATATTGAGCTTGCAGGGCTTGCATGGGCTTTTAACTGGTGACTGTTGCACATTCCAGCACCCCTCCTCAACAGTCACTAGTCAAACCCACTAGGTTCATTCTTCTTAATAGCTTGCGATGGCGTTCCCCTGGTAGTGGCTTTGTGAACACACCCGCTGTCATATGCTTGACTTGCATTTCTCTTCCGGCAGCTATGCTTAACAATGTTCTGATTGTAGCATACTTAACTACAGGTGTAAATGTTTCATCGTAGTCTTCTCCGTACTTCTGGGAGTATCCTTTCACAACAAGTCGGGCCTTGTACCGTTCAATATTTCCCTGCGCATTGTACTTTATTTTAAATGTCCATTTAAAACCTATAGTCTTTCTCCTTGCAGGCAGTGGAGTAAGTGTCCACGTCACGTTGTCCTGCATGAACTTTACTTCTTATTCAGCTGCTCTTACCCATTTTTCTGATTCCCCTTCTGACATCTGCGAGATGTCCTCCCAGGATGCTGGCTCTGACAACTTACTGGTGCTGACTTTGTAGGACAGACGAGTTGGGGGAATGCCTTTGTTAGACCTCATTGACTGTCTTGGCTCAGCATCAGCAGCCGGCTGTGTCTGTTCCTGCACTTCTGTTACCTTTGTGCCGATTTTGACTATTTGTTCAGAGGATTGCTCCCTTTCAGTGGTTTCATCTATGGTTGATTGATCTCCTTCACAAGGACCTTGGAGAGTCATCACACTGTTGCTTGAGTTTTCCACAAAGGTCACACTGTTACTAATGGTTATTCTGTCTGTGCATGGATCCAGGATCCTGTAGCCTTTGGAATGCTCACTGTATCCTACAAGGATGCCTTCCATTGCTCTGTTTTGCAGGTTGGTACGTTTGTCCTCTGGGATATCTAGGTAAATTTTACTTCCAAATACTCTGATGTGGCCCACACCAAGTTTTTGACCATGCCACAGTTTGTATGGAGTTTTCCTCACTCTTCTAGAATACAGCCGATTTTGTAGGTAGGTAGCAGCAACAGCTGCTTCACCCCAGTATCTTTCTGGTAGTCCAGAGTCTGTTAATATGCATCTAACCATTAGTGTTCTGTTTTTCCTTTCAGCTGTTCTATTCTGCCGGGTGTATATGGCACTGTCTTTTGGTGCTCAATTCCATGGAGTCTTAGGAAGTCCTCTACTTCCTTTCCTGTGAACTCGCCCCCATTGTCAGTCTGCAGTGTCTTTGGTCTGCGCTGGAACTTGTTGCTCGTCATGGTCACATAGTCCTGAAGTTTGTCGAATACTTCATCTTTACTCTTCATGATATACATGATCGTGTACCTTGAATAGTCGTCAATGAAAGTTACCATATACCGGTTACCTCCTGGCATGGGAACCTTCATTGGGCCGCAGATGTCACTGTGTACAAGATCAAGCGGTTGCGTGGCTCTATTCTGACTCTTCTTAGGAAGTGTAGCACTTGTGGCTTTGGCTTTGATGCAGCAGTCGCATTTCATGATCACGGGACACACTGATAGCTTAAGGTCTTTGGTCAACTGCTGTCTGTGCATTTCCTTGATGCTGTCTGTGTGTCTTTGTCCCATGCGTCTATGCCACAGGTGGATGCCGTCATCGTGTGGCTTGTGCACAGTGAGCTTTGCCTGTTCACTGTGCTCAGACAATACAGGTGCTCATCTGCACTGGCTCTGGCCAGTACTTTTGTCCCACTTTGAATTGTGCATTTGTCTCCCTGGAAACGGATGGTGAGCCCCCTAGCTGCCAGACACCTCATGGACAGGAGTACCCCTTCTAAGTTGGGCACATAGAGCACATCTTTTGTGGTGGTCTCACTTCTTATATGGATTAGCTGGTCATCTTCTACCAATAAACTTATTGTAGCCTTTGCTAACATGTCATTTTTATCCCATTCCTCATGATTTGCTGCTGGTCTGTTTGTGGTAATCACCTGCCATAGATCATCTTTAGACTGCAGCATTTTCACTTTAAACTTCCATAGTTGGTAGTTTACATTGTTCAGCTTTCCTACTGAAAGTCTGAGCTCTGAGCTACTTGCCATACTTGCTTCCCTCCCTTTCCCCTTCTGAGATTTAGGCCTTCTTACTCACAGTCAGTAGGCCTCTGTGTATGGGAGTCTTCTTTCACAGTCTGCACTCCTTCTGGGCAGCTTCTAGTCTTCAAAATTGCCTTTAAGATTTCCTGTAGAGTTAGCTTTCTGTTGAATAACACATATCAGAAGTTTCTTCAAAACAGAACTTGAATAAGAACTCAGAAGACATGCTTCCATACTGTACAGATTGCTTGGGACAAGATGGAGGACAGAGAGAGTAGAAGAGAGGAGACAAGGAGTAAAAAAACTGTTTCATCCCCTGACCCTCCCCCTACTGGACAAGCCCCATATTAAGCTTGCAGGGCTTGCAATGGGCTTTTACTTGTGACTGTTGCACATTCCAACAGGACACACCCACCCTTCCCTACCCAATGCACAAAAACTCCCCTACCCCTTTCCCCTAAGCCTGTACACCCCCTCACTGTGGGGCCAGGCACTCCAAGCAGGCCTGTGATGAGGAGATACTGGGCTACGTGTAGACTACAGGTCTAATAAATATGTAAAGGTAAAGGTTAAACATGTATGTAATGTGAAAGCTGAGAACTGGAAACTTGCTTTATGCAATGGAGAACTGCTAGTTCATGACCCTGAGCGACTGTGTAATCAGAAAAAGCCTAACACTTCTGCAGACACTAGCAATAGGCCACTGAGTTGCAAATGGATTTCTTCCTGTGGACGTGACTGAAATTACAGAGTCACTTGGCAGGAAAATTAAACAAAGGATCCTGAAAAAGTACTTAAGGAGGAAGACAAGACAAAGCGAGAAATCATCATCAGGTCTCTTCATCATCACATCTCACCAGTCAGAGAAGGGCTGCACCAAACAAGCTATGAAGTAATGACTGAACTATTGGAAACCCTACGACTTGTACCCAGCCAAGTCTTCCACTGCTGACTGTGACATGAACTGAAATAGCCTTGGAATTTGATTAGGGTAAGCCTAAGTTAGCAGAATCCAAGTACAGATAGTAATGCAATATTGGTTATGTTATTTTGATTTCTGTTCTCTTGTACTGCATGCTTATTTGTGATTTATTCATTAAACTTCTTTTAACTGAACACAGTGTGGTCCAGTTGAATTCCTAATCCTAACATTGGTGGGACACAGTTTGGAAAAATCCTGTGTTTATAAACACAGGTGACCCTAGAAAGAAAGAGTCTGTGCAGGGAAATGTTGAGGCTGAAAAGGTGATAAGAAGGCTCACCTGATGCAGGCTGAATCAGTTCTAGAGAGAGAGCTGATTCAGTGAGAGCTGCAAGCCAGGGAAACTGAGTCATGACAGCCTAGAGTGTGGTAGTGAGACCCCAATCCCATGACAAGGCCCATGAATGGGCTATGGCAGCTGCTGCCAAGCCAGGGGGCTCCTTTTGTAGGAGCTGGGAACCCAGGTGCAGATGATAAACACTTGGTGGGCGGCAGCAGTCCCTCCAGCAGCTCTTCAGAAAGTTGTCCTTGTGTTTTCAGTTTAAATCTATATGAGGATTATAACTTAAATCTAAGCAAGGATTGCAGGTCAAGGTAAGATGCCTTTTACACTAGGCGCCCCACCTGCTTTACCTATTGGTGCCCCAAACTCATGTTGCCATTGGTCCTGTTTTATACAGGACAGTCCTGTTTTTGAAGGTTTGTCCATTGTCCTTTATTTATGCGTTGTTGTCCTGTATTTTCCAAGTGCTACTGGCGCTGCCACTTTCACACCTCCCTCCCACTCCCGAGAAATCCTGATCTCAGGACTTCTGGGTGGGAACAGCAGCAACCGCAGCATATGGACTCGGAGGTGAGCAGCAGTCCAGATTTTCCAGGGCATGCCCACTTCTTTGATCCACCCAACCCCATCCAGGTGGATTTTTAATGCACCCATGGCCGGGATTTTTGCTGGTACTGTTGCATCTCCTTCCCCACCCCTCAGCCCTGGCTGGGGGAAGGATTCATGAGCCAGATGCATTCTTCCTTCCCCCATGTCCTGTATTCTCTCCCTCCATGTCCTGTATTCTGGGGATCGTCAGTGCTACCCTAGTAGGCAGGTCTTCCCAGTCCCCAGCAGCTTGCATGGTTTCTCCTCCTCCCTTTGTTCCCAGGCATTGCCTGCTGTGCAACTGGGTGTCTCCTCCTCTCCCCTAGCTTCCAGCCTCCCTCCTGAACCCTGTCACCTCTGCTGCTGATTCCAGCTCTGCATCAGTCGGCTTCCGCTAGTGAGTAGGCTCCAATTACAGGGGGCGGAGATAGAGAAGGGTCCTTATGGAAAATCTCAAGAGGAAGAGCTTTCCAGCATCCCCCTCTCTTATTTTGCCCCTGTATGTTATAGTCTTTGAGTGAGAGCACACAGGCTTTTGCGGTGAAAAATGATACAGCAGCAGAAGTTGAACACTCATTGTGGCAGGGCAGAGTCCCTGTGGGCTGCTGGCCCTTTAAGAGGGTCAAGCACCGGCTCAGGTGCTTTGCATAGCAGGGAACCATGCCTAATTAAGAGAGCAGCTGAGTTGGGCATGACTGGGGCCAACCCAGGGGTGAAAACCTAAGCTGAACCTCAGTCTCAGAAGGCTACTGTATGGGCAGGAGCCAGGAGAGAGCTCTGTTCAGAGGGAAGAGAGACTCAGTAAAACCAGAAGTTGATTTTATTTATTTCGGGATATTTTATCCCGCACCATCCTGCAAAACAGCAGCACAGGGCGGCATACAACAATCCCTACAATAAAAGCCAACACAAAACCAGCTAAAAATTTTAAAACCCTAAAATACAAAAGAGCAGAAATCAAATCAAAAAACCCCACCCCCTCACCTTCCCATCTCCCTCCCCAACGGCTTGGCGGAACAGCTAGGTCTTACACTGTCTCCGAAAGGAGGGGAGGTCCAGGGCCAAGCGGGACTCCGTTGGGAGGGAATTCCAAAGTCTAGGTGCGGCCACAAAGTACGCCCTCCTCATCTTCGAGTCGGGCGTCCCTGGCCAACCGCAGGGGTCGTACCACTGCCCGGGGTATGAGGTGATCCTGCAAATAGGCAGGGCCCAGACCATTTAGGGCTTTAAAGGTCATTACCAACACCTTGAATCAAGCCCAGAAGACAATAGGCAACCAGTGCAGAGAACGGAGCACTGATGAAATGTGCTTGCGATGCCCCGTCCTCGTTAAAAGATGGGCCACTGCATTCTGCACCAGCTGCAGTCTCCAAACTGTCACCAGGGGTAGCCCCATGTAGAGTGCGTAACTGTCAGGGGACGGCGCCTGCTGCGCCATGGGTCCCCCGATCCTGGGGTGCTCCTGCCGCCCCTGCAGTGCCGCCTGCCGCTGTGTCTCCAGACCCACCTGCATCAACTGTTACTGAGGCAACCAGTTCCCCGAGCGGCGATGTGCCCGCACTTTTGGGTGCGGCGCAGAGCATGGGGGCGGGGCCTGGGCCGCCACGGCGGTGTTCCACGTGGCTACAGGCACAGCGAGGGGTGCAGCCCTAGAGACAAATAGCCGGCACTGAGCTTTAGCCAGTGCCAGTAATCAGAGCGAGAGGCTGGCCCCCTTTGGAGAGATAAGTGACTTGTGTTCATTTGTGCTTTTGGTGTATTGTGCTTGAGTATTGTGCTTTCTGAGACTGTGTGACTGCGATTGTGCCCTGACCCCTTTTCCCTGCCTTTGGAATTGCAAGAGAGGAGTGGTAGCTGGGTGGTGGGTGAGTGTTTGGGTGTCCCTTCCCCCCTTTCCCTGTGGGATTCCTTCCCCCTTCTTTTGTGTGAGTGCCCTGGTCTTCTTCATCCCTGTGCTCCGTGGACCTCGCCTTGTTCCCGTACCATGCCACATGATCCTCCCTTCTCCTCCCCCCCGGTGTGAACATGAATGCGTGGGATTACTAGGGAAACTCGTAAGCTTCGGCCTTTCTCCTTGCTCTGCGCCCTATGGTGATAGGGGCTTAGTCTCTGCGAGGCTGCATAGGCCCCACTATCCTGACGGGCATTTACTCCAGTGCTGTGCTGGTCAGAGCAGGGGGAAGCTAGTAGGTGTGGGACATCAGGGCAATTACCGGCTACCGGATTTACCGGTTACCGGATTTAAAAAAACCAGATTGCCGTATTTGTACTGGTTTACCGGTACTGGATTTGTTCCATTGATTTCAATGGGGAACTGTCCCCATTGAAATCAATGGGGAAAAAAACAAAAAACCTCCCCCTCCCAGACTGTGCGGGTGGAAGGGGGGGCACCCCCACCCACCCTGCCCAGCCTGGATTAAAAACAAATTTTTTTTAACCCTAAGTCCCTACTAGTGTGGGCTCCGGGCCGCTGCCGGGGACCCGGAGCCCGCACCAGCAGGTACTAGGGTGATCCCTGGGGTGGGGCGGTGTTAACCTCCCCCTAGGAATCGCCTAGTACCCGCTGGTGCAGGCTCCAGGTTGCCGCTGCCAGTGCGGCGGCAGCCCCGGAGGCCACACTAGCAGCCGGACTTTGGAATAAAATAAAAAATCCAGGCTGGGCAGGGTGAGTGGGGGGTGTCCCCCCTTCCACCCACGCAGCCTGGGAGTGGGAGGGGGGTGGTATGGGGTTTTTTCCCATTGATTTCAATGGGGACAGTTCCCCATTGAAATAAATGGAAAACAAAACCGGTACCGGTATACCGGTTTTAATCCGGTAAACCGAGTTTTTGTAAATTGGTAAAACTGGTAACTGATTTTTTGCCCCAAGTCGGTAGGACTTGGAGCAAAAAATCTTATATATCTAATCTAATCTATCTATCTATATAAAAGAGAGAGAGAGAGTTTAGAAGAGTTTGCCTTCTGCTTTTTGCCACTTCTGCAGGAGTTACCTAGCTAGCCTTGGAATTTTCAGACCACAGCATTCCTCCAACTATCACCTATCTTTGGGCACTGTTTGAAACCCAGTGTGCTACTGACCAAGGTGAAAGCCGAAACATTTAGCTCCAGCTTCAGCATCAGCTTTTTATTTTTCCATCTACCTCTGTTTATCAATCTACAGCTACAAAAAATATTATTAAATTATTGATTGCATCCTCCTGGGATCCAGAGCTTCCTTGAGAGTTGTGCTGTTTAGTTGCTTTCCAAATATCTCTCTCTCTCTCTAATTGCCTCACAACAAACCTACAAATTAAATTTCTCTGTACTCAAAGACAAAGACCAGTTGGACAGATCTGGACTAATTGTTAAAAACTACAGTGCAGCATGGGACCTCCCAGCCTAGTGAAGCCCCATTTTCAGTAAGTCACTGTGTGTGCATGTCTGCCTACTCCCAGCAGTCCCCATGCTTCCAAGTGGCACTGCTGGAAGACTCTGGTGCTTACACTGCAGATGCCACACATGCTCAGCTGAGCTGAGGGAGAGGCACATTGCTACCACATGGGGCATCAGCACCATCTACTTCCCAGTCCTGCTCCTCTTGGCCCTCCTCACCCTGACTGACTTTGGTTGGGTTCTCCCCTGCTTCTTCTACCCCGCTCATTGCATCAGAGGGCATAAACAGATGAGATGTTGCCCCACTTTTGTCCCCATTAATCCCAGATTCACTCAGTTATCTGTCAGTTGGCTGCCAGATGTTTCTGGGTGAACCTGATCAAGATTGCATTTTCTTTGCATAGAAAGAAATCCACCCCAAAGCCACTAATGGTGTCATCCCAGGGAAGGCAGATGATGCTGTGCAGGCAAATCCAGGGAAAGGCAGGGCAACACACTACCCTGTGACCACCACCCCATGTATTGGGGTGGTAACGGAGTGCTCCTTTGGCTGCCCCATCTGTTGGATGCATGACCACCTCTACCCATGTTCAGCACCGTAGAGTCATGGCCAGCAGTCTAGAGCATCTAAGGAGCAACCATAACTCTATATGTTGTGGAAAAGTGGGGAGGAGCGTGGGCGGTCTGCATCACGGAGGAGCACCTGCTGGTTAGTTGTGGTCCCCCACAGAGCCTGCAGGTGGTGGCTGCAGAAGGGGCGGGGGAGGGTCACGGAGTGACCACATTCTCCAGGGGCCTCCTCTCTCATATGTTAACACCCAGAGTTGTGGCAGGACTGAACAGAATCTCTCCCTGTGGCAGCAGGGCAGGGGTAGGAATTGCAACCTGGTATTAGGTGGCTGGGCTACCTTGCACCAGTGCAGAGGTATGTCAGTGGCCTGACTGGGAGGCCCCACAGTGTGGTTTAGCATAACACCCCTTCCGCACCCTCCTCCTTTAATCCAGCCCTGCAGCTGACTCCTAGCCTGGCTGTCTAAGCTTTCTAATGCAGACATAAATCCCAGTGTGCTTCATGTCTGACCACATTTCCCTTTGTCTGATGCTTAGGGTGGTCATACCTCCCCTTTAAAAGAGAATGCTTATGAAAAATACATTTTGCAAGGCTGCATTGGTTTCAGTGCAGCTCTGTACCATGTATTTTCATAAGTGTCCTCTTTTAAAGGGGAGGTATGGTCACCCTACTGATGCTTGAGAACTCTCCCCTCATGTCTGTCTTTATTTTACTTTACTCACTGGTTATCACTTAGTAAAATCCCTTTTTCTAGACCTGTCTCCAGTGCTGGCTTCTTTCCCTGCAGCATCATCCTGAAGCTGGGTTTGCATTCTTAAGCGGTTCAGCAGTGTCAATGGGTTTACATCATTAATGGGATCTGAGGAATCTTTTAGCAGAGTTGTCAGGTTCTGCAGTCCTAGTACTGACAGAGCCCGAGGACGAATCGTCTGGCCCCACTGGCAAATCCTAGTTTCCTCTTGAGAGCTGTAATCTACTGCCCTGTCCCTCTGAAAGCCAGCCTGGCCTAGTGCCCCAATGCTGCTGCCTTTTTCTAATTGTGCTTTCTGACACCAGCTTCAGGAACAGAAGAAATGGCATGGATAGGTTCAGGGCTACACAAATTATAAACACACTGAGGGGAGCAGGGTTCCATTGAAATCAAAGCTCTTTTTGACTTCATTGAGAGCAGGATGTCACCCACACTGAATGCTGAACAGACACTGATTTTCATAGGGTGTTTTTAATGAGCAAGGTGATGGGGGAGTGGCCGGGTCCATGGCCACTGAGCTGTTGAGCACCCACTCAGTGGGAATGCATAGGTAACAATTCAAATGGGTGGTCACCGCAGTCACAGAGGCAGCTGTCATGCACTCCTCCCACCACAGACTGAGGGGGAAGAGTGCATCTTTTGAGTTTTCCTTTTTTCAGACAGATTTGCTGCTTTCCAGTCTCAAAATTAGACTTTTTCACAAGTCAGGTGGGAGGCAATATCCATTTATAAGCTTGCCACTGTCATAATCCACTTGCCCACTGTCAGAGATCCTTGGGGAGGGGTTTGATGTCAGATAACTCTGGGATGTCCTCTGTGGTTGCTGGAGAACTTAGAGGGAGGGAGGAGAGAGGGGTGGAATGTGGAAGGGGGTTATTGGAAGAGAGGCGGATGGTGGTAGCATCCCAGCCAGACTCCCAGACTCCATTTGGTAGTGAGAATAATGGGGCTATGGGGAGGGTGTCGCCAATGGATATTGAGGATGGTGGAGGGGGACTGCCTTATGGTTGTGTACCCTGGTTGGGTTTGGGGGTGGAGGTGGGAGATTTGGAGGAATTGGGCGAACTGTATGTAATTACTGATGTGGGGTTGGTGGGGCCACCTCTCCCTGGTGAGAGAGGGTGGAGGTGGTGAGTTTTTCCCTAGTGGCAGCAGGGGACGGATTGACTGTAAGTGGGACCTACCCCGTTTTTGTGGGGGAGGTCATGGAATGGGACATCAATTGAGTACAGGGGGGTTTGTCTTTTTGAAAATTGTATATGTTATATAAATGTTATATAAATTGTATAATTGTATAACTGTATAATATATTATGTTAGCAATGTTTTGTACTGACTTGGATTCCCTGCGTGGGAAAAATCTAGAAATGTATGGTATTTGTTGTAAGCCGCCTCGAGTCCTTTTGGAGATGAGTGCGGGATATAAATAAAAGTGGAATGGAATGGAATAAAGAGGTCCATAGAGAGATCTAGAGCTTTAAATTCCTGTGAAAGGAAGGATGTCTCTTGAACCCCTTTTTCCTCCTAGCCAAGCCATGACTTAGGTCTCTTTCAGACCTCTCCACCCACCCCGCCCTGGCGCATATTCTGGCTGCGGGAGAGAACGTGCAGCCAGGATATGCGCGGGGTGCCGCCGGTCTGAAAGCCCCCCTGCGAGGCTTTGCCAGAAAACACCCATAGAGATACAGAGCAGGATTTCCCTCCCGCAGTATGCGTGGGGGAGGTCTGAAAGTGGCGTCAGTTCCCAACTAATCACCTGTAACTTGGGTGGGTTTCTCTCTATGCAAAGAAAGTGCAACCTTGGTCAGGTTCACCCAGGTATCAAACCTGAGTCAGCCCTCCCACTCTTGAGTACCACTAGCTGGAAAACACACAGGCACGCAATGCTTATTCATAAGAACATATATTGCAAATCAGGTTAAACATAAAGTGAGATTGATTAAAGAGAGTGCACATCAAATAAAATTAGGGCTGCATCCATTAAAATGTCAAAAAAACAATTAAAATTTGTCCCCCAATTAATTGGTTAGCTGCCAGGACCTTCTGACAATCCATAGTTCTGAGTCCATAGCTCAAGGGGACGCGTTCCAGCAGAAGACAAGTTTACTCAACGCATGCAAATTAGGTGAATCTTTGCAAAACTATGTATATTTATGCAAATATATGCATATGTTGACTAATTGACAAAAAGGCTTAATCAATCAATCAACTAAAATTTCTAATCGGGTTGCAGGCCTAAATAAAATATAAACATAACGCAAGCTAACTGAACTCTGATTTTCCTAACTAGTCTCTTACCCTAACAGAAGTCCAAGGATATCTTAGTCCGGACCATTCTCAGTTGTGATGGTAAAGCTGGGCACAGATTTTGGAAGTTTTGACAAACTCAAGTTCCTTATGTCATGCTGTCTGGTTCCAGATGTCTCTGATTGCTTGTTCCTCTTCAGTTTGAAATGACAAAAGAATGGCTCCCTTGCTTTCTCACTCTTTAAATACTGTTTAATAGTTCTTTGTCTGGTTTCCCATGGGTTACCTCTCCAGTGGAGTATGTGAGTTGGATCATGTCTGTCATGGTGTGAACATGAATTTGCAAATCAATGGTTGTTTATCAGTGTCTCAGGCAAGTGTAAGAGAGTTCCTTGATTTCACAATTTCATTCATGCAATGATTTTTCAGTTGACATTGCGTACATATTTCATTAACATTTTCCATTACGTACATGTTACATATGTGTTTTACATGTATCCCATGACAACCTCCACCCACAGTGCCTCTGAGCTGGATGCCACCATTCGTACGGGCAAGGGCTCCGTGACCACCTCTTGCCATGGAGCTATTTGGCTTGCCCTGCATGGAGCACTCCAGTTTTCCTGGCAATGCTCCATGAGTGGGTGGTGCTCTGTGGCTCATGGGAGCATGCATCTGGCCGCTCCACCTTCAGACAAATGGCAGGCTCTGTGGCTCCTGGGTGGCCAAAACAGAGTAACATCTCATCTAAAAACACCCATAGAATAATTTTTGTTCTGGATCAGGAGGGTAAACCTCAGGCCTGTGGGCCAAATCTGGCCTGTGGCTGTTTATTATTTGGTTCTTTTCAGGTTCCTGGTCCATGACTCCACACCCTATCCTCAAGCACTTGAAGGAGTGAGCTCAGGGGAAGGCAAAACTAACAGTGAAGCGAAAACACAACGATTAACTATTCCATTTCATTAGGAGAGGCCAAAGCAGACTTTCTGATGCAATTAATTGTGAACTTGCATCTGATGCCCATAGGTATTATTATTTAACCCATTTACATAGCGTAGCTCTTGCAGTATGAAGGTTCAGCTGTATCCCATGCAATGACTAACTCTGTATCAGTTACTATTCTAGCAGTGCATAGCAATAGTAGGTTTGGATTTGTTTTTTAAAAAGCTTTTATTATTTAATTAATTCTAAGTTCCTTTGTTGGCTAGAAAATGGTTTAAATATTTTAATAAAACAAGAGATTAGGCCAAAAGAAAATCAGCAACATTTTGAACGGAAAGGACTTGTTAATTGTTTTGAAATTGCTCTGTAGAAACACACTGGCGGTTAAAGCCAAGGGGCTGTGACAAGCTGTGTGTTTTCTGGGAAAAGAAATTATCTGTTTTGGACCAGTATCAGAGGCTGAGGTTGTTGCAATCGTTTTCACATCTCTACTAAATGTTCTGAAGGTCTAAAATGTTCAGCTTTTACAATCTGAAATTTTAAAAAATAATCTGGCGAAGAGCCAGAACTAGTGAAACTGCAAGAAAGGACTGCAAGCTGGTTAGATAGACTGTAAGTGATTTGGGACAGGGACCCTTAAGGCCCTTTTCAAATGGATGCCCACCCTCACCCACATGTGCAGGTGGGGTGTGTGTGTCTGTTTAAACGCTGCGGCGGATGCGAGGAGTGGGGATTGGTGTGTGTCAGGGCAAACGCCGCAGCCGGTGGGTGGGGGTGCGTGCACACTCCCGCGCTCCACCCACCTCCACCCATCACCCATGCATGGAGTGATGGGTGCCAATGCCGGATGCTCTATGCATGGAGGTAGGTGGGGGTCTGTGAGAATGCATCCCCATGCACCGCCCACCCATCCCCCCCACGTACCTGCACCCTTTTGAAAAGGGCCTAAGTTTCACTGTTCCAAGCACAGCTGGGCCTAGATCGCGATGAAGATGCTATAGTAATGATAGTCAGTAGCAGTCTGATTATGCACCCAGGCTAAATGGGAGGTGGGGGAAATTTGCCAGGGCTCAGTCCTGGCAATTATATTCAAGGGAAGCTGAGGCCCAGTAAATGTTTCCAGTAGGAGTATGCACCCCTAAATGTGAAAGGCCAAGAAAGGGCCAATATTGGCCATTTCAGGGTTGGAAAAGAAAGTCAGAAAAAACTCTGGTTTCTTTGGCTTTAATTAATGATTTTCCCGTTCCACCCTCTGCACTGGTCATCATGTAGATCAAATCACAAGAACTCCTGTTTTATATTCAGCTGTAGTGAGGCAGGATGGTCCAGTGGTTGGGTTGCTAGTGGAAACTAGGGTTCAGTTCCCTGCTCTCACAAACTCTGGGGTGGGAGGCATGGTTTCTGGGGGCCTTAGCAATTCATTTTAAAAAATGATTTGTTTATTTATTTATTTACAAATTAAGGCACAGTTCCAAGTCAGCTCTGAAACATGATCCAAACATTTGAAACCCAAGTCCTCTTCCTTTCCTCGTGTTTGGATTCATTAACAAAGAGGTAAACAATAAGAAAAAAAAGTTTAGCAGCTTGTTCCATTGCTTACTGTTAGGAAGTTTTCCCCCCTGATATCTAACGGAAATCTACCCACTTGTACTTTGAGCCCATTGCTTCTAGTCCTGCCTTCTGAAGCAATCTAGAACACTTCTTTGCCATCATCTTTTGGTCTCCCTTTAGATATCTGAAGACTTCTATCATGTCTCTCCTTAGTCTTCTCTTTCCTAGGCTAAAAATACCCAGTTCCTTCAGCCTTTCTCATAAGACTTGTTTTCCAAACTCATCATCTTTGTCACCCTCCTCAGAACCCCTGTTTCCCTTCAGCTCTGTTCTCCATGTTCCTCCTTCCTTCTCCCCCAGAAGAGGCCATACTGCAAATGAAGCAAAGGAGCTCCTGAGTCCGGCTGCTGCTATGTCTGTGCTGGGACTAGCCAGTACACTTCAGCTAGGCAGGGGGAGTAGGGGTGGTGCAGTGGCACAGTATTGGCTGTAGGGATGTCGTTGACAACTTGTGGAGTGTGGTGCCATAGGATAAAGTTTGGGCACCACTGACTTAGACGAGACGTATCCTTAGGTTTAAGTACTGTGAAGCCAATGTGAGAAATGCCATGAGGCATCAGTTTTTTCTGCTTTAACCGAAGAGCCACAAGGGAACTTGCACTGCAGACCATTCTCAGCAGCTATCAGCCTTCAGCAACCCAGTGGAGATGTAAAAAAGACTGCAACAACCTCTGCCTCTGATACTTATTGGCTGTTCATCATGACTTTTCATTGGGTGTCAGGAGGACTATAAAGAGGTCAACAGGAACAGGAAGTTGTCAATACACAGCAATGGCCAGCTGGCTTTTCTTTCTGGATCTGGCACTGCTTCAGTGTCTGCCCTGCTTGGCCTGATCATTGCTAGGACCTGACACCCACAAGTCTAGAATCCAGGTTCTTTGGACTCTGAGACAAAGGCAGTTGCCAGTTACCACATAGCCATCCTGGGAGCACAAGGTGCTGTAGCTCTGGAGCAGTACAGAACCAGTTTCTCTTCTGGGTGCTGTCTTGCCCAGGATTCTGATTGGCCTTCAGAATCAATCCTACCTCCTGATTGGCTAAAAGATCCTGTATCTACTTTCTGGGTCAGAGTCAGCCCTTAGTTCTGAACAGTCAGAAACTAGGGACGTGCGAATGCGATTTGGGTGTTCAGTGTTCGTCCCGAACTCGGCCAGTTCGGATGGCCGAACAGAACGCCAGAATCCCCGAACAGTTTGGCCGCGTTCGGGTGAGTTTGGATGAGTTTGGGCAGGAAAAACACGGCTGGCAGGCCCAGGGAGGGGGAGCAGTTGAGGAGCAGACTTCCTGGCATCAGGGGTGGAGAGGCTTGAACGAGCAGCCAGTCTGCCCAATCACCATCCCTCTTTTCCTCAGACCACTGGCTTCGCAGTCTGTGATTGGCCATGGGGCTAGGCTGCACGGAGCCAATGGGGCTTGTGGTAAGGCGGGCGCAGCAAGTAACAAAAGTCATTGCCCTCCCCCCTTCCAATTCCTTCTTACACTGATCCTGTCAGCAGGTGTTTTCAGAAGTCTCCCTCTCCCAGAAGTTTGTGTTCCTAATCCATTGCCATCCTCCTCCTATTTCACCCATTCCCACACATTTACTGCCATAGTTTCATTTATTTAGATTAGAAAGATTTAGGTGTTATTTTTATTTTTTACCCCTCCCTGTGTTCTTTCTCCCTACCCTCCATTGAATCCTTCCCTCCTCCCTGTATATATTCCATCCCTGATTCCCTTCCCCTGTTTTTGGATTTATTTAGAGTAGCATTAGATTGATTTAGGTTTCATTTCAGTTTTGTACCCCTCCCTGTGTTGTTTGTTGTGAGCTGTCTGTGT
>QEPC01001417.1:2154400-2184422 GCA_003113815.1 Sphenodon punctatus
AGTTTTAATATTTTATAGTGTGTTTGTAGGACTAGGCCTTTGTAGATATTAGATAATATTCCATTTAGTTCCATAGGTTTTAGAATAGTTAATAGCAGTTAGAGTTAGTGTAGATTATATATAATAAAAGATTACAAATTTGAATAAATAAATAAATATATAAAATCTTAGTGTGCATTTTTTGGGTGGGAGAAAGGGAGAAGGGAAGCAGGAGAGGCTGGTCTCCTATCCGTAAGGTGGGCAATGGGGCACGTGGCAGGGACAGTGCCAGCGGAGTGGCAACAGGCAGCAGCCTGAGCCAATCACCACGCCCCAAACTGCACAGGCCTGATTTTGGCAGTTAGGCTTCAGAGGCTCCCAGCAGTGGCACTAGGGGTGTGGTTTGGCGGCACCTCCTGCCAGCATCCTCCACTGCCATGCAGGGCACTGGAAAGCCTGCACTCCAAGAGGCTTAGGCTGTCTCTGCTGCAACTGCAGGAGCAGGTGCAGGTGCTTCAGGGTCGGATGTTTCTCCAGGGCCATCAATGTCCCCAAACCCCATTATTGATGGATCCCACCCAGGCTGCTAGAGGCGGGGCCTGATCCCCAGGCAATGGCAGCAGGGAGAGGAGCAGCAGCTATAGGGGGCACAGGGAGAATGGCAGCAGCATGGTGGGCAGTTGATCAGCCTCAGGGTCCCAGTACTCCCCTTCGCGGAACATCACTCTGATTGGGGACAGCGAGGCAGACACTAGTCCTGCGGAAGAGATGTCTGGTGCTGAGGCAATGGCTGTCCCTCCCAGAGCTGTCTCACCACCATGTTCTTCCCCTCCCAGCAGCACTGTCAGCGGTGTGTCACCCGGTGCGGACCAGAAGGGGGCAAAAAATCCTCAGTCTGGGTGCATTTTAAGTTGGTTTGAATGGATGATCCCACGGAGGTGCAGTGCAGTTTGTGTCAGAAGGTGATGAAACGTGGGCAGGTGCTCACCAACCTTGGCACAACTGCCATGGCGAGGCACCTAAAGGGATGTCACAGCACTGTGCTGCTAAGTGGGCAGGCAGGGGCAGTGGACGCCAGTGGGTTCCCGACTGCAGCGGCCAGTCGTCCGCCTCCATCAGCAGTCAAGCGTCCTGCTCTAACAGCTGCCTCTAGCAGTAGGAGCCGTATCACTGCTAGGGGGAACAGCAGCAGTGTCTGTGCACCATGGAGGAGCTGGGGTGGGGGCAGATGCCAAGTCCATCAGCAGCTGCAGGACATGGAGGGCGGTGTGGCTTTCAACTGGAAGCCACACGCATGTTGGGGGAAATGATAGTGCTGGATGAGCAGCCCTTCTTGGTGGTTGGGGACATGGGGTTTAGGCGACTGATTGGGTTCCTGGCCCCCCAGTTTAAGCTGCCCTCATGCACCACCCTGAGTCGGCAGGTGGTGCCATCCCTGTACTGGGCTTTAAAGGAGCAGGTGAGGGAGCAGCTGGCAAGGGCTGGGGGTGCCACCATTCACTTAACCACAGATCTGTGGTTGAGTAGGAACGCGCAGCACGCCTACCTGGCAGTGACAGCGCACTGGTGGCAGGACCCAGAGGCAGCATTTGGCAGTGGCAGGAGGGGTCCCGAAGCAGGGTATAGGTGGGCCCTGCTTCAGGCAGAAGTAATGGATCCCCCCCCCCACTGCTCAGAACATCAAGGCAGCCCTGACCGCCATGGTGAGGGAGTATATCACATCAGGCGCGCCCTTCACCTAGGGGTTCATGGTGATGCACAACGCGGTCAACATATTGAGGGCAGTCTGTGAGGGGGGCTTCACCAGCATCCCTTGTGCCACACACACCCTTCACCTGGTGGTCAGGGATGCTCTGGGCTTGGGGGAGAAGGGTATTGGGGCAGGCACCCTTAGCTCCCTGATCGAGCGGGGAAGGAAGCTGGCTGGTTTCTTTAACCGGAGCGTGAAGGGCAGTGACCTCCTCTGGGTGAAGCAGGCAGAGCAAGGCTCCCCAGTGCACCAGCTGGTGCAGGATGTGTTCACCCGGTGGAATTTGACCTTCCTGATGCTTGAGTGGTTTCTCAAGCAGAAAGCCACCTTGCATCAGGTTCAACTGGTGATGGACAGCGCCCCGCTGGTGCCGCATCTCCAGGGTATGATGTGGGGGGAGGGGGGAATGAGAGATCCTGGCTCGCATGGTCTTTGTGCTCAGACCGTTCCTGGCCATGACGGAGACCATCAGCTCCTCCATGGCCACCATCAGCCAGGTGACCCCTCTGATCCAGAGTCTCCTCAGGAGGCTGGAGGAGATTCTCCAGGGGCATGATTGTGGCCCTCAGGGCAGGAAGGTGGCAGATGAGGCAGTTCACCTGGTGCAGTAGCTGAAGGCAGGGCTGAAGGCATAGTTTGATGATCTCCTGCAGCAGGAGGAATGCGTATTGGAACCATGCTGGACACCAGAGTCAAGGGCAGCATGGCACGCCAGACAGCACTCTATGGGCACGGGAAGGGTGACCTGGTGGAGAGGGTCCAGCAGGCAGAGCGGACTCTTGAGAGTGCACGGCAGCAGCAGCAGGATGCCCCTGGGAATGGTAGGAGTGGGAGCAGCCACCTCTTCCAGTCACCGGGGTCTATCCCTGCCCCCAGCCCTAGCAGTAGCAGCACCAGCAGCAGGCTGAGCAACAGCAGCACCCCTATTGTTAGCAGCAGCTCATATGTGCAGCCCACTCTGGCAAGCATGGGCTTGTGCACAGCAGGGCAGGCAGGATGACTGAGGGCAGTGGTGGAGGTGGTGCCCAGGCAGAGTTACGTGAGGGAGTACGACAGCGCCTCAGCAGCAGTGGAGAGCTACCTGGAGGAGGAGCTGTGCATCAAACCCAGCAGTGATCCCTTGGCCTACTGGGCTGGCAAGACCAATGTGTGGCTGGCCCTGTCCAAAGTGGCCAAGGGTCTCTTGTCCTGCCCACTAATCAGTGTCCCCAGCGAGCGGGTGTTCTCTATGGTGGGGGACATTTGCTCGCTGCACTGCCTGAGATTGGGGGCAAGTTGGTGGAGCAGTTCACCAAGTTGGTGAACCTTTATAAAAAGCCCTGTCCTGTCCTGTTTTGTGGGATCAGTTTCAGATGGTATCACCTGCCGATGTGGAGTCCTTGTTGGGATCTGTTCATGCCACCACTTGTGAACAAGATCCTTGCCCGTCCTGGCTGGTGAAAGTCAGCCAGGAGATGCTACGGCTGTTGCTGGCTGGGTTGGTTAGTGCCTCGTGTCTGAGTGCCTGAAGGAGGTTGTGGTTAGGCCCCTGCTCAAGAAACCGTCTCTTGATGCTGATGCTCCTGCCAGTTATCGGCCGGTCTCTAACCTTCCCTTTTTAGGGAAAGTTATTGAATGGGCTGTGGCACAGCAGCTCCAAGAACACCTGGATTGCACTGGTTTCTTTGACCCCTCTCAGTCTGGGTTTCAGCCTGGGTATAGTACAGAGAATTGGTGGCCTTGGTTGACTATCTCCGTCTGGCGTTGGACCAGGGTCGTCAGTCCTTACTGGTCCTGCTAGACCTTTTGGCTGCGTTTGACATAGTCGATCATAAGGTGTTGGTGACTCGCCTGCAGGACCGAGCCGGAACTGGCGGGACGGTCTTGGGCTGGTTTCGTTCGTTCATTCCTGGCCAGGAGAACTCACTGGGTGGTCTTGGGGGAGTGCATGTCTTCCCACCGGGACCTCATGTGTGGAGTCCCGCAGGATGCCATTCTGCCCCCCTCTTGTTTAACATCTATATGCAGCCATTAGGGGAGATCATGAGAGGGTTTCAGGGCATGCAGTGTCATCAGTATGCTGATGACACTCAGCTCTACCTCTCTTTTTCCATTGACCCAGGCCATGCAGTCTTTTTATTTTCACAGTGCCTGTTGGCTGTGGAGGCTTGGATGAGGTTGACCCATCTGCAGCTGAATCCTGACAAGATGGAGGTGATGTTGGTGGGTGAAGGCTTGGGGGGCCTGGGTGTGGTTGAATCCCCTCTTGGGGTCTGTGTGTTGCCCTCCCATGTTCTTGCAGGTACGGAGTCTGGGTGTGCTCCTCCATTCACAGTTCAGTCTGGAATCTCAAGTTGTGGCAGTGGCAGGGAGTGCATTTCGGCAGTTACACCTTGTCCGGCGGCTTCAGCCGTATCTCTCAGACTCTGACCTCACCACTGTCATCCGGATTCAAATGTACAGCAGCAGAGGCCAATGCAGCACGCTCGTCTCCCATGGCTTTTAGTTAACGTTCCTGTTACCTGGATCTCAGGGAATAATATTTCTTCTGCTTGACAAAATCCATGCCAGTTAGTGTCATCTCAGAAGTCAGAGTAGAGCTAAGTGTCAGCTGTCGGTGCCCCTTCTCTCACCATCACTGAATCATGTTCACTCTTCAGCTTGAGATCCGTCTGCAGGGACTGCTGGAGTTGCCCCAGGGCTGCAGTTTGTTCCCGCTATATGCAAGACAGCTGAGTCTACACCTGAGTTGATTGGAGGGGCATGACTACAGGGGAGGAGCTGGCCCGAGCGGCCTCTTAATGGCGGAGGAACCTCCGGCACTGCGGATTGGAATGAGTAACAGAAGAGGTGGATAAGTGCTGCTGAGAGAAGGATTGGATGCTGCTCGCCCGCAGGGACTGCTGGAGTTGCCCCAGGGCTGCGGTTTGTTCCTGCTACATGCAAGACAGCTGAGTCTACACCTGAGTTGATTGGAGGTGCAGGACTACAAGGGAGGAGCTGGCCCGAGCGGCCTCTTAATGGCAGTGGAATCTCCGGCCGTGCCAAAGGCATGTGCCTGTGACGCATGCCTAAGCCGCACACCTAAGGGCTGCGCGCACAAGGGTGCGCACTTGTGCACGCAGTCCTTAGGCGCACGGCTGTGGCCCGAGGCATAACCCCAGTGATTTAATTTATAAATCACTGCGACAAGGGGTAGTTAAGGAAGTGACAAAGGTGAAAGCTCAGAATACACCCTGTGAGGTGGTTAGTAGTGTAAGCCCCTGCCGTAATGGGGAGAAAACAACTCAGAAGAGAGGGTGCCTCAATTAGTCCCCTCGATTCCCCAAAATCTAAGTGCCCCAAGAAGATGGATTGGTGGAGCAGCTCTTTGTCTACTCTGCTTTGTTCAGCAAATCGGTTTCCATGTCTGCAACAGTTGGGATCCCAGGATATGGTTAATGACACTACTTCCCTTCCAGGTGACATGGATGGGAAGTCTGACTTCCCAATAGCTCAAGACCCCTTACCCAAATGTACTGCCCCAGACCCCCCTTTGTGCATCCTCAGTGGAAGACACCTTTTGGGTCCAGTGTCATCTGATTAGCAAGACTGTGAGTTTGCTGTTTACAAGTATATCTGATGTAAATAGCTCTTTGGTATGGGTAAGGGAGCAATTGTCTGGGCTTTTGACAAAACTGGATGCTCTGCAGCTGGCAGCAGGAGCAGGACAATTTGCCGTAGAAGATCCGGCTGCTATGAACTTTTCCACCTTACTTTTGGGGAAGAAAAGGACTGCTACTTTGGTAGGGCCCCATAAGCGTATAAGTAGATTTGCTGACAATGCTATATGAATTAAAGCCCGCCCCCTTAAAAACGGGGTTATCCCCACTTGGGGGTCTGTTGCTGATGTAGCTAACAATCTTTCCCTTCTGCTGCATGCAAATGTAGACCCTTCGGTGGTGGTGGATGTTATTCCATTGCGTAGCTCCAGTATTTTTGTTTATCGGAGACTGGTGTTTGAATCACCCTCATCCCCTAGAAGAATGTTTAAAGCTAGGAAGGATTTGCTTAAGTATGGAGTCTCAATTGATAGAGCCTATGATGGTTTAAGTAAGCAGTCTGCTATTCCAGAACAGACCCCGCTAATTCAGTTATCCTCTCCGAACAGGACAAACCTTGGCCCTCGTGGGACAGCAGTAGAGAGACCGATGGGGACTGAAGTAGGTGCTGCCTCCCTTAATATAGTGGGGACTGACAACATGGATACCCTGGAGGCCCCACTGTTACCTTATGAAATTCATCAGGGGGGAAGGAATACACAGGTCATGGCAGAGGTAGGGCAGGAACCTCCAGTGGTAGTGGCGAAGTTGTCGCAGTAAGTGAAAGAGGGTGCTGGAGATCTGAGGGTAAATCAGGCGGCCCAGCTGGAGGTGGCCCTCCTTATTAAAGATTTCTTGTTGACAGATACAAGTCAGGTGGGTGAAGCTCCTTCTTTGGTGGCCTTTGACAAATTGCTGGCCATTGATCAAGATATTTTAATCCAGAAATTAGATAAAGTCAGGGCCTGTTTGCAACAATCCTCTTCAGTCTTCCCTGACATGAGCGTAAGGGGATTAGGAGGTGTTCATCAACCCCTGCATACAGTCGAGGCCTTTACGGCCATGCACTTTTTAAGTCAGAGGGAGCTGGGAGTCCCATCAATTACTATAGAACCAGCACAGATAACCGGGGTTAACTCAGTTATGGCCTAGCCCTCTGTCACAAGTTCCCAACTGACTAATGACAGATTTATTCAGGAGTCATCAATGGGGGAAGAGATCTGATTACCCAGTAGCGCAGGTGGCTGCAGGGTTGAACCTGTCTAGGGCTCTGGTGCCCTGTGAGGAGCATGGAGTTTTAGGGGAGGATAGTGCCCCTCCGAAATGACATCCCATTGTGGACACTAGTAAAGAAGTGTCCAGTTTGGGAGAGATGTTGCCCCCCTCTCCATCTTGTTACGAGGTAGCAGGGCAGTATTATAGTCTCAAGGCAATTTCATGGAATATTGCAGGATGTAAATCTAAGACTCAGGACCTTGAATGGGTGGCATTCATCACCCAGTTTGATGTGGTTTTTCTGCAAGAAACTTGGCTCTGGCAAGAAGATAACTGGGGTCTCCCTGGTTTTCGAACTTACTCCCTGCTCAGCTGTTCATCAAGCACAAAAGGTGATTGTCTGGGGGTTTGTCAATCTTGATTGCTAATAAATTCCGTAGGATCTATATTGACATCCCCACTAATAGACAAGAGATTCAGATAGGATTGTGGGAAGCTTAGGGAGACTCCCTATTGCTCTTGGGCAACATATATATACCACCCTCCCAATCTAGGTATTATGCAAGAGACGTATGGGAAGCCCTTGAGGAAATTATTGCCACCTGTGAGGGACAATATCCCACAGCACGATGGATCTTAGCAGGGGACTGGAACACAAGGATGAATAGCGATATGGTGGTAGTGAGCTGTGGTGAAGCTAGATTGTCCCTTAGGGTATCTAAGGATCTGGTGGGTAATGAAGCAGGGAAATATCTGGTCACCCTGCTAGTTAATAGTGACCTCGTGCTGTTGAATGGGAGGAAAAGTAATCAGCTGGGCGAATTTACATTTATTAGCCCAAAGGGACAGAGTGTGGTTGATTATGTTGCGATTTCTCGGAGTCTGTGGGGGTTTTGTTTTGACTTCAAGATCCTGATGCTTCCCGAAAGTGCCATATGGCCCTTAATTTTGAGTTTCATTGGTCAAGGATCCCTGTACTCCAGGAAAGGCACTCTAGTGGGGAGGATCTAAAAGTAAGGAGATTTCGGTCACAATGGTCTTCAGCATTATTTCATCGATCCATTGATACCTTCAGAGGTCAGCAGTTAATGGATTTGCGGGATGATATTATGCTTAAGAGCCTTAGTGAAGAAGGGAATCCTATTGGCAATTTCAGGCGGGTCATATGAATTTTGGGCCAGGAGGTGTTATCTCATGAAGTGAGGGGCTCACCTAGGAGAGGCAACAAATGGTATGACAAGGACTGCTAAAGGGCCAAGAAGCCGCTTATTAAGCTCAAAAGGCAATTAGTTAGTTTAGACTCAGAGAAATCTTGGGCCCTTTTTCGGCAGGAAAGGGCATGTTATAAAAAGTTACTTGTGAAGAAAAAGGAGGATTATAGAGCCCAGATTTGGGCCAAGCTGGAGGTGGCGGCAGCTTTGCGGGATTTGCGGCAATTTTGGAAGATAATTAATTACGTAGATAGCTCTGTATATAATGTTTCGGACCCACCGATTGATGAAGAAACTTGGTTAAGTTTCTTCAATGCACTTTACAGTGAAGGTGAATTGGATTTATACGAGTTATCTGATGAGCCCCCTAGGGAAGCAGGGCCCAGTACCTCGAGTTTTTCTACCCAAGTTGGTGAACTAGAGGTGCTGGAGGCAATATTGGCCTTGAAAAGCGGTAAGGCACTGGGATTCGATTTTATAATCTCTGAGATCCTGAAAGTAGACTTGGAGTGGTGGGTGCCCTTATTGGCCCTTTTTCCCCCCGTATGTTAATGGGTCTAATTTGGTTCCTTTGGAATGGGGCCAGAGTGTTATAATCCTTCTCTTTAAAAAGGGATGCCCCAAGGATCCATCTTGCTATAGGCCCATTAGCCTGCTTCTGGTAATTGGTAAGGTTTATGCTAGGATCCTTCTTAGCCATTTGGAGTCATGGGTATATGGTAAAGATCTAATTACGGAGGAACAAAGTGGGTTTCGTAGAAATAGATCAATGGGTGACAATTGTTTTATTCTATCCCACATTATTTTTAAATACACCAAAGTCAGAAGGGGTACCCTTTTTTTAGCCTTCATAGATCTCAAGAAGGCATTTGACTCTATACCAAGAGGTCTACAATGGAGGAAATTGCTATGTCTGGGTATCGATCGGTCCCTCCTTGATTTACTAATTCAAATCCACACTGGGAACACTGCACGCCTTAGATTCGGCCCTGGAGGGATTTTGTCATCTCCTCTGAAAGTTCTGAGAGGTGTCCGCCAGGGCTGCGTTCTCGCGCCTATTTTGTTTAATTTGTTTGTGGCTGACCTTATTCCACTTTTGGCATCCAATTGTAAGCATCTGCCATGAATAAAGGATCGGGTTGTTCCGGCTTTGATGTATGCAGACGATTTTCCCAGACTGAGTCAGGCTTAAGGGATCAGCTTGCATCCCTTCTGAAGTATTGTACTAACAATGCACTTGATATCAATGTTGGGAAGTCCCAGGTCATGGTACTAGGCAAAGCAGGCCGCCGTAAATTTACTTAGACGATTGGGTGCAAGGAGTTTACCCAGACTATTTCTTATGTTTATTTAGGGATTACTTTTTGCAACAACAGCCTATGGTCCAGACATCTACGTCAAATGGCACTGAAAGGCAGTGCCATGGCAAGAGGTATCCTGCGCTTATTGTCGAGGGTTGAACCAATTAAGAGATCCTCTGTGCTGAAGGTATTTAGGAGTAATGTGCAGGCTGTGCTCCTCTATGGGTTGGCTGGAATACCTGTTGACAACCTTCAATCTTTTGAGGTTGTCCAGAATAAATTCTTAAGAGGGATGCTAAGGCTCCTTCAGGGGACTCCAGGTGCTGTTGTAAAAGCAGAAACGGGGGTCCTCCCTATAGCCAGCTTGGTCGGACAATCCTTGCTTAAGTATTGGGTAAAGATTAATAAGGGTGAGGTCCCTGCCTTGGTGAGACTTTGTCTGGTTGAAGAGTTTAGCCATGATGGTATCCTGCATTATCCATGGCTGGCGGCTGTGAGGAGATCTCTACGGGATTTGGGATTTTCAATGATTATTTCTCTGGATGGAGTGAGGCTCAAGCCAAAAACATCATCACCCTTAGAAGCAGGGATATTGCAATGCAGAATGACCTGGCTTCTATCGCTCTCTGGAGGGCTGCCCCCCAATATGCCGTCCTCAAAAGCTCTCATAATTTTGAGAAATATTTGGATATTTTGAAAGATCCTATCTTCCATAGATATTTTACGCAGGCTCGTATGCAATGATTGCAATCGGCGGTTCTGACTGGCCGCTACGCTAATCTCCCGCGGCTTAGCAGGACATGTTCCTGCAGTGACCACTGTTTAGAAGACACAGTCCATATGCTTTTAGTATGCCCTTTATATGACTTGTTATGCTCTATTTGGGTAGCACCACTTTGGGAGGCTAGGGGTTTTTTGTCCCAGGAACAGAAGTTGGTTTTATTTTAAGTTCTACAAACCCTGAAATAGTTAAAATGGTCGCTTTATTTATAATGTTAGTCGCTCGCAAGCACTCCGAGATGATTTCTGTTACGGAGGGAAACTAACCTTGTATACTGTTAGCTTGTTATGTTGTCATTAAGAGACCTGTCTTGTTTTGTACTTTTGTATTTTGGCACAAATTTTTTTGTCAATTTTCTCTTAAAAGCAGGATGATGTGTCAGTAGTTATGAGGTGGTGTTTGGGCTTTCCATCTCTAGAATGATTTGGGTAATTTGTTGTGGGACTGTTATAAGACATTTTAGGTAACCAGTGGTCTTATGGATTTTAGTCTTTATATATTTTTCAGTTTTAGTTTTTGTAAATATATGTACACAAGTGCTCCCACTTATGAGATTTTTGTAGTTTTATGTACCATATATGTATTTGGATTTGTTCCCTTTGTTTTGTAATTTGGGCTATGGCGAAAGCTGGGGCCAATAAACTTCTTCTTCTTCACTGTCATCCATGCCTTAATTTCCTCGAGGCTGGATTACTGCAACACGTTCTATGTGGGACTGCCTGAGAAGCTGGTATGGAGGCTGCAGCTGGTGTAGAATGCCGTGGCCCGTCTCCTTACTGGGGCGGGCCGCAGGGAACACATGACACCAGTGCTCCAGGCTCTGCACTGGCTGCCTATAAAGCACCAGGCTAGGTTCAAGGTGCTTGTTTTGACCTTTAAAGCCCTTCATGGCCTGGGCCCTGCCTATCTGCGGGATCGCCTCACTCCCCATGCGCCCATGCGACCTCTGAGATCGTCCGTGGGGTCCTTTTCGGAGGTTCCCCAGGCGAGACGGGTGGCCACTAATGTGAGACCTTTTTCGGTGGCTGCCCCCGTGCTGTGGAATTTGCTCCCGGAGGAGGCTCCATTGGCCCCCACCCTCCTGTCGTTTCGACATTTGTGTAAGACCTGGCTGTTCCGCCAGGCTTTTGGCGAGGGGTAGGGTGGGGGGTAGGGTTTGGGAGGGGGGGGGGTGAGTTTTATTATTTATTTTAAAATTTGTTTTTTTATTGTTAAATCTTTTGTGTTGTTCGCAGCCCCGAGCTGCCTTTGGGCAGGAGGGGTGGGATACAATTTTAAAATAAATAAATAAATAAATAAATAATCCTTCTACTGCTGGGATTCTCCGAGCTGCCCCTGGACATGGATTGATGGTGCAGTGGCACATGCCATCCCATGCCAGGGGCAGTCTTGGGAGGGGGCTCCTCCTCAATCTGGGCTGCTGATGCTGAGGTGCTGTCCCTCCCTCCCAATCCCCGGTGCCCTGCCTCTCTCTCTCTCTGACTAGACGGCCTTGGCCAACCTATCTGACTGACCTCATGACACAGGGTGGCATTGGGAAGCTGTAAGCCTGCAAGGATTGATGGTGCAGTGGCACATGCCATCCCATGCCAGGGGCAGTCTTGGGACGGGGCTCCTCCTCAATCTGGGCTGCTGATGCTGAGGTGCTGTCTCTCCCTCCCAATCCCCGGTGCCCTGCCTCTCTCTCTCTCTGACTAGACGGCCTTGGCCAACCTATCTGACTGACCTCATGACACAGGGTGGCATTGGGAAGCTGTAAGCCTGCAAGCTGGCCTCTGGCTAGACAATCGCGGCCCACCTATCTGATAAGCCAGATAATTGAAGTCTTAAGAACGCGCCGCTGCAAAGCCCCATGTCTCCAGCCGCCGCCGCCGGCGGCAACGGGGAGAACGTCACTTCCGGCGGCTTCGCTTTATCCTGGCATTGAGGAGGCGCTTCAGCACGCCCTCGTTTAAAAGCAGCTTGACTCTCTCACGTCCTGCACAGTCTTCACCAGACTAACTGAGTGCCCTGCCAAGGTCCCAGCCTGCCTTCCCTACTGCCTCTCATGCCACGCTGCCTGTCTGCCTGCCTGAGTTCCCTGCCAAGGTCCCAGCCTGCCTTCCCTACTGCCTCTCATGCCACGCTGCCTGTCTGCCTGCCTGCCCAGGTTGCCAAGATAAAACCCTGCTTCAGTCTGCCTTCCGAAGCTCATGCCACACTGCTTGTCTGCCTGCCCGCCCAGGTGGCCAAGATCAAACCCTACCTTAGCCAGCCTTCCGATGCTCATGCCATGCTGCCTGTCTGCCCACCCGCCCAGGTGGCGAAGATCAAACCCTGCCTCAGTCTGCCTTCTGCTCATGCCACTGTGCCTGTCTGCCCACCCAGGTTGCCAAGATCAAAGCCTGCCTCAGCCTTCCTTCTGCTCATGCCACGCTGCCTGTCTGCATGCCCGTCCAAGTTGCCAAGATCAAACCCTGCCTCAGCCAGCCTTCCGATGCTCATGCCACACTGCCTGTCTGCCCACCCGCCCAGGTTGCCAAGATCAAACCCTGCCTGTTTGCCATCCCATGCTCATGTGAAAAAGCCTGTCTGCCCGCCCTGTGGGCAAATCTGAAGCCCTTCCCCAGCCTGCCTGCCTCTCATGCCAAAATGCCTGTCTGGCAACCCTGGGTGATGTGCCCACTGGCCTGGTAATCCCGCTGCTGCTGTCTGCTGGTCCATGGGTGCTCTGCCCTAGCAAATCCAAATGTGCCCACACAATCCTGCTGCTGCCATCTGCTGCTGTATGGGAGCTCTTCCCTGGCAAATCCTACTATCCTGGCTCTATGGGTGCCAATCCTGCTGCTGCCCTATCTGCTGTTCCATGGGTTCTGTGCCCGGTTAATCCAATGTCTGCTGCTGCTTCCAATGCTGCCTCTGCTGTCTGTGCCACGGATTCTGTGCCCCAGCAATCCAATGTCCGCTGCTGCTGCCAATGCCGCCTCTGCGGTCTGTGGAACAAAAAAGTGCTGAGCACGAGGCCAACAAGCTGGATGGCTGGACAAATTTGATACACACTACATATACATTTCCAGAAGGAACAACATGATAAAATTGAATTATTTATTATACATATGTCTGGACCCAACCACAAGCATGGGTAACCATATAAAAATGATGACACCAAACATAACAAATGTCCATACACATGTCCTACGAGATCCCGGGTTATATTCTCATTTCAACAGTTGGTCTTTATCAAGAATCCTGAACAGATATGGAAATTCCAAAACAGATGCCATCGCTAAGTTGGTCTTCTATACCCTGATGGTATAAAATATACACAATAAATCAATATCCCATATCACAAGACTAACTTCAATGTTTCCTTCCCTGACTGAATGTCACATTACATAATAGAAAAAAAAATACACAATGCATAACCCAAATAAGCCAGATGCATAACAAAAAACACCAATGTCTTATATGATGTTCATTATTACTTACAGTCATCTCTGTGATCCAAACAAGTAAAAATACATACAACTATCCCCATAGGGCGTGTACCTGGACAAAGACAATATACTGCAATATCACCATAAATATAAAAACACAAAATACATATCAATTCTGGTTTGGTTTAACCTCAAAACTACACCTATTTGAATATCCCATGACCTACTAAATGCCTCCAAACATAAATAACTCATATCCTAATGGAAAAGTGTTGTACTAGGATATGAGTTATCTATGCTTTGGAGCATTTATTAGGTCATGGGATATTCGATATGTATATATATATTTATATTGATGGTGATATTGCACAGGTACACACCCTATGGGGATAGTTGTATGTATTTTTACTTGTTTGGATCACAGAGATGACTGTAAGTAATAATGACATAAGACATTGGTGTGTATCAAATTTGTCCAGCCATCCAGCTTGTTGGCCTCATATTCAGCATTTTTTTGTTCCACGTATCGGCCAACACCTTTCTTTTTTTGGTCTTCGCTGTCTGTGCCATGGGTTCTGCTACTGGGCAATCTGATGTTTGCTGCTGCTGCCAATTCTGCCTCTGCTGTCTGTGCCCCGGGTTCTGTGCCCTGGCAATCCAGTGTCTGCTTCTGCTGTGCCACGGGTACTGTGCCCCGGCAATCCAATATCTGCTACTGGGTGGTCACATGATTCACCACCGGGCAAGACTTGACCAATTGGCAGAATAGCTTGTTCAGATCCAGAGAGTAAAATGCAAGCCTGCAATGCCCAGCTGAGAAGGGGTGCCAGCCACCAAGCCCTGGCTGGGCCCCTCCCTTTCAGTTCCCGCAAGGCCTAGAGGAGGCCTGAAGTGCTCCGGAGCACCTCCGAAGTCGGACCTGCTGCTGCTGCCACCGTAAGACCCAGGGTCAGAGCCCCGGCACCACCAGCTTGGTTGATATCTGGGGTGGGGGTGGGTTTAAATTTTTTTTTTTACTACCAGGCTGGGCAGGGGGGTGGGGGAAGGGGAGCTCTGGCACCCCTTCCACCTGTGCAGCCTGGAGGGGGGTGGGAAAACTGGGTTTGCCCCCCCGAATGGGTTTTGTGAAACCAAACAGGTTCGGGCTGAATAGCCTGAACCCGAATGGTTTCAGGGGGGCCGAACCCCGAAGGAGCCTAACACCAACCCCCCCCCCCCTGGTGTTTGCACATCCCTACTGGATGGGCCTCTGCTGCTGCTCCACCAATGCTTGGCAGCCTGAAACGCTGACCAAGTAGGGGTGCCAGCCACTCCAGCCCCAGGACCCACACTAATGGTTCTGGGGCCTATGTTACAGGCAGGGAGGGCTGTCATTCCACTTCATTAAGAAGCTGCCATTGTCAGGGTTCTGGGGCCGTCATTCTGCTCACAGGGAGCTGTCATCCTACCGTATCAAGAAGCAGCCACTGCAGCCCCAGGACCCACCCTCAAGGTTCTGGGGCCTACATTCTAGACAGGGAGGGCTGTCCATCCACATCATCCAGAAGCTGCCACTCCAGCCCCAGGATCCACCATCAGGGTTCTGGGGCCATTATTCCACTTACAGGGAGCTGTCATCCTACTGTATCAAGAAACAGCCACTCCAGCCCCAGGATCCACCATCAGGGTTCTGGGGGCCTATGTTACAGGCATGGGGGGGGGGACTGTCCATCCACATCATCTAGAAGCTGCCACTCTAGTCCCAGGACCCACTGTCAGGTTTCTGGGACCGTCATTCCGCTCACTGGGAGCTGTCATTCCACTTCATCCAGAAGCTGCCACTCCAGTCCCAGGACCCACCGTCAGGGTTCCTGGGGCATCATTCCACTCATGGGGAGCTGTTATTCCACCACATCAAGAAGCAGCCACTCCAGCCCGAGGACCCACCATCAGGGTTCTGGGGCCTATGTTACAGGCAGGGAGGGCTGTGGCCAATATGTATCTAGAAGCTGCCACTCTAGCCCCAGGACCCACCATCATGGGTCTGGGGCCATCATTCCACTCACGGGGAGCTGTCATTCCACCACATCAAGAAGCAGCCACTCCAGCCCGAGGACCCACCATCAGGGTTCTGGGGCCTATGTTACAGGCACGGGGGGGGGGGGCTGTCCATACATGTCATCGAGAGCAGCTGCCAAGTCCATCAGCAGCTGCAGGATGTGGAGGGCGGTGTGGCATGTTGGGGAAAATGATTGTGCTCGATGGGCAGCCCTTCTTGGTGGTCAGGGACATGGGGTTTAGGCGCCTGACTGGCTTCTGACCCGCCAGTTTAAGCTGCCCTTGCACACCACCCTGAGTCAGGCTGCCACCAATGCCTGACAGCCTGCAACACCCATCCAAGTAGGGGTGCGCGGCACTGAGCCCTGGCCAGGCCTCTGCCCCTGTTCCACCGATGCCTGGCAGCCTGCAACACCCAGGCAAGTATGGGTGCCAGCCACCAAGCCCTGGGTGGGCCTCTGCCGCTGCTCTGCTGATGCCTGGCAGCCTGCAATGCCCAGCCAAGTAGGGGTGCCAGCCACCAATTCCTGTCGGGCCTCTGCCACTGCTCCTGGCACTCAGTGGGCAGGGGACATGGTCTCAGAAGAACTAGCCAGGAGCCCTGGAAAGCCTGGGTTCCCCAGGGCTCACACTGGGTGGAGACATGTCAATTGCAAAGGCCAACCCAGTGTGCTTCCCCCTGCCCCATGGTCCATGGCAGAGGGAGTGCATGGTGGCTTCCTGCTGGGGTAGCCATGCTCTGAGCCACCCAATTGAATCCCTCCCCAAACACTCCATCTGAGTGGGTGCTCTGTAGCAGTGCCACTCAGCATTTTCACTCAGCATTGCCAGCCTGAAATGCTTGGCCGAGTAGGGGTGCCAGCCACCAAGCCCTAGCTGGGCCTCTGCCACTGCTCCACCAGTGCCTGGCAGCCTGTAACGCTTGGCCATGGTAGTGACTAGAACTGTTAAGGATTTGGTCGTTTTTAAAAAAATGTATGGATTTGTATTATGGATCTGTATTAAAAATAATAAAAATATACAAAAATTAATTGCACATGTGCAAAATGGTGACTAGGCTGTTTGGTGCATGCACAAATGACCACCATGATGCCCTTAACCAAAATGGCAGCAATAGCATCACCACCAATTTGGTTAAGGGCAGCAGCCATTTTGCACATGTGGAAAACAGGCCGCTGGCCATTTTGTGCATGCCCAATGAATTTTAAAAATATTTTAATTTTTAATACAGATCCATAATACAAATGCATAATCAGTGTGGCATTTTAGGATTATCTAATTTTGCACATTGTCCCAGTGGTCCCATTATTGAATGTCAAAGAGCCCTAGGGCTCCAGGACAGTAACATAAGTTGAGAGGCGAGACACTCTTGGAGTGAAGGACTATCTCAAGTCTGTAGCCAAAAATCAAATGGTAGGTACCCAGAGTTTGGTTGAAGCCAGGAGTTAGAAGCTGAAGATGGGTAACCAATTTGCTACCACAGGTAATACCCAAAATTACAGCTAGCCCAATTGGTACCCAATTACCAAGTTGGCACCTGATTATCTGAAATACTAGATATTACTGTTACCGAGTTGGTAATTTTTCATTTTACCAAACCATTCCAACTTACCATTTCATTTTTTGTGTGTTTCTGAACATTCCTGACCATCTTGGTATATGAAAGAAATAGAAACAGTTCAGCACCCTCCCTTCTCAAAGGGAGGCATTAATCATCCCCTCCAGCACCAATGTCTCCCTGGAGGCCTTGACCAACCAGGATGGGCATGGGTCTAATTCACAAGCTGTGGCCTGAACAGACACCAGGACATCTGCCACCTCAGTAGGTGTCACCAATTGAAATTCATCCCACACATCATGACCAGACGAGCATTCCTAGCCTCTGACTCTGCCACTGCCTCTGAAATGGCAGAGTCAAAGTCGTGCTCGATGCGAGTGATTTTATCCACAAAGTGTGCCAAAAATATGTCACAGTGGGCCTTGGATGAATCTGGTTCCAGGGGGAGACAGGGTGGACCGACCAACCCCTTCACCACCCAGAACAGTTCCACCGGACATGACCAAGCAGATGCTATGAGAGCAGCAAAGAATCATTTCTTTGCTGTCTGCACAGCCACATCGTAGGTCGGTCTTCAAAAACACTCTGTGTCGCAATTGGTCGCTCCAACCACCTCCCTTCATGTTTCAGCCATCCCAGATCCTCTGTGAACCATGGGGACCTGCAGTGACAAAATGCCGGCAGCACACACCTAGGAGCCACCTGATCAATGGCCTCAGTCAGCCAGGCATTCCAAAAGGCCACGAGGTCATTGATGGAGCGACTGTCAAGGTCAACAGGTATCTTCCCCAGAACATTCCAGAACCCCTTTGGTTCCACAAGTCTCTGGGGGCGGACCATCTTAACCGACCTCACACCCCTATGGTCAGGTAGACGTGCTGGGATGGAAGCTCGCAGGAGGTAATGGTCCAACTATAGCAAGGGAGAACTCACCACTCCCCCAATCATCGGACCCCCCCCCACCTCGAGGTCAGTGCAGAACATCAAATCAAGTGTATGCCCCCTCTAATGTGTTGGGCCCACTACCACCTGGGACAGTCCTATAGTTGTCATGGAGGCCATGAATTCCTGCTCCGCACCATGCAATCTAGTTTCAGCATGGATACTGAAGTCCCCCAGGACAATAAGCCTAGGAGACCTCAAGTCCAGGTCTGAGACCAGAGCTTCAAGAGCAGTCAGGGATGCTGCCATGCAGTGGGGTGCTCGGTATACCAGCAGAATCCCTAACCTGTCCCTGGCTGGAACCCCCTGGTCTGTCTCCAGCCAAATCAAACACAAGGAGGTGGCCCTCTATTCCAGACTTGGTCTGCACTGCAAACCTCTGAATGACCAAACCATCCCTGAAAATAATAGCTATGCCTCCCCCACCCCCGACCCTCCAGCCTGGGCTGGTGCTGGACAGAGTATCCAGTTGGAATGAGGTCAGCCAAGATCGGCCCTGACAGCTCGTCCAGCCAGATCTCCATCACACACACGATGGCATTCAGTCAGAAAACACTTTCTGTTCAGTAGCTGTACTCAATAGTTGTTCGTTGGTACAATTCATACCTGCTTATACAATTCCCTACAAAGCTACATGCCTAATGAGTCACTTGTTTTATGGTTCTTTTCTTACTTAGGTGGCATCCGAGGTGAGCATAGTGCTTTAGAGTTACAACAGAAAATACTGTCCCTATCGTTCCATTTGTTATGCTGATAACACCAAGGAAGTTAAAGCCTTAGTAAATCTGCTATGATAAATATTACCTAAGGAATGTGGATAAATGTAAGCTTATTTTGCTCCTGGAAAATCCAAATAGATATCACAAGATGTAACATCAATTCAAATAATTGGATGAAACTTTTTGAAAAAGCTTTTCAGAGCCTATGTGATAATTAGTTAATTACACCTCACGTTGCAATAAGTTCTTTACCATCAGCTTTAATTAATTTGCAATTCTGTACAAGAAACTAAACAAACCAACAGGGGCAGAACTGACTTCACCGGAAGGCTGGAACAGCTAGCAGCATGGCTGAAGAACCTGTTGGAATACATGCTTGAGAGAAGGAAGTGCTATGTAGAGATTTAACCATCAAGTCACTTTTCACAATCTTGTGCCTATTAATAACCAGTATGCTGGATTGCTCCTGCTCCAGTATTTATTTTCTTTCTTAAAATTTACATGCTGCCCTTTCCTAAGGCTCAGGGTGACTCACAACCGTACAAATATTAAAGCTCATACAATAAGATTAAAGCTCTTACAATACAATTAAAGCTCATAAGATATCCTAAAAACCTCAACCAGCCGAACCCCCATAAAACCCACCCAATACCACCCCACAATTCCCCATATCCAACCCCCTTCACAACCCTACCCCAGAAACCACCCATCAAAATCCACCCCATCCCTGCTTGCCAAATGCTTTTCCAAACAGAAAAGTCTTACATTGCCTCCAAAAGATGCGCAGACTTGGGCTCAACTGAACCTCCAGGGGAAGGGAGTTCCATAACACTGGGGCAGCAACCAGGAACACCTCCCTGTGAGATCTTGTCGTATGGACAAGGCTAACAGATGGTACCCACAGGAAGGGGCTCCTGGCTGATCGCAGGGGCCACAGTGGGCATGGAAGGACAGGTAGTCTTTCAGATATTTGGGGCCCAGACTGTTTAGGGCTTTAAAGGTCAAAACCAGCACCTTTAACTGTGCCTGGAAAACTATAGGGGGCCAGTGCAGACTTCAGTGTGCTCCCGGTGCTTCGTCCCCAAAAGAAGCCAAGTTGCCACATTCTGCACCAGTTGCAGCTTCTGAACAATAATCACGGGCAGCACCATGTAGAGCACACTGCAGTAATCCAGCCTTGAGGTGGTGAAAGCATAGATGACAATGGCCAGATCAAAATCAGAAAGAAAAGGCCACAGCCTCCTCACCTGATGGAGTTGGTGAAAAGTGCTCCTGGCCACTGCCACAACCTGATAATCCAGGCACAGCAAGGGGTCTAGAAACATTCCCAGGATACAAACCTGATTGACTAGTGGCAGTGGTGGGTTCTGAGGATGGTGGGACAGTGGGCAGAGCCAACCCACAGGTGGGCAGGGTCACCAGTAGGTGGAGCCAAGTCACCAGTAGGCAGAGCCAACCCTAAAACTGCACACTTATGTAACAAATGGAATAGAACATGCACACAAGGACAGCAGTTTTAGCAAACAACAACAGAGCCAAGTGAGTCCAGTGTGCATGGGTGCAAACAGGGCTTGTCCTTCTTAGACTGTAAGCCCAATGGGCAGAAACCTGTCTCCATTAACCACCAGCAGGCAATGTGTTCAAATGGCAGGAGGCCAATAGCAGAGAAAACAGAAGTACCATAATAGCTAGCCCAGATTACAGAAATTCCCTATACCTTACTTAAGGTGCAATTCAAGCAACATTACAATATCTGAAATTCACAGACCGCACAGAAACTAGCCACAACTAAAATGCACAGAAATGCTACAAAATTCAACAGGATTATATAAAATCCTAAATGGCACACCATAAATGCTGCATAGAATTTTACAGAGGGCAAGGAGGCATGCACAGGTCGAGAAGAAAGGCAACACCCACTATGTGGGGCATTCAAAGAAAGACACACCAAAATGCATGAAAAATGCAAGAAAACCGAACAGCATTATGTGGAATCCTAAAATGCACACCTGCCATAAATGCTGCAATTGGTCCCTGAAAGGAAAAAGATACCCCACCCTGATATAGCACTTTCAGCTTGTAGGAAGAACGGAAAGCTCCTAGACCAGTGAACAAGCAGGGGGAAAAATACATGCAAAAATCCTTAAGATCCCAAGTTAAAACTTCAAAAGTAGAGTGGGGCGCAAAATTCAAAGTGGCTAATGTGGTTATTTTCTCCTTCAAAAACACTAAAACCACACAAGGCTGGCTGTGTGCAAAAATCAGCAACTATTTTTAAAGTATCCTTAATCACCAAATAAATTATTTGGAAAAACTTCTATATTTTATCTGTGATTTTTTTTCACTATGAGCCCACCAAAATATCCCAGCCAATTTAAACATTCAAAGTTCAACTTTCTCAAGCATCAAAATCACACAGCAAGAGGGACAAAATTCAAAGGCACTGTTACAAAACAGTGTAACACTATGGCCTTTTTCAAATGGACAGCGGAGGTGCTGCAGTCCATGGGGGATGGGTGGAGGAGGTGGCGGGCGTGTGTGGAGGCCGGCACACAGCCACACACCCATCTCCACTGATCTCCATGCACGGAGGCACTTCCGTTTTCCCCAGTGCCTCCATGTGTGGGGGAATCGGTGGAGTTAGGTAGCGATGGGTGGAATGTGGGAGTGTGCACGCACCCCCACCCATCCCCACCGGCAGTCACTCGGATGCTCCCCCCCTCGCCCACGCAGTCGCACATGTGGGAAAGGAGGGGTGGCATCCATGTAAAAAGGGCCTATAAGACAATAAGGTCATGTGAAAAACAAGTATACTTGAAGTGTTCACACTGCTGCATTTTCAACATTTCCACTCATTTTGCATTTCCAGTTCTGTTTTACAGTCTGGTGCACTGGCAGAGACCTGAGAGTTCACTGGATTTCCCCATTGCCGGATATCCAAATTTTAGCATACTGTCTTCACAAAACTCAGAATTAATAAGGGATCCAGTAGTTAACACTTTTCAAATGCAAATATGTTGCAAATACAGACTTAAAACAAACCCTCTTCCCTAGTGTCAAAACTCCACAACACAACTTTTATTCCCACAAAACCAAACCTTATTAAACTTACTAGCTGCTCCATAATGGAGTCCAGTTAATGAGAAACTACCAAATGTTTTAAGGGCAATATTCTAATTTTTTACATCTGATGCCTATGAAAACCAACACCAATACTCACTTGCCCCACTAACAGAATCACACATTAGATCTGTCTGGTCTAATGCTTCAGCCAGGCTAGACATTAGGTAGGATTTTCTCTCTCTTCCCTGTTCTTCCCTGCTTGTTGTTCGAAGGCAGAGACAAGGTACAACACACATAGGGTGATTTCAGACGTTACGGGGCCCGTTGGCCCCGTACCGAAATCACCCTATTCATTCCCCGCCGGGGTCACCCCGTAACGCCACAACAGACGTGCCGGGGGGATCCCGGCGGGGAATGTGGGAGGGGGCAGGGCCGCGTGGTGCAACGTGCGGCCGCACGGCCCCGCCCCCTCCACGCACCCCACCGCCTGCCCTCCAGGGAGACGGGCGGGCGGCGGGGCCACTGCGGCCGCCGCGTCGGGCCGGAAGCGCCATGGCCCAGGATCCCGCCGGGGATCCCGGGTCGTGGCAACCGGCCAGATGTTACTTTTTGTTGGTCCCTGCCGGGGGTCCGTTTGACCACGCTTCCCAGGACATTCCCCCGGCTAGCCCGGGAAGCGTGGTTCAAATTGACCCCATGTGGGGATTCACCGTGGCGAACATCTGGCTGCCTCCAAACAGACGTTCGAGACACGGTGACCACAGGTGGGTATTCACCGTGGTTCACCGTGATCTCGTAATGTCTGAAAATACCCATAGTTTGGTTCTATCTCTATCTCCACAACTTCCAGACTGAGAGCAGCATCCAGCAGTACAGCAGACTTCCTAGCTCTTCCACTGACTTCCTGCATGTGAATGGACCATTCCCTCTCCCTACCTTGCTTTTATTTTATATTGTATCAGCAATGTACCTGGTGCTTTACAATTGTTGAAAATAGACAGGGTCCCTGTCTCAGGGGGCTTGCAATCTAAAAAAGACATTCTGCTGCTGCACTCAGTCAATGTACAATATATCCATTCCAAATATCTAAACTACATGCAAAAACAAATTTTAAAAATTCAAGAGAAATTTTTTTTTTTAAAATCTATTCAGTCAGTGCACAAACCAAAATTTAAAAAACATCCAAAAATATGTTTAAAATACCAAAACAAAATACCCTCAAACCCTAAAAAATAAATGTAAAAAAATCCCCAAATATATTTAAAATACCAAAACAAGACAAAACCCCAAATCCTAAAAAAATAATTAAAAAATCAAACCTATTTAAAAAAAAAATGCACAACCAAAATAACCCAAAATTTAAAAAAAAAAAAATTTTTTAAAATCCAGCACATATTTAAAATACCCAACCAAAGTTATCTCAAACCCTATAAAATAAATACAAAATAAAATAAAAATATATTAAAATGCATTCTCGATGTAACCAAGCCAAGCGTGTGCACCTGAGGCCTTGCATCTTCATGAATGTTACACCCCTTGTCACTCCCTCTGTTCCCCCTCCTTTGTCTCCCTCTCCACGGTCTCTCAGATTGTAAGCCCTAGGACAGGGACCGTGTCTATTCCATTACTTTGTTAAGTGCCAGGTACATTGCTGGCGCTATATAAATGCTTGCTAATAATAAAGAAATATATAAGTTAATTAATAATAATAATAATAAAATAAATTAAAATAAATAAATAAAAATATAAACAAACAGAAAAGTAGGTTAAAAAAAATATTACTCACCCAAAGGAGGGATCCAGTGCAGTCTGGGCCAAACCTTCAGGTCTCTCGCCCCCCTCCCCTCTGGTAAAGGGGGGGGAGCATTTTCTCTTCTCCCTTCTCCTCTGGCAAAGAAAGGAGAGGGGAGGGGAGAGTAAGCTTTCTCTCTCCCTCCTCCTCCCCTTCCTCTCTAGTAAAGAGCACAAACCAAGGGGAGGTCTCTCTTTCTCCCACCTCCCCTCTGGTAAAGGAAGGGAGGAGCAAGCTCTCTTCCTCCCACTCTGGTGGGGGAAAAAGAGGAGCTCAGGCTGAGGTGGCCAGGCCGTATAGAAAAGACACCCTGAGCTGCCCACTAGGCCTTGCTGATTGGCTGGGTTCCTCCATAGGAGCCCAGTCAAGGAACCCCTGGCACCTCCCCCAGTCCCTTCCTAATCCCCCAGAGAGCATCACTTCTCTGGGACAGCACCCAGTGCATACTCTCTGGGGAGGTTGGGGAGGTGACACAGTCTGGCCACCGGGGGAGCAGGAGGCAGTCCCGCCTCCCCATGCAGCACCCAGTGGTGCCTCCCCCCAGTCCCTGGAAGGACTCAGGGAGGAAGGAGGAGCAGGAGAGATCTCTCCCAACCTCCCCACAGCACAGATCCTGTGTGCCACAGCTGGAGGCTTTTCTTATCAGCCCTGACTGTCGGCTTTTGGCTGAGAGCCAGAACAACTGATCACCTGCTCTCAGCCAAGAGCGGATACAGACAGGGTTGATTTATTTGGGAGGTTGGGGGGTGGCAGGCAGTGAGGATGGACTGGGGACACATGGGCAGCCTGAGGGGAGTTGGGGGGCGGTTCGCTCTGGCACTCCTATGAAGCATCTGCCCATGACCAGAGGGGGCTGGACCCCATCAGTTACAGGGGTCTCAATCCCCTCCAGGCTACAGGGCTGGTCAACCATAATCACTTCAGTCTTGCCTGGATTCAGCTTCAACCAGCTCGCCCTCATCCAGTCCATTGGGTAAGCATTGAGACTACAGGGCCTGGGTCAGATGAAAAAGAGAGGTAGAGTTGGGCGTCATCAGTATATTGATGACATTTCACCCCAAAACTCCGAATGACCTCACCCAGAGGCCTCATATACACGCTGAACAAGAGGGGAGACAGAATAGAACCTTGTGGGACTCCACAGGGGAGATCCCAAGGAGATTGCAAGCAATTGCCCATCACCACTTTCTGGTGGAATCTCCATGACAAGAAAGAGCGGAATCACTCAAGAGCAGTCCCGTCCACCCGTCAGGTCCCGCAGTTGTGTCAACAACACCTCATGATCAAAGGTATTGAAGGTCGCCAAAAGATCTAACAAGATCAACAGGGTAGAATTCCCTTTGTGAATCTCTAGGCGCAGATCCTCGACCAAGGTCACAAGTGCAGTTTCCATGTCCTATCCAGGATGAAAGCCTGACTGAAACAGGTCCAGGAATCTGACGGTATTGAGATGAGCCTGGAACGGGCGGGAAACCACCCATTCAATAACCTTCCCTTAAAAGGGAAGATTAGAGACTGGCTGATAGCTGGCCAGGAAGTCAGCATCCAAAGAAGGCTTCTTAAGCAGGGGCCAGAGAACTGCCATTTGAAGGGTGTCTGACACCCTACTCTCCTGAAGGGAGGCATTGACAACCCCAGCCAGCAACAGCCCCGGGCCCGATATCTTCTGGCTGGTGGGCAAGGATCTAGTTCATAACTGGTTTCCCACAATGCTCCAAGAAGGGCCCCATCATCAGTGGGTGATATCAATTGAAACTGATCCAAATCCATGGGACAGGATTAATTGATAGGTGTTTTCCAGCAAGTCTATTGCATGGTGCTCCATCCAAGTCCAACAACAGAGAATGGCAATATAGAAATATTGGAGAAGAGCAACCAAAATAAAGCTGGATGGGATGCCCATTGATGTCAATGTAAAGAATCCCTAGGATGTTAATAGGCAGCAAATTGGGCCCTGAGTCCTTCCACTAGTCTAGGGATTTGGACTCAACAAACTTTACTAAGGGACCAGTTCACAAGCAAATTAATCCCAAAGGAATTGTAGGGCAGCAGGTTGATTCAAGGGAAAAAATGCCACAATCCACACTCTTGAGTTTGCAGTACGTTATACAATCTTTACTTTTGCAACAACTCCACCCACCGCATCAACCAAGGAAAACCAAACCCATAGCTTATATACAGCTTTGCAGGCAGTACTTCCCCGTCTGCTAGGAGACTATGGGTGTTTTTACACACACATTTCTCCTGCATGTTTGCTATTACATCCTGAACTTTCTGTGTGTCTAAATCACTCACCCAGATCTTAAACATCTGGCTCTTTGAACTTTTGAGTAGAACTTCTCCCAGAACTTGTGTGTGTAAAAAGTTCTCCTGGTAAACTGCTTTGCTCTAGGCAGCTGTGGTCACTTGGTTTCCATGGCAGCCTGTCACATCTACAGCTGTGGCTACTTTAGGCTGCTTCATGGCAGCGTGTGTGTGAAAAATGCATCCGGAACTTACTTGTGGACTTGTAAACCTAGAAGATTGGAAAATCCGGAACTTTAAGGTGTGTGTGAAAATGCCCTCTCTCGCCCTCAGCCTTCTTCAGGTGGCCCTTCTGTATCATTAAGGGTCTTGTGGACTGGGGAAAGAATGTAGAAGTTAACTCTTTCCCCACCTGCTTCATAGGAGTGTATGTTATTGTTTAATGCTTCCTCTTCGGTCCCAAAGCCTGCTGCATGAATATTGAAAAAGCAGGTGCTTCAGCATTGCGTAGTCAAATTGAAAGTGTACAGTCATAAAATACTCTCTTTACCAATGGTGTTTATGTTTTACATTGTGCTGCACTTTGCTTCAAGCTCTAGGTGACCCTGTTCTCTTTGAAAGAAACCAAGTACTACTACAGCTGACAATGGCAACCTGCTTCTCTTTTGTGACTTGGTCTTTCTGTGTGTTTTAGATATTTATATAGAACTCTTTACATAGGGTGTTTTATGAACAAGCCTACACCAGGAGGGGGTTCAGTCCGTGTTTGCTGCCCATTTATTAGGGGGCTGTGGGATGCACTTTCCCATGTGCCATGAAGCCTCCACTCATGGTGGAGTCCTGGGGCATCGTGGGCCCACCACGTGGTCCAATCCTGGCCAAGGTTCACTCACGTGTTTGCCCCATTTATTAGGGTGCGTGCAGCCTCCACGTGGGCAAAGCACCTCCAGCAGTCCCAGTGGTTGGAGCAGCAAGCATGTGCATCACTTTTGCTCTCCCTGGAGCTTCTGCTGTTTAATTTCACTTTGGAGCGCTCCAAAAACAACACTCCAAAAGGAGAATACAGGAAGCAAACAATAGGGGGAGCTTCCTGGACCCAGAATTCCCCACAGCTCTGAGTCATGAGGGAGGGCTGTGGGTGGAACACAGTACCTGCCCATGTATTGGATTTGCTGCATGAAACTCTCTAAGTGGGGACTGCCCAGACTGAACACAGGACTCCTGTGGGCTATCATTGATTTATTTTCCCCCATAGTGTATGAGCTTCTCCCATAGAGATTTATCTTCACCACAAGACATGGCAGGGACATTACATCTCTTGTTTCACAGATGAGGAACTGGGGCCCAGACAAACTAAGGCTGTGTTTCTATCTGTGGCGGCGGTGGCGGCAGAGGGAGGGGCCAGGAAAGATGCGGCAGCGCGGAGGAGCCGGCTGACAGGAAAAAAGCCAGTGCGAACGGGGGTCTGCCGTGGCTTCTCTCTCACATGTCAGGGCAGGATTTTGCACCCTGACATGCGCGAGAGAAGCTGCGGCATATTCCCATTTCGCACCGGCTCTTTTTCTGTCAGCTAGTTCCTCTGCGCTGCCGCGTCTTCCCTGCCCCCTCCCTCTGCCACCACCGCTGCCGCAGATGGGAACGCAACCTCAGTGACTTGCCCAAGGGTCACAAAGAAAACCAATAAGAAAGCAAAAACTAAACCCATGTCTTTGGAGTTCAGAGCTGGCATCTAATCTGTCTCACTCTTTCCATTGCAGTGGCAACTCATCCATTATAGCTAATGGGACTCAGCCCCACAAGCAAATCCTGCTGACTGAGCAGGGGTGGTTGGTGGGGGAGGGGTGATGGGGTTCCATCCTGCATCTTGCAGAGCCACCCCTCCCTCTCCCTCCATTCCTCTCTCCTCCACCTGACTCACAGCTGAGCTGGCTGCTGCAGCATCACACTACCAGCATATGCACAAAGTTATCTCAGCTGTGAGCGACAGGGTGTGTGTGAAGGGAAAAGGGGAGTGCAGTGGCATGTGTTTTTAACTTTTTACTGCACAAACTCCCACAGGGTGACTCCTTCAGTCACCAAGGGGGCATTTCCACAGTTAAGGCAAGGGGTGGGGAGTTCCCTGCCATTCATCCCAATGCAGGGAGCCCCCCATTCAACACTGCCTCCAGGCAGTGATCCACATCACCCAGAGGCCAATAGCAAAGGGGCAGGCAGTGAGGTATCTTTCTGGATGCTGCTGGGAGCCATGCCTCCTCTCCCCAGAGAACCAGGATAGGTGCTGGATTCTGCAGTCCTGACAAGGATTAGTGATAACTAAGTCCTCCTCTCTGCCTTCTCCTTCTCCCTGTGTTTCTGCCTCTCTCCCTATTTCTATCCCTCTCCTCCTCCTAACCCATCACTCATTTCTACTCCACCTCCTTCCTTCCTTCCTGCCTCTTTTCCTCACCCTCCATTTCTATTTCTATTTGCCTTTTGTCTATCCTCCATTTGTCTCTCCTTGTTTCCCTGCCTTCTTCCCCATCCACCCACTCTGTTTCTGTCCCTCCCTACCTTCTACCCCTTTCAATCCTTCCTGCCACCCCACCCCCATTTCAACCTCTCCCCTTCTCCCTTCCNCCCCCCCCCCCGCATTTCTACTTCTCCCTTCTCTCCTCCCTGCCTTCCCTGCAATCCTGTGTTTCTTACTTCTCTCTCTCTCGCTATAGCTTCCATCCACCCACCCTGTTTCTACCCCCTTGGCTTCCCTTCTATCCACCCCTCCTCCTTCCCTGTGGTGGCCAGATATGCACATTTTAGAGGACACATTAAAAATACAGGTTGCAGGGATGCACTGGAGCCAGTGCAGCCCTGCAATCTGTATTTCTCATAAGTGTCATCTAAAATTTGAATGTCTGGCCACCCTATCCTCCTCCACCCCATTAACTCCCCGTTTCTACTCCTCCCTGCACTCCCCACCCCACCTCTGGACTGAAAGTCCACCAGCCACCACTGACTGAGAACTCCAGTGACTGGAGATGGTTTCAAGCTGCAAGCAAGCTCTGTACTGCACCTGCTCATAGCTCCTGAGCATAGCCTGCTGTGTAGAATGCAGAGAAGGGCTAAAAATTGGACAGCCAACAATAGCAAATTAGCATGTGTCTGGGAGCTGTGAGAAGCTGCAGAATGGACTGGAGCTTGCTTTTAGCTTTCTGGGGCTGGCTTAGATCCAGCCTTAGCTAGAGTTCTCGGGCAGCAAGATTTGCTAATAGGGCTTAGCCTCATTAGCCCCAATGGATGAGCCTATTGTAGAGTTAGCTTTTTGTTGAATAACACACACAGCAGAAGTTTCTTCAAAACAGAACTTGACTAAGAACGCAGAAGACAGGCTTCCATACTGTACAGACTGCATGCGACAAGATGGAGGACAGAGAGAGGAGAAGAGAGGCGACAAGGAGGGAAAAAACCTGTTTCATCCCCTGATCCTCCCCCTACTGGAAAAGCCCCATATTGAGCTTGCAGGGCTTGCAATAGGCTTTTACTTGTGACTGTTGCACAATCCAACACCCCTTCTCAACAGTCACTAGTCAAACCCACTAGGTTCATTCTTCTTAATAGCTTGCGATGGCGTTCCCCTGCTAGTGGCTTCTTGAACACATCCGCTGTCATATCCTCTGTAGGACAGTATTGCAGATCTATGAGTCCTTGTTCCTGTGAATCTTTCAGTAAATGGTATTTTACATCAATGTGCGTGATTCTGGGCTTGATTCTTTCTGTTTGCGCCAGCGCTATACATCCTTGGTTGTCTTCCAGGATCGGCGTGGGTCTGTCCAATTTTGCCCCAGATCGTTCCGAAGCTGTTGCAACCAGATAACTTCTTGGCTAGCGTGTGCTGCTGCCACGTACTTTGCCTCTGTCGAGGAAAGTGTCACAGAGGCTTGTTTCCTACTGCACCAGCTGATGGGTCCTCCACCAAGCAAAAATAGGTACCCACTGGTAGATTTTTGGTCCGAATGGTTTCCAGCCCAATCTGCGTCCACGTACCCTATCAGGTCTGACACGGAAGCTGCTGGGAGCCGTAGCTTGAGGTGCACAGTCCCTTTCAGGTATCGTAAGACCCTCTTCACTGTGTTCCAATCCCTTTGGGTTGGGGCTGAGGCTTTTCTACACAGTATACCTATTGCCACCACAATGTCAGGCCTTGTGATTGTGGCAACATACAAGAGCTTTCCTATTGTCGTGTTGTGCCTCGGTTTCTCCAAAAGGAAAATGCGCTTAGTGGTCCAGGCCTGACATGATCTTGTCTGGATATAGGGCGCTCTTTTCCAATATGTGGAATTCGAGTTTACACTTTGCTAATAAGCCAGCCAGCTCAGCAAAGTATAGTAAAGACCAATTCATTTATATAAATGAGGCTATGAGACTTATGAATATTATAAAATATGAAGCAATAGTTTACTTAAGTTCAAATAAAGACA
>QEPC01001417.1:2184522-2213159 GCA_003113815.1 Sphenodon punctatus
TGCTGGTTGGACTCGGGGCCTGCTTTGGTGGGAATGCAGTCCTGAAAGGTGCCAAACTGTTTTTTAAAAAGGGGCCTGTGTGCTTGAACAGGCAGTTTGTTGGTGAAGCTACTAGGGATGCTGGTCTGGATGTGTCTGATTTGGTGGCAATGCATCCCTGAAACTGGACAATTTTTTTTAAAAAGGCCTGTGTGCTTGCACAGGTGTTTGGCTGCCGGGGATGCCTTTGGGGGCTTGTGGGAATGGTTTGGTTTGTTTATGTGTGGTTTTCTGGTTTTTATATGGGTTTTGTTCACTTGATGATGTGGAGTGTTAAATACTAATCCCCCCCGCCCCCCAAGCACACACGTAGCAGAGGGTGAATTAGTATTTAATGCCCTGTGAGTCAATTGAAGTTTTGAAATCGTGAGATGTAACGGTTAGTCTGGTGATCTTATGGGTGTTCAAAATGCTGGAAATGTGATGTTTGTGATAAAAGGGAGGTTTTGAAATTGTGAGATGTAACTGTTAATCTGGTGATCTGCCTGCTTTTAAACCTGGCAGAGGAGGTGAATATAACCTGCCTAGCTGAAATTGCTGGATTAAGTAATGTAATGTTCATCCAGTGTTATCCCTGGGAACTCCTTGCTGCTGGCTGGGTTATGCCCTGGCTCCGTCTACTGTATCCCTGGCTCCACCTACCGTATCCCTGGCTCCACCTACCGTATCCCTGGCTCCACCTACCATATCTGTGGGAGCCACAGCTCCGCCCCTAGGCCCGCCGGCCTTACTGCCCCAGTGCCCCTCCAACATCAAAACCCACCAGGTGCCCCTGATGCTGACGCCAGTCTTCGAGGGGCGGAGCGTGAGTTTATGGCCGCCATGGCAATCATGGGCCTGTCTCAGAGAGTAGTGGGTCACACACATGTTGGAGGACATACCCTGGACATAATATTTTGCACAGGCCTTGAGGTGGGCGATCTGTTGGTGGGGGAGGTGTCAATGGTGCCCTTGCCATGGACGGATCATTATCTCCTCCGGGCGGATATCCTGGTGCATGTCGGCCCTCGGGAGGGTGTGGAACCAGTTAGGTTGGGTTGTCCCTGAAGGCTTATGGAACCTGAAAGGTTCCAGATAGCCATGGGGATGTTTCCTCTGACCTTGATGGCTGCTCACTTGACCTTGTGTCTAGGTGGAATATCAGGCTGACGGAGGCCATCGACTGTGTGGCTCCCAGGCATCCGCTTCTGAAATGCCGACAACACAGCTCCCCATGGTATATGGGTGAACGGCGGTGGATGAAGCAGGAAGGGCGGCAGTTAGAGCGACGGTGGCATCACTCATGTACTGACGTGGACCGGTTGCGACATAGAGTCTGGTTACGTACCTATGCCATAGCAGTGCGGACAGCAAAGAAGGTTTTCTTTCCTGCCTGCATTGCATCTGCTAAGTTCCACCCAGCGGAGCTGTTCCGGGTGGTGAGGGGGCTGGTCAGTCCGGCCTCCCTCTGCTTGGACGTGGAACCATCAAACGCTTGCTGTGATTTGTTTGTGGACTTTTTTGCAGATAAAATCACTCAAATTCACCACGGTTTTGATGTGACTTTTTTTAGCAGAGAATGGGTCTGGTCCTGTTTTGTGTGATGAGTTTCGGACGGTGTCACCCTCAGATGTGGGGAATGCTCTTGGGACTGTTCGAGCCACCAATTCTGAATCAGATCCATGCCCATCCTGGCTGTTTAAGGCTAGCTGGGAGACATTGGGGCTGTTGCTGGCGGGGATAGTCAACACCTCCCTTGGGAAGGGCAGGGTGCTGGGCTATATCAAGGAGGCGGTGGTGCAGCCCCTGCTCAAGAAGCCATCTTTGGATGTTGATGTCCTTGCCAGTTATGGCCAGTTTCTAACCCCTTTTTAGGGAAGGTTATTGAATGGGTGGTGACTCAGCAGCTTCAGGGGTATTTGGACCGGATTAATGTTCTCGATCCCTTGCAGTCAGGCTTTCGTCCGGGTTATGGCATGGAGACTGTGCTTTTGGCCTTGGCCGACGACCTCTCCTGTGAGTTAGACTGGGGTCGTTCAACCGTGTTGATCTTGTTAGATCTCTCAGCTGCATTTTATACCATTGATCATGAGTTGTTGGTAGAGGTGGGACCCCGGGCCCATTACCGGCTACCGGATTTACCGGTTCTGCAAAAACCGGATTCCCGGATTAAATCCAGTATACCGGTACCGGATTTATTTCATTGAGTTCAATGGGGCGCTGTGTCCCCATTGAACTCAATGAAATAAATGAATTCCTTCCCCCTCCCCCTCCCAGGCTGCGCGGGTGGAAGGGGGGACACCCCCCACCCACCCTGCCCAGCCTGGATTTTTGTTTAAAAACAGACTGAGAGGCGAGCCCACCCCCCAGCACCAGCGGCCGCGGCGTCCCCGCAGCCGCCGGTAAGTATGACCCGATCCCTGGGGGGGGGGTTTAACACCCCCCCACCCCCCAGGGATCACCCCTACTAAAGTGCATAGCTTAGCTTGCGCTTACCTTGCGGAGCTCCGGCGGCGGCGGGCGGTCCGGCGGCCTCAGCGCCGGCTGTGGCTGCCGGCGTCAGAGACGCTCTAGGCCTTCCGGGGAACTGGAAGGTCCCATAGGGGTTCAGCACTGACCTCCTCCCCTGTTTCCAGACATCTCATAGTTTGACAAGTAGTTTGTCAGGTATCTGGATATTTTTTATTATTATTTATTTATTATTTTTACAATTTATACACCACTCCCTCCTGCCTCAGGCATCTCGGGGCGGCTCACACTCTATTAAAACATTTAAAACATTAAAACAAACATTAAAATAAATAAATTTGTTTGTGGACTTTTTTGCAGATAAAATCACTCAAATTCACCATGGTTTTGATGTGATTTTTTTTTAGCAGAGAATGGGTCTGGTCCTGTTTTGTCTGATGAGTTTCGGACGATATCACCCTCAGATGCGGGGAATGCATTTTGGAGAGGTTGTTAGGGAGTATAGAGTGAGTTGTCATCAATATGCTGATGACACCCAGCTATATCTTTCATTTTCCTCTGACTCAGGTCCTGCAGTCTCAATGCTTATCCAGTGTTTGTTTGCTGTAGGGGATTGGATTAGAGTGAGCCGCTTGAGACTAAATCCTGACAAGATAGAAGTGATGGTTATGGAGAAGGCCGGGGTGGTGGTGGCCCCCATCATTGATGGGGTCTGTCCCCCACCCCCCAGCTCCACCTAGATGCTCAGGTGACGGCTGTGGCGAAAGGAGCATTTCGCCAGTTACATCTGGTGCGTCGGCTTAGGTTGTATGTGTCAGACTCGGATCTGGCCATGGTCATCCATGCTTTTATTACCTTGAGACTGGATTACTGCAACACGCTCTACGTGGGGCTACCCTTGGTATTGGTTCAGAAACTGCAGCTGGTGCAAAATGCGGCGACCTGTCTCTTAACAGGGACGGGCCGATGCAAGCATATAACACCGGTGCTTCGCTCTCTGCACTGGCTGCTGGTAGGTTTCCGGGCTCAATTCAAGGTGTTGGTGCTGACCTTTAAAGTCCTAAACGGCTTGGGCCCCACCTATTTGAAGGACCGCCTCCTGGAGCGGCCCCTGTGGTCAGCTGGGGGCGCCCTCCTCGGGGTTCCCTGGGTTTCCCGGGTGTCTATTATGAGGAGGGCGTTCTCTGTGGTTGCGCCGTGGCTATGGAACTCCTCCCATTGGAGATCCGCTTGGCTGCCGACCTTCCCTCTGTCCGCAGACAATGTAAGACCTGGCTGTTCCGCCAGGCCTTTCCTGAGGGAGATGGGTTGGGTGGGAGGGGGGTTTATATTGTTTTAACTGAAATTAATATGGTTTATTTTAATGTTTTAAATGTTTTAATAGAGTGTGAGCCACCCCGAGATGCCTGAGGCAGGAGGGGGTGGTGTATAAATTGTAAAAATAATAAATAAATAATAATAAAAAATATCCAGATACCTGATGGGACAAACTACTTGTCAAACTATGAGATGTGTCTGGAAACAGGGGAGGAGGTCAGTGCTGAACCCCTATGGGACCTTTCAGGTTTGCTCTATTCCAGTCACGCTTTATGTCCCTTGAAAACAGCAGGTAGGGGAGACCCAAATAAGAGGGATCCTAGAGTATTGTAAAACCTACCGTTAAAACCAAGGTTAATAATACAAATTTGTGATGTAGCTGAGGTCTAAAATGACTTTCCCCCCTACCACTTCCCCATCCCTTCTTTTCTCAATTGCAAATGACTGGATGGCTTGTAGCAAGATGTTTGCTCTCTCTAATGGACAATCAGTCTAGAAATGCTTGGCAGAACATATGCTTCTGCAAGATGACTTGAACACAGTAAATGCAGGAGAGGGGACTGTAAAGCAGGTGAATTCTGTGAGTTTGACAGGCTTACTGGCAAAAGTGCAGCTCACTAAAAGCTGCACTTTTCATTGAGAATATGGTAATTTAATATAGCAATAATTCACTATTCAATTATTTCATTAGGTGCCTTTTTGTACCCTGGGTTATTAACCTAGAGTGCAGCAGAGATGGCAAAGTCGCTACATAGCATCCCAGCCCATTTGTGCAGAGTATTCCCGGAAAACAAGTGTGTGATCGCAGCATGCAGGACCAGAGGACTTCTATCAGCCATACACCCTGACACGTTGGATTATGCAGAGCAGATCCCTGCTTCATTTCCTTAAGCATCTTATCCATCCCAGAGGTTCTGACACTGCCTTCTGCGGGACACGTTCCAGTGGTTGGCATGGATACAGCTGCTGGTCACATGGTTCTGACCAGTGGAACAGCAACAGCCCAAAATGAAGAGGCATGAAAGCCCCACTCCATTATGTAGAAAAGTGTGAGGACTGGGGGTGAAGACAGATGGGCATTCCCCTCAATTTGGGGAGACAATTGGCGCCAAGATTAAAGAGGGGGACTTTACTTTCCTGAATATGGGATGCATAGGAAACCTGTGCTTTTACTCTGCTTGTGCTGACCTTGTTTCCAGCTGCTACAAGGCATTCAAATAAGCTAAAATAAAAATACAGTCCCTGCTCTCGTAGAATCTCTCTCTTTCCTATCACAGCAATGGGATGTCACCCCAACTGAGTTAGAGGGCATGTGTCCAGGAGATGCTCACTGGAGGCGAGGCTTTCTGTACGAGGAAAGTTTCAGAGTCCCTGATTGACCCTGTTCCATTGCATTGCCCTTGGGAGGCCTCTCCGTATCTGAGCTGTTCTAACGCCACTCTGAAAAAGCTGTCTTTCAGCAAAGAGAGGAGGCAAAGAGTGCCACTTATTAAATTATTAATGTTTACTCGATGCAGCCCATTGAATACTTACGAAATGAAAGTTTAGTTTATTTTCAAAGAGACAAAGTGGTTCGGATGATATCTTTTACTGGATCAACTGTTGCTGGTGGAAATAAGCACGTTTTTGGGCCACACAGGCTCCTTCCTCAGGCATGTAGCATATCCTTCAGTAGAAATATATAAACTGAGCAAATGTACAGCAGGTATATATGAGGGGGCATGGAATGGGCAGGAGTGGACAGAGCAAGGTGGGAGGAGGGTTAACAGAGAAAATAAAAAGGAGCAGTTTTCAGAATGTTATGAGGTCATCTCAACCGCAGACTGTCTGTAAGCATCAGGTATAACCAGATAACACAGTCAAAGCATCTTTTCCTCTATTTAAAATAATTGTTATAGAAATCATTTCCACTGAATTTATTTTCTCTACAGCTGCAGTCTCCAAACCTTTTGCCTGTGTGGCCCCATTTTGAGGCTTAAATATAAACCCCATTACCCTAGACAGCAACAAAGTACATCAAATACTGGTTAAGATTGTTAGTCCATCTGTAGATAACAAAACTCCACTTGGGGCTCATGACCCATAGTTTGGGAAACTGCTCTACAGCTTGCCTAGTTAATTGCCACCCCATGCTTTGCTGGCTAACTGAATAAGGGGGATTTCTAGTAACAGCTACAAAAGTAAAGAAACGGAGGAGGGCAGACTCACAATTAAAATGCCTGGTGTCTATGCAGGGTTTTGGGTACAGTGCTTGGCAAAGGAGTAAATTATCCTAAGATGCTGATTTCACTTAGTTCTTCCCAGGACTTACTTGATGCAGAATCCAGAAATAGCAGTGCAGCCAAAAGATTGAGACTTTCCATTCTTAGGATCTGTCCTTTGCAACAGGAAACTTGCCCCGCATCCATTTTAATTTAAAAATAATCATGCCCATGACAACGAGATAATAGATTTTCTAGCCTGCCACAAAATAGGTGTTCTGTGTTTTCAAAGCAACACAGTGTTATCTGTCAAAGCATTATTAGTTCTTTGGGGTTTTGTTATCAGCTTAATAGCAAGGGACTCCTTGGGAACAATGGGAGATAATATACACTTCCATAGATTTTTCATTATAATTTACCATTACCATTCAGAGCAAGATTCTTTTGCAGTCATTAACAAATAATGACAATATAATAATAATCTTCAAAGCTCACAAATCTAACACCAACCTTTTTTCTGAGCTTGTAATTAAGATGTCAGAATTAATTTCTGTGTTGGAATGTTTAGACTTTTAAAAAGCTGATTGATTCCATACTTCATTTTACAGATATCAGTCTCTGGGTCTCCTACACTAGCTGTGATGCTCATCCTCATCATAAAGAAAAAAGCACCAGTATAGAAACAAAGATATGTTCATTCCTTTGATTTATGTAGATGTCAGTTTTGGTAAGTGTAAGACCTTTGTTTTGTTAGAAAGAATAATTCTGCAAACAGATCAGCAAGGACATCGAGAAACTCTTTCCCCCAGACATTGTTGCGTGATTTTTGTTAGCAGTTAAAATTATACTATCTCCTGCACTCATTCCTTATACTCTGTTCCCTGTCCTGTGTTTATTCTGCACATCTCCATCTCTCTCTCTCTCAGGAATTTATGGATCACTAGTAGCTTCTAGGCTCTGAGCAAGTAGAATGAGAGAGACATAAGACAAAAAAACAAAAACAAAACAGGCTCTCATCATCTTTCTGGTTGCTTGCACATGGATTTTCTTTTTAGCAGCAGTTTTATATTCACAATAATTCTACTGCAATAAATCAGGTCAGATCCTCAGCTGATGTAAAGCAGCCCACTGTGTTCACTACCTTGGAAGTGAAATGCTTTTTTAATGCTACCCCTAGATCCACAAAAGATTTTGAGGAGCTTGTGACATGGGGAGGTTTAGCGTGAGAATGGGGTTCCTCTGCTTTAGTTAGTTACTCGTCCCCACTATAGTAGTTAAAGCAATACAACAAAGATAATGTGGATAGTTTAATCAGTCATGAATACACTCTGTGTAACATGAGAGGAGACATGGTTCAGTGGTACAGCACTGAGCTGGGAGCCAGGAGACTTAGGGCTAAACTTCTGCTCTGCCTCTGCCCTGCTGTGGCACTTTGGCAACATATATACTCTGCTGTAAAATGGGACTAATGATGTCTCTCAGCCAGATAGACAGATTTTAAAAATGAGATTTAAGAGCTCAGCATTGTTATTATGCCTAGTGTTTAGTTCTATTGTCCCTTAATCAATCTCTCTCCGCTCTCCTTTTCTGGGCATAGCCTCCCACTAATATTGCGCAGCTGTAGCAGCCTTTATTTCAGCACACTTTGGGTGAAAACAGATATGACGCTAACCACCCTTTAACCACCCTTGGTGGTCATTTATGCATGTTTCAGGGCTGCATAGGGCACCAATACAGCCCTGCAACATGCATAAATAACCACCAAGGGTGGTTAAAGGGTGGTTAGTGTCATGTCTGTTTTCACCCTTTGTCACAGCTGTGAACCTTTCCTAGATTCAGACATGGTGCAGTCCACGTTCTTATAAATGTGCACTATACAAGTTCAAATAATTTGATTTCCTGGATGCACCTCTCATGTGAGTCATACAATGCTGACAAGCTCTCTCTCACACATTCATTTATAAGCAAGTTATGTTTGTGGTGCAATGCTGTATGCATAAACCTTTGTACAATACAACTGTCCATTGGAATCACATGTGTTTGCCAAAAGAAAGAGAAAAACCCATCACATCTCTGGTTCTATTGATTTTGTTGCCATCCAGGAGCAGTTGCTCATGTATTTATTTCTACTGTTCTCCCCAGTTGCATCCCCTCCTCTGTTCATTGCAGCATTCGCTGCTTCCAACAGTGCAGAATGTGGAGCGCTTAACTGAGCCTCTTTCTCTTTCAGGAAGTGGGACAGCTTTCACTCAGAGTTGCTTTGATTTTGCAAATATGAGCTTACAAATGAAATTTACCATCCTAGTTTCTGTGCTTGGTATCAAAGCTAACAAGGAATCCAGCAAAGTAGTGGTAATTACCTGGCCAATTGGTGTAATTTTTCTTTGCCATAACATTTTTCTAGTTAATCCTGTGAAAGGGAAGGGTGAATATTATTATAGCCATGGAGATGGGGGAAGGGCCCAGAGCAGTAACTACACATTCCTGCACCCAGAACATGATGACCATGCCTCCTTAACCTCAGAAGTCCCCACTCCTTGATCCCAGAAGTCTCCAGGGTGGGATTAGGGAGGTGGGTGCATCACATGGCCTGCTAGTGACACAGTCACTATATCTACTCCAAGTCACTAATGTGGGGCAACAGACTTGCCAAAGTGGGGGTGCTAGCCCAGCCTGGCAGTCCCCATCACCCAGTGGATGCCACAGCAAATTGGCGTGGGATCTGGAGACTTCTAGGGTGGATTTGTGCCACCCTTGGGCTTATACATTAGAGCTCTCTTGTTATGACTGACAGAGTGGCCCAGAGCCAAAGTCTGCTGAAGCCAATGGGAGTCTTTTCATTTGGCTTTTGATTAATGACTACACAGCAACTTGCCGAAGGTTGCACAGGAATTCCTAGCTCTTTTTTTTATAGCTGCAACATGTATCTGGCACCTTGTTACTAAAGCATCTGTACACTTCCAAAACCTTCAATGCATTTGTTCACACAACATCTTGTAATGCAAGGCAGGGCTATTCTCTCCATTACACAGATCATGAACTAAGGTACAGCGAGATTAAGGGAATTGCCCAAGGTCACATAGGAAGTAAGCAGAGAAACTATGAGTTCCTGGAACTGTTTTTAGTTGTAATGTGTCTGGAATCTCACTGCTATAGCAGCTGAACACCTCAGGCGCTCCAATACATTTATTAACATAGGCCCTTTATACGGCAGCAGTGGGTGAGGCTGTAGTAGGTAGGTCTTCCCAGGGCCACACAGGGGCACTGGGGTGTGTCTAGGGGAATTAGCTCTACCCCTCTGCCACACCTAGTCAGCCCTCAGCCTTGGCTGAATCCCCCCCCAAGGAAGGGGATACCCTCCTATAGGACCCCACACAGTTTCACACAGAGGGTATTAGTCCACAGTCCTTTATTAGACTCAGTATCCAGTGTACACGATCCCCAGGCTCCCAACTCAGTTGCCTTCACCCTGCAGGCCCATGGCAGTCTCTCTCATGCTCAGGAGCAACACAACATCAACCCCCCTTGTCCATCTAGCCAGGCTCTGGCCAAACCTGCCCCAGGCATGAGGCTACCTTCCTGGGCACAGCCTCTCCCTGAGTCTCCTCTTATGCACCCTGGATAGTATCGAGCAAGCCAACCTTGTCAGGGAGATGTGTTCCCTTCAGCTCCCAGGCAGAGACTGCCCTCCTCACTGCCTTTCCTTATATCCAGGCATAGTGGGAGTAGCCAGACTTCCTCTTCTCAGCCTTAAAAGGCCAGTGTCAGCCCACTCTGTCTCAGGGTCTCTCAGACAGTTTCTTCACTGGCTGATCCCCCAGATATGGGGCTGGCTCTGCCACACCCCTGGGCGTGCTCAGTCCTCCGGCTGACCCACGCAGCCCCCTTCTTAAAGGGGCAGAAGCCCGATAGGACTGCTCCCTGCTACAGGGGTGGGTGTGCTGCTGCAGTGGGTGTGTGCCCTTTCCCATGGACACCCACCCACTGCTACCCATGGAGTCTCCTCCGTTTTGTCGGATGGCTCCGTGGGTGGGTGGGTGATGGGTGGAGATGTGTGTGCGTCAGGAACACACCCCTCCACCCATGCTGTTCGCACGAACACCCATCCCACCCACCCACTGCCACAGCGTGTAGATGGAGGCCCCCTCACCGCACACTCACATCCATGTATAAATGGCCAGAGTAACACAGGGTAGGGCTATTATCCCCATTACACATCATGAACTGAGGTACAGATAGTTCAAGTGAGTTGCCCAAGGCCACACAAGGGGTGAACTCACACATAACTCTGCTAAACTCTGATGTCCACAGGGCCTTGGAAGCTGTATAATCAGCCCTGGATGATCCCGATTGCTGTTGTGTGTGAGTGAGACACTCAGTTCCACCCTGCTTTAAGCTCAGATCTGACAAATAGATCAGGGGTGTTTTTAGACAAGCGCCTCCCCACCCATTACCTACCCATCATGCATGTTATAGGGCTGCATTGGTACGCTATACAGCCCTCACACACGTGCAACAGTGATCTGGGGATCATCTGGGGCTGATTATACAGCTTCCGGGGCCCCACAAACATCAGAGTTTAGCAGAGTTACGTGTGAGTTCACCCAGAGAATCCATTCAATTGCAGGAAATGCTACCTAGGTCTCCCAAGTCCCAGGCTCAATGTCCTTCCTTAGCATTGGACTATCCTTCCTTCCTGCTACAGCTTTCATTTGCTACATGCTTCCCAATCTCTCTCCAGACCTCTTGTTTTCAGTTGCTTCTAACTAATTCTTAGCCCCAGCTGGTAGTCAATGGAGCAGCACCAATTCTATGGCTCTCATGATGGCTATGCAAGCCTTAGCAATTTGGGCAATGCTCAAACCACTGAGGATTACATATTTGTTACATAGCCAGGTGATTTTTAAACTTCAAATGCCTGAAGGGAAGAGTATACATAATCCTCAACATGGTCTCTGTAATTAAAGTTGATGGGGAGTTCTTACAGCATTAAGCATGGCATTTATGATAGGGATGTCCAAACACCAAAGTGACCTAATTACTTCAATCCCCTTTCTGCTGCCTCATCACATATCCTGTGGGAACATGGCAAGCAATTCCCTGCCTAGGCAGGTCTATCTTTACCTAGGCTCAGGCAGAGCAGATGCAAACAGACAGAGTGCTTAAGGAATGATTCCCATTTACCCGAAGAGTTTTTGAAGGCAGCTCTCGGGACACACCCTTCTTATGTGAAAATGAGTGTTAAATTGATTGGACATACTTGGCATTGGGAGACTTTAGAGGATCATCTGACAGTGTTTCAGTGGAATGCATTTGCAATCTATTCATATGTAGACTGTAAGTGGTTTATTGAAAATTCAGCAGAGAAAAATGTGGCACGTGAGACAGACAGACAAGGTTATAAAAAAGGAACACTCTGGGAACATACAAATGGAGGATACAAAAGCAAACCAGAGCCCCCCAAAAGATAGTCATGTCCATGAAAGAGAAAAAGTGGGTTTCAGGCATTGCTATTCTCACTTGCTTGCTCATAGTCAGACTTTGGTTCTTAGGGTATTTTAAAAATGTGATGGCTTGGGTAGGGATGGCTGCTTGGCTGCCGAACAAAGGTTCTGGTGGCTCGGGAGAGGGCAGGGGACGTGTGTCCATGTAGCTCCACTGCCCGCGATCCTCAGCATGACCCCACCTTCTCCCTGACAGATGGGTTTGGTGGCCTATGAGGCCGCTGTGCCCATCCAAAACTGCTCTGGCCACGGGCCTGGGTTAGGTAGAACAGGCCATTAGACGTGATAGTCCGCTCTACCACAGTCTGGGGATGCTTACCCCAGACCGTGGCAGGGCTTAACATATGATGTGCGCTGGCCAGGAAACCAGCACACATCCCACGTTAGCCCTGCCATGGTCTGGGGTAACTTCTGCTCCCGCCTGGGGTAAGCGTGGCTACAGGTGGGGATGTCACATTGGAAAATACCATTACTGTCGCAGGATGTGGTCAGAGGCAGGGACCAGAATTTAGTAGGTTCCAAAGAGAGAGTGGGTAGCTCTATGGCAATGGAATAAACTGCCAAGGGAATCTGTGGAAACTCCTTCCTTGGGGTTTTAAAAACCTGGCTGGACAAGTATCTGTCTTCAATGCTGTAGACAGGAACATCCTGTCATGGAGCAGGGGGTTGGGCAAAATTATCCTTCAGGTCCCTTCCAACCCTTCATTGGAACAGATTATCTCATATCTGTCTAGTATAGGAGTCTCTGGTTCCTTCCCCAGAAGCATTGGGTATTGGCCACTGTTGGGATTAGGGCTAGTGTGCTATGGGCCTGACCAGGCAGTCTGGCAATTCTTGTATTCTTCATTTCACAGTGAAGCCTTTACTTTTGGTGTGACTTGTATTTCATGAAGGAAGAGGAATCGCTGCGAGAATGTAATTCTTCTAGAGTATGAAATTTGCAATAGGAACCTATTCAAAACTAGACATTTGCTGTTTTAAGGGGGCTATAAACAGATACTACTTCAAGAAAAATAATAATCAGACAATGAATTTCTCCTGTGATGCATAGATTTCCCAGTGCGGTATTAACAAGGACATTTTTGACCTCACTAATATTTCAAGGCATTCCTAGGGCAACACATTTGTACTGCAATGTCTTTGTCATTTACAGGATTGCTGAGAAATGTTTATTTTCTTTACCCTTTAAAAAAAATTGGAAAAATAAATCTCTGCATGCATCCCCACCATCACTGCTCCCTACTTCTAAGCTAATGCAGGCAGTGGGGGCACCGTTTATCCTGAAGGAAGTCTGTGCCCAATCAAATATTCATGTGATCTTGCTTCTCTGTTTTTATTACTAACAGATTTTCATCTGATAACATAGTAGGTAATAAATTATTTAACCTAACTTACTAACTTCCACTACTTAATTTTTCCATTACACTGACATGTTTCTGATGTTTTGGAACAGAATTCTGTAGCCTTCCTCTGTATTTGGGCTACAGCCTGCTAACAGGAAGCGATCTGTTGACTTTAGGATGCAAATTTAGTGCAAACCCAAGTCATGGTATAGGGCAGCTGATAATCTGCCATTACAGTCTGGAGCGCAAAATCAGGAGATTATGCAACCACTTGTTACTGACCAGGGAAAGACTGGTCCAAAATTTCTGATGAAAGACATTCTTGTCAGGAAATGTGAAATTTCAGTTGAAACAAAACCATGTGACAAATGGTTTGTTTAGATTAACTATTCCAGGGTTCTTTCAGGAAAATAGAAACAAGGATTTTAATTCTAACCTGTACATGTTCTCACACCCCCTCAATCCCATCATACTTCACCACCTTCCATCAGTGTCTCAATGTCAGGGTCCAGGCTTGAACCTGTGACCTTCAACTTGGCAGGTACAGGGGCTTCCTCTCTGTGTCCTCTGCCAAAACCCTTGTTCATGCCCTGGTCATCTCGCGCCTCGATTACTGTAACCTTCTTCTCACTGGCTTCCCCCGCTCTTCCCTTTCTCCCCTTATCTCCATCCAAAACTCTGCTGCCAGGGTCATCCACCATGTCCGTCGCTTCGACCACGTGCAGCCCCTCCTCTCCTCTTTTCACTGGCTCCCCCTTCCTGAACGAATCCTGCACAAGCTCCTAGTCTTCACCTATAAAGCTCTTCACAACCTTGCTCCCCCCTACCTCTCTGCACTAATTTGCCTCCGTACTCCAGTCCGTGAACTCCACCCCTCCTCTGTCCCCTCTCTTGCCCTCCCATGCCTCCCCTGCTCCCCTAACCACCTTCGTCCCTTCTCCCTAGCTTCCCCCCATGTCTGGAACTCCCTCCCTACCCACATCCACCTCGGCCCCTCCCTTCATACCTTCAAATCCCTCCTCAAGACCCACCTCTTCCGCTCTGCCCTCCCCAACTCCTCACTCCCCTCACCTAATCCTGCTGATATCCTCCATCCAGTACAATCTGTTACGTAAGGTCTGTGTACTCATATCCTCACCACATGGACCAACCAGCCATCATTCTTGACGTAACCAAGCCAAGCATGTGCACCTGGGACCTCGCATCTTCGTGAATGTTACACTCCTTGTCTCTCCCTCTGTCCCCCATCCTTCGTCTCCCCCCCACACCCTGTCTCTCAGATTGTAAGCCCTAGGGCAGGGACCATGTCTACTCAATTACTTTGTAAAGTGCCAGGTACATTGCTGGTGCTATATAAATGTTTGCTAATAATAATAATAATAAATAAATAAACAAATAAATATTAATAATATGGTAGCCAGGCTTGATTATAACATTCCTGCTTTATGCCTGGTGACTTGCCTTGCTTGACTCCTTCCCCCTGTATCCCTCATTGGCTCCCAGCAGGATAAAAGGCATGCTGGAAGTAATTGCAAGTTGTGGGACATCAGTTTTTGCTTGTGATCTTGCCTGCACACTGTCTTCTAGCAATCTTATCACTTGGTCTAACTGTTCTTTTGCCTGCTTCTTGTCTAGTTCCCTCTGGCTCTGTTCCCCCTTTCCCTTCCTGGTAGCTCTGGTTATCTTGCCACCATGATTCCTGTACACCTGTCTTTCAGTTCCTTAGCTTGTTCTTACACCTGCTGTGGGTTTGTTTTACTGTGGTCTTGCTCTGGTGTAGGGATTTCCTCCCCTTCTCTCTAATGTCTGTACTCCCCTCTCTGATATTCTGTTCTCTCTACCTTGCTCTCTGCTTGTCTCTGGCTTCCAAAGGTTGTATAGGATTCCGCTCCTAAGGCCAACTCTCCTTTATTACTGTTCTCCAGCTTATTCTTGCCCATGTTGGCCTAGTTCCCTGGGTATAGGTCCTTTAGGAACCCAGCTATGTTGTTCTCCCTCTGAGATTCCTGTCTCTCTCTCTAGGCCTGGTATAGATTGTTTGTGCCCCCAGTCCTTGTCTAGCTATGTTCCCCATCTCTATTCCTGTGTCATCTGTCTCCTGTTCTCTTGTGTTGCTGTGACTCCGGTTAGTGCCTTGCCTTCCTTGTCTCCCCTTCAGATTGTTTCCCCTCTCTGATAGTGTGGTTGTGCTTCTGGTCTCTCTAGTCCTAGTGAATTCACCCTCTGGCTCTTACTTAACCTTGTTCTCTTATCCTACTTCCTTGTAGCTCTTGCATTACTAGGCCCTCTCTCCCTGCTCTTCCCCTGCCACTGTTGTCTTAGCAACTGCCTTTTGTGCCACCTCTAGTTTCCCTGGTCTCCTTCTTGTCCCAGTTGTGCACCCTCTATCACTGTCAGTACAGCTCAGCACTCCCTTCCTAATATTGCTTTGTATCTAGTCCTTCTTGATCCTCTTCCTCAGGTCCCTGCTCTGGTTACTGTTATGGTGCCTTGTTGCTCTAGCCTGGTTCCCACTGTCTTCATTCTCAACCTCTTCATTGTAGTTTGTCCATAGTTTGTTTCTGGTCCTCTCCAGTCTGTTATGGTGTCTGGCTGACCGTGCCTGATAATTCTGAGCCCAATGAGGAGCTGTTGGCTGTCCCCTAGGGGTGTTTGTCAGCTATAACATCCTGAGGGCTATTGTTAACCCAGTGTCAGGCTGCCATAGGCACTTCCCTGTCTGTGTCCTAATTCTCCTGTGTTTCTCTTGCTACACCATTCCCTCTCACTGTAGCCCCTCCTGGTTGCCTTGAGCTAGCTGTCCTGTGCTCCCTACTGGCCATTGCCCTCCTTGCACCCCTGACAGTTCCCTGTCTGTGTCATAGTCCTCCTCTGTTTCTCTTCCCACACTATTCTCTTTTATTGTTGCCCTGAGCTAACTGTCTAGTGCCCCCTACTGGCCATTGCCCTCCTTGCATGCCACGCTCTTCCCTCTCATTGTAGCTCCATCTGATTGCCCTGAGCTAGCTGTCTAGTGCCCCCTACTGGCCACTGCCCTCCTTGCACCCCATCCCCTGACACTCAAATAATGTCACAGAATCAAAGGGACAGAAGGGACTTCAAGAGTTTATTCCAACTCCCTTCACCAAGGTAGAATTCACTGAAGCTAAACTGCACCAACAGATGAATACAGCCTGAGCCTATGATAAAATCTGCCACAAGCAGACAGCAGGCATGACCAATGTACACCAATGCCTGAAAAGATGTGACTAACTTCTGTCATGCATGCCATGGTATCATCTCTCTTATTCACTGACATATGGAAACATTAAGTTTCAATCAAAAATGTTGAATGTTTTGCTGTTTCTAAATCAAAGGTTTAGGACAATTTTTGTTACCTGAACATTTCTGATATTTTAGCGTTATGTCCTAGTTTACGATGACGACAAATGCCAAAATATTGGAATGATCTGCAGAATAGAACTCTTGCTCTACAAAAGAACACAAACCTCTAGCAATGACTTGGAGGAAGAGGAGAAGGAAAGGCACAAACCTAACCCACCAGCTACATAGGACATCATGCTGACAAGTAGGAATTTCCCTGGAAGTGAACAACCTTGAACCTGCTTCTTGCCCCACACACCCCATGTCATGACTGGGGACTGCAATATGGATCATCCCAAGTCATTAACCACTGTCTGCAGGCTGTCTTAGACCCTGCTTTCCCCCTTCCTTTTGCTAGCCAACTCTGTGCTTTGCTGACACATACTGCAACATAATCTATAGTGTACAAGACAGTAAAAATGAAATACTCAACCACTACTTCCACCTACCCCCAGCTCAGCACTACAATTCACAGAACACAATGACCTTCTGCAGGGAGGTAGCTGGACAATTCTGGTTAGTCTCTGTCTACTTTGGCGACTCAGCTCAAGTTCAGACTTGACTTACTTGTGTTAACCACAGCCTGCCCTGCTTGTATATATATTGGCTAGGCAGCGAGAGCCAGTGTACCTTTGTGGATAAGGTGCTGGACCTAGGAGACTAGGGTTCAAATCCCATATGAACTCATTGGGTGAGTGGTCATAGGCAAGTTCCTATTGCTCAGCCTCAGCTTCACATGTGTAAATTAAAAATAATAATGACCTAATTAACCAGGTTCTTATGAGGGACTGTAAAGAACTTTGAACACTGAAAGTGCTACAGAAATGATAAACAATAATCTCAAACTTGCAAATTTAGCCCTACCCAAAGGATTTGAGCTGTCTTGCTGAACCTCTAGCTTCACCTAAATGTTATGCAAGTGTATGGAGGAGGTAGCCTAGGTCTGATAGCTTCTAATGTTATTATTTATATGGTTCAAGCAATGTATCTGGGAATGAACACTAATTAATTAGAGACATGTGCAATCTAGGATAGACAAGGAAGGAGAGACAAGGGAGAGGAGAAATTGGAAGCAACAGGGATACATTCAGGAAGTCACAGGTGAATATGCTTAGTAGGGATGGGAATTTCAGTTTCGGATAAAACCGGAAGTATCCAAAAATGACCATTTCTGATTAATTTGAAATTTTGGTTCTTTTTCAGTTTTGGTGCTATCTGATCTTTTGCATTGATTTTTGTACCAAATTTTTAACATTGCAGTTTGTACTGAAACTGAAAAAGAACCAAAATACATGAGAACCGAAACCGAAATTGACCGAAACCAAAATTTTGCCCAGAGTCCCATCCCTAATGCTTAGCTGTGGGTATTTTCAGGCGTTACGAGACCATGGTCAACCACGGGGAATCCCACGGCGTGATCGTGATCCAGGAACGTCTGTTGGGGGGAATGGAAGTTCCCCCTCAGATGTTCACCCCCGTGAATCATGGGGGGTGGGGGGAATCACATTCACCATGCAAATGGCAGTCCTGGTGGGACCGGCCCCATTTGCGTGGTGAATGATATTCCCCCCGTGATGAAGGGGACCGTATACTATTTTCTGTCCCCAGACCACAGCCTGGAATCCACGGTGGGATTCTGGGCCGTGGTCAATGTGGTGGTGGGGGGGCGTCTTCTGGAGGGCAGGTGGCCGGGGCAGCATGGGGGGGTGGGGCTGTGCAGCTGCACGTTGCGCTGTGCAGCCCCGCCCCCCCGGATTCCCTGCCGGGATCGGCCACTGCATCTGTTCGCCGTTACGTGGTGGCCTCGGTGGGGAATCAGAGGGGTGATTCCGTGCCGGGGCAAATTGGCCCCGGCACATCTGAAATCACCCTTAGTTACAGGGGAGAAGGGAGCCCTGAATGACAGGACAGTAAAAGGAGCACCAGTGGGCAGTCTATGGGGATGAGAAGCTAGGGAAAGCCTGACAAAAGAGGTTGTTTTTTAGGAAGGAAGGAGTAGAGCATGTGTATTCATGGAGGAGGTTCTAGACATAGGAGGCAGCATGGGAGAAAGGATGATCAATTGATACATAGATTGTTCTATCTACAAATGGAAGCACAATGAATCCTGGGAGAGGTCTCCAGAGCTCTGTGAACTAGCCTGGCTCTAACTATGACCAGAGCCTGCACAGGGCCAGTCAGAGCCCAATCCTAAGCCAAAGCTAGTGCTGATTGGTGTGAACTCACGAACTTGGTACCAACATTCCAGATACATTGGCCCTATTTATATGGGTGCCACCTGTGTACACACCGCAGTGATTGGTGTTACCCTGAGACTCCTCTCCCAGGAATTAGCTTCACCAGGGGTCAGGGATCACCACAGGAATGGCTTAATTTACCTCACAAAAAATCACAACAGGCAAGCATTATGACTAAATACTAAAATTTATTGCCCTGCCAAACTGCTTAGACACTACTATAATAAATAAATAATAAACTTTTATTGTGTAACCAAAACGTTTTTACAATACATTATATGTACGAGAATACATTACAAGAATAAAACAAATTGTTGAAGCCAAGCACTCAAAAATCCCGTTACTTATATCTTCAATACAAAAATTAAGATAAAATAGAACAATACAAATAAAACTTCAGTACAAATTTAAATGGGACAAGATAACGGTAAAACTATTGAACTCTCTTTGAGTAGATGGCTCCTAGATCAAAATTGCTAAACATACTGCATAAGCCCAAAATATCCTCCATTCATATAGGGATATTCAACATAAATAATATTTCAGATATTCAGACAATCATAACATAAAACTGTAAAGGTATTTCAATTACCCAGTTGTTTACAGCGTAAAGACATGGCAAACATACAAAAACGTGCAACCGTTCTGGATGTCTTTGAATCAATAGCATTAAACCATTTTTGTACCACCACTACTCGAAGGAGGTGTAAAACAGCTGATATATAAAACTGTAAATATTTACTACGCAAGTCGTTATACAAAGGGCAGCAGAATAGTACATGGTATAAGTCTTCTATCTCATTTTGGGCATACATTTGGCAAAATCTATAAGTCCTTTCAAGGCCTGCAAATCTCCCCTCAATTATGGCTGATGGAAAAAAATGGAATCTAAAAAGGGTAAAAGCTTGCCTAAGTTGTGCATTATCCCAAAAATAAAGATACGAGTCTTCCAGTTTATTTGGTCTCAGCAGATAATATTCCAGGGCAATTTTTTGTTCTCGGATTTCAGCAAGTGACTCTTGGAGCTCCTGGTCCAAGACCCTCCTCTTTATTAGGCATTTTACAGTTGTATTATCATATTTACTTAGAAATTCCTTTGAAAAACCAAGCTTCTGCACCACTTCCTCCATCTTTACATGCCACTTACAAGAGTATTAGTTTGAATGTAGAATTTTCCTAAGGGGTGAAGCACCCTGTGAATACACAACTTCTTTTGCCCAAAAATTAGTTATAAGCAATAGTACTCATTGAGGGAACAAGAGTTTCAGCTCGCAAGAGAGTACTTGGGGTACCCATAGGTACCCCCAAAATTACTCTTAAAAACTTATTCTGACAAACATCTAGCTCATTTAGGAAATCCAACCCCCATATTGGCACTACATACAAAAGTTGTACAATGACCTTAGATAAGTACAAACACAAGGCAGGGGCAACTTGCTGTCTGCCCTTTTTATAGTAAAAAACTTTTAGGGCAGTGATGGTCTTATTAACTTGTTCTTTGACATAACTAAAATGATAACGCCAACTTCCCCCAGCCGAGATAAAAAAAAACAAGTATTGAAAAATATTTACCTGTTCTAAAACAACCCCATCCATAAGCCATCTGTGGGGGGAACTACGCAACCTCTTCCCAATCAAAAGAACTTTGGTTTTGGAATAGTTCACCTCCAGAATTTCCTGTCTACAGTAGGGACTAAATCTTTCCAGGCTTCGTCTAAGGCCTATCTTTGTTCTGGACAATAGGACCGCGTTATCTGCATACAATAAGATCGAGATGCATCTCGAGCCAAGTTTAGGGGATGAAGATGGTCCTCTCGCTTATAAGATACTACATTGTTCAAGTATAAATTAAACAAAACTGGGGCCAAGATGCATCCTTGTCTTACTCCCCTATTAATAGGAACCACATTTGAGAGCGGGAGAGACGTGGAGACCCTTACTTGTAGTAAATTGCTGCTATGCAACTTTATTATAAGAAAAAGAAGGCGAGGGTCAAGGGAGGTGCCACTTAGCTTGTGCCAAAGCCTATTTCTGCTGACAGAGTCAAAGGCCGCTTGGAGGTCTGCAAAACACAGGTACAATTTCTGACGTCTGTCCTGCGGGCAGGGCCTGTGTCCTGTATACTTTTCAATCAAATAGGACAAAACATGAACCTGATCTACTGTTGAGGAAGCCCTCCGGAAACCCGCCTGCTCTGGCTCCAAGAGGTCCACCTCATCAAGCCATAGTTGCAATCTTGTTAACAATTACTTGGCGTACAACTTCCCAGTCACTGATAACAGGCTTATAGGCCTGTAATTAGATGGTACTAAGGGATCACCCTTTTTATATATAGGGACGATCAAGCTGATAAGCCAGTGAGTAGAGATTCAGCCTGTTTCATTTACAAAGGTAAAAACTGGGACTAGTAGATTCGACCACTGCTCAACCTGTGATTTTAAAAGCTCTGCTGAGAGAAAATCTACACCCGAGGTCTTTCAAATTTTCAGTTGTGATATTAATTCCTTAATGACATTCTGGGTGACTGCCTCCCAGCGAGGAAATTTGTCCATAACAGATATTTCAATAGGACAAATAGAATCCATAGTGCCCCTAAATAAAGTAAAAAAATGCGACTCCCATTGGGCCATTGGTATTTGGGCTGGGAACTGAGAATGATTTCCAGATCTTACATCTTTAACTAGGGTCCAAAATTTCTTTGGGTCTTTAATTCGCGTTGCCTCATCAAGGGCTTTCCATTGTGCTGCCCAAAAGTTGTGGGTTTTTTGGAGCAGGAATTGCCTATACTTGGCTCTATCTTGTAAAAAGGATAGTCTATTTTCTAAAGTGGGGCAATTATGAAACCTTTTAGTCTGTTTCCTCACCCGTCCATGAAATTTCCTACATTCCTGATCAAACCATGAGGGATTTTTGATCAAAGGAATGTTGGAGGACTGTTGGTGACTATAACCGACTGCAGGAGTTCAACCAGCATTTCATACTCCTGGTTAATGTCACCCGATGTGGAGGTGATGACCTCCATTAGATATTTGACCTTATCCTGCGCTAGTAAAGATACCACTGCCCTCTTGACCTGCAATGACCATTTTTTCCCTATTTGTACTAAATCCTGCGAGTTGCCCTGGACATTCTGCTGCAAAACATGGTTTGCATGGTCTAACTCCTGACCAACCTCAAACATAAGTCCCAAAGGGGAATGACTGGACAAGTAGCAGGTAATAACAGCAAAATTGCCAATTTGTCCAATAAAAGTACCTGAAACAAGAAGGTAATCTATTGTACTAGCCCCAAGGGTAGATATATAAGTAAAATGCCCCCGAAGATCTTGTCCCATCATGCTATTCAAAATTACAAGGTCTAGTTCTTGGACCATCCTGGCCATCTGGAGTAACTTAGGACATCTTACAACATCTTGTGAACATCGCTGACTATTACAGGGTCTTCTTAGTTGAGTTCCGGGATAATTTTCCCAGAGATTCAGCTGTGTGTCACCTATTCATGCATTAAAATCACCTCCCACTATTAATTCTGCTTTGGGATATTTCTCCACTGCCCTCAGAATGCTGTCAAGTATACAATCCCATATGTCACTGATGTAATAGTGTGACATTGACGGGGGAACATATATATTTGCAAGCAGAAGTTCTATTCCTTTACCCATCTTAAAAAGCCACAGCCCATAATAAGCAGAATACGTGCCTATTAAAACAGGTAGGGTTGTTATAGAAGATGCTATTAAAAGAGCTACTCCCCCACTAGCTCTTCCCATCTTATTAAAAGAATGTGCTGGAACATTAAAAACCCTAAAAACCCTACATTCAAAATCAGACACAGCCCAAGTTTCTTGTAACAATAAAATCTGAAAGTCTTGTACAAATGAAATAAAATCCATATCTTTAAGTTTATTATGAATCCCAGCTACATTCCAAGATAAAAGGTTAAAAGACAAAGGGGAATGCATCTGGCGTCAAACCATAGAATCCGACATAGGTAGCGGAACACTCTTAATCTCTTGAGGCCTGAATTAGTTTCTGTCCTGAAATGAGTGTGGACACACTACTATAAAAGCACTACAGAAGCACACAAAAAGTTATTGATTACAAATATATGTATTTTTGGAGAATATATCTCACTACACAGATACAGACAGGTTCCAAAAGTTGTCCAGGCTTCTGGGGTCCTGCTGGGGAAGATGAGATGTAGGCTTGCTGCTATGCTGGAGGCTGGAGACTGAACTGAAAATAATTGCACCTTGGTAGAACAAAATAAATTATGTCCCAACTAAGAATAAATGGCTTAAAAATAAAAATAAGTAAAAAGGAAAAGAAAAATAGTAGCTTCAAAATAACTTTTAAAAGGTGGAAAAGAAAATCAGGAATAACTTTAAAAAGGTCAAAAATGAGTCAAATTAGTATAGTATAGAGGAAAATACAAAGAAGCATAAACACCAGCAATGTAGCTGTAAGGTGCTAATAAGGCAGGCCAAGAAAGAATTTGAAAGGAGACTTGCTAAAGAGGCAAAAACAAATAATAAAACCTTTTTCAAGTATATCAGAGGCAAGAAGCCTGCTAGGGAGTCGGTTGGGCCATTAGATGACCAGGGAGTAAAAGGGGCACTCAGGGAGGACAAGGACATTGCAGAGAAGCTAAACGAGTTCTTTGCTTCGGTCTTCACTGCGGAGGATGTTGGGGAGATACCCACGCCGGAACCCTACTTTGTAGGTGATGAATTGGATGAACTGTCACAAATCAGCGTGACCCTGGAGGAGGTTCTAGAGCAAATTGACAAGCTTAATACGAACAAATCACCAGGGCCAGATGGTATTCACCCCAGAGTTCTGAAGGAACTCAAATGTGAAATTGCAAACCTACTAGTAGTAATTTGTAACCTAACGTTGGCATCTGGCACTGTACCTGAGGACTGGAGGGTGGCAAATGTAACCCCAATATTTAAAAAGGGATCCAGAGGTGATCCTGGAAACTACAGACCGGTAAGCTTGACGTCTGTGCCGGGCAAAATGGTGGAAACTATCATTAAGAACAGAATCACTGGGCATATTGATAAACATGGCTTAATGGCAAAGAGTCAGCATGGATTTAGCAAAGGGAAGTCATGCCTCACTAATCTCTTGGAATTCTTTGAGGGCGTAAACAAGCATGTGGACAGGGGAGACCCAGCAGATATAGTGTACCTGGATTTCCAGAAAGCTTTTGATAAGGTCCCACATAAACGACTCTTGAGAAAATTAAAAAGCCATGGGATAGGAGGTAGTGTTTTGCTATGGATTGGTAACTGGTTAAAGGATAGGAAGCAAAGAGTGGGACTAAATGGCCAGTTTTCACAATGGAGGGATGTAAAAAGTGGTGTGCCCCAAGGATCTGTACTGGGACCAGTTCTTTTCAATGTATTCATTAATGATCTGGAAAAGGGTGTTAAGAGTGAGGTGATCAAATTTGCAGATGACACCAAGTTATTCAGAGTAGTCAGAACACGAGCAGACTGTGAGGAGCTGCAGCAAGATCTTACAAGACTGGGTGCCTGGGCATCTAAATGGCAGATGAGATTTAATGTGGACAAGTGCAAAGTGATGCACATTGGGAAAAATAATCCAAATTATGAGTACACAATGCTGGGTACTAAGCTAGGAGTTACCACTCAGGAAAAGGATCTGGGAGTGATTGTGGATAATACACTGAAATCCTCAGCCCAGTGTGCCGCAGCGGTCAAAAAAGCAAATAGAATGTTAGGAATTATTCGCAAGGGAATAGAGAATAAAACTGAGGATGTCATAATGCCTCTATACAAATCAATGGTGCGACCGCACCTTGAATATTGTGTGCAGTTCTGGTCGCCCCATCTCAAAAAAGACATAGCGGAACTAGAAAAGGTACAGAGAAGGGCAACAAAAATGATCCAGGGTATGGAACAGCACCCGTATGAGGAGAGGCTTGATAGGTTGGGGCTCTTCAGCTTGGAAAAGAGATGGCTGAGAGGAGATATGATAGAGGTCTATAAAATCATGAGTGGTGTGGAACTTGTAAACAGGGAACAGTTATTTACCCTCTCAGCTAGTACTAAAACTAGGGGACACTCCATGAAACTCACAGGTGGCAGAGTAAAAACAAACAAAAGAAAGTATTTTTTCACTCAGCGTACAATTAGGTTGTGGAATTTACTGCCAGAGGAAGTGGTCAAGGCCAGCAGTATACGTGAGTTTAAAAGAGGTTTGGACAAGTTTCTGGAAGATAGGTCCATTAGCAGCTATTAGCCAGTAGGGGTGGGACTATCAGATCATCCGGTATCCAATACTGCCGGTATTTTGGTGTACTGGCAGTATCGGATTAACCCGGTAATCCGGCCCGTTTACTGGATTCCCAGTACCGGATTTTTTTTTTACATTGCGGCCATTCAAATGAATGGTCACAATGTAAAAAAAAACCACAAAAACCCCCGTGTGTCCCTCTCCGAGTCCAGGCTGCGCGGGTGGAAGGGGGGACACCCCCCACCCACCCTGCACAGCACAAAAAAAAATTGTGACCCCTACCGGGCTCCGGGCCGCCGCCGGCGACCCAGAGCCAGCCCAGCACCAGCGTCCAACAGCCGGTAAGTAAGTACTGGTACTGACTGATCCCTGGGGTGGGGTGGGGGTTTAACACCCCCCACCCCACCCCATGGATCACCCTAAGTACTTCCCAGTTCCCAGGGATCGCCTACCTTCTTGAACTCTGGGTGGCGGCGGCAGCGGTCCGGGGGCTTCAGCGCCGGCTGTGGCTGCCAGATTCAGCATGCTAGTAGGCCTTCCGGGGAACTTCCGGGTTTCCCCAGAAGGCCTACTAGCGTGCTGAAGCTGGCAGCCACAGCTGGCGCTGAAGCCTCCAGACCGCCGCCACCACCCGGAGCTCAAGGTAGGTGATCCCTGGGAACTGGGAAGTACTTAGGGTGATCCCTGGGGTGGGGTGGGGTGGGGTGTTAAACCCCCACCCCACCCCACCCCAGGGATCATACAGTACAGGTATTTACTTACCGGCTGCTGCTGGATGCTGGTGCTGGGCTGGCTCTGGATCACCAGTGGCGGCCCGGAGCTGCAGTAGGGGTCAGACACTCACTTAGGGGAATTTTTTTGTTTAAATCCAGGCTGGGCAGGGTGGGTGGGGGGTGTCCCCCCTTCCACCTGCACAGCCTGGGAGGGGGAGGGGGGAGGATTTTTTTTATTCCATTGATTTCAATGGGAACAGTTCCCCATTGAAATCAATGGAATAAATCCGGTACCAGTATACCGGATTTAATCCAGAAATCCGGTTTTTTAAAAACTGGTATCTGGTAAATCTGGTACCCGGTAATTGCCCTGGTGTCCCACCCCTAGCCAGATAGGATTGGGGAACAAAACACTTTACTGTCAGGAGCCTGGGATGACCCACAGGGAATGGATAGCATGGTGACCTGTTGGGTGCTTCTCCCAGGGCCCTGTGATTGGCCACTGTTCAAGGCAGGATGCTGGGCTCGATGGACCATTGGTCTGACCCAGTATGGCACTTCTTATGTTCTTTGGGTATTTTCAGACGTTACCGTACCACACTCAACCACGGTGAATCCCCCGTGGTGGTGGATGGTCCCATAACATGTGTTTGCGCACCACCAGATGTTCACCATGGTGAACCACCGGCAGTGAGCAAAATAACCACACTTTCGAGGATGGTCCGGGCACCATCTCCAAAAGCGTGGTCAAAGTGATTCCCGGCGGGGGTGAACACCTGGCGGGAATCACTTTTTGCCCCAACAGACGTGACGTTACCACGCTCAACCACGGCGGGATTCGCCATAGTTGAGCATGGTAACATCTCGTCTGGTCTCTGACCATGGCCCGGAATCAGCGGCCATGCTCACTGCCAATCCTGGGCCATGGTCAATACCCTGGGGACAGGCGGGCACCACGGCCGTATTGGCTCCTGCGCCCACCCATCTCCCAGAGGGTGATTGGCCTCAGGAGTGGGGGTGGGGTGGGGCTATGTGGCCGCATGTTGCACTGTGCAACCCCGCCCCTCCCAATTCCCCGGCGGAATCTGCCGGCTCGTCTGTTGTTGGGCCGCTCGGATTCCGCCGGGGAATCAATAGGGTGATTCCGTGACAGGGCCAATAGGGCCCCCATCATGTCTGAAATCACCCTTTGTCTTTTGATATAATAAAATGAAGTAAAATAAGAAAAAGCAAAAATAGCTTTTAAAAAAGAGGGAAAATAGTAAAAAGTAAAAAAGTAAAAGAAATGTCTTTTGCTAGGGCAAAAGAGAGGTAGTAGCTTTAAAAAATGGCTTTTAAAAATAAAAATGATAAATTAATAAGAATAGGTTAAAAATAAAAATGAGAAAATGAATGAAATAGCTTAAAAAGTTGTAAAATAAAAAAAATGTCTTTTGTTAGGGCAAAAGAGACAGAAGTAAGTCATAACTGGGAATAAATAGCTTTAAAAATGGAAAGTAAAAGTAAAAGAGGTGGGACAGGGGAAGGGGAGGGGGGGAAACAGCCAAGTCCCTTCAACAGGTCCCTGCCCTTCAACAGGTCTGGATAGCACACAAGATCTTCCTTGATGTAAAGTATTTCCAGCCATTTTTATAGGATTTCTGAGAGTCTTTCAAAGTGGCTGTCAGGTGTTACTCCAATCATAGACAAACAGGTAATGGGTAGCACCAACCAGCATAGAGTTTGCCCATTATTAGTTAATTATGCATATGCAAGATGTTTTGATTTTCACGTTTCTGAGAAAATCTTGTAGACCGTATCTCCTCTGGGTTGTTTTTACTTCACCCATTCTCATTTCCAGGAATCAAGAGCACTGCAGGCTTTCACCAGCCCTGTCCTTTGTCCCACTAACTCACATCATACTGAAGTTTCAATGAATTCTATTAGCTATTTCTCCCATTAATTTACACTACACTGAAGTGTCAATGCATCCTATTAGTTTTATATATTTCATATAGGGATACTAAATTCACCTAGAAAATACCATGTCTCAGAAAGTAGTTGAAGAATAGAGGCTATCTGCCTCTATTTACTAATTCTAACAACTAGGCCCCATAATGATTCCCAGCTGGGCACTTTCTTTCCTTAAGCATTGGTGTGCCAGCTGTTTTAAGGGCTGTGGCTTCTCTTGCTGAACCAGTGCCCACTAAACAAACAAGACACCCACTACTTGGGGTTCAAAGGACCCACGTAATTTCAAGCTCGCCAATTTACAATTAGAAGTGGATAGTTCAAACTGCTCACATTAAAAACATTAAAATTACCGTTAACAGAATTCAACAGAGCAGTCACATGACTTCACCTATCTTGTAGAACAGCAAGAAACAAAATATTTTTCAGTATGTATTGTATGTATCAAGGTCATTCACTGGGCGTTCAGCCAACTGATAAGAGAAACTACTGGCGAAGTCAATATCTCTAAGGACAAGAAATTGTCTGTAATATGGCCACCTTCCTAACATTATTAGGAATAATGCTTTCTAATAACTGAATAGAGGCCTACCTGAAGAATAATTCTTGGGCCTTCTTGGGTCTAATATTTAGGGTTTTTTTTAAAAGCTACAGCGGGTGGTGTGTGTATGTGTGTGCACTCCTGCAGAACATGCTTGCACATCCACCTCCACCCATCACCCACGCACGGAGCAACCAGCAAAATGGCAGTTGCTCCACGTGTGGGTGATGGGTGGAGGTGGGTGGAGATAGGTGTGCACCAGTGTGTACCCATCTGCACCCTTCCCCCACCTGCCACACCTGCACCGCCATGCACACCGACCCTCATTCTTCATGTGGCCCGTGTAAAAAGGGTCATTGACTTGATCTGGGATGGTCTTAGACACAGAAGCCTGGTCTTGCTCTGTCATGTTCCCTGTCTGTGACAACTCTGTTTCACACACAGGTGACTGCTGTCGAAAAGATGCGCTACCCCCAACATTATTTTCTATTTCCAGCATCATGTTTTGCCTCCTTCTGCTTTAGAGGGGTATTAGCAACAATTCTCTGCCCAGGAGCAAAGTTATTGGTATGAAGAGTGTCTCTGGGGGGGGGCCACCAGGGGGCATGCGTGGAAAGTAGCTGCACTTAGTGAAAGCTCCAGTGAGGCCTATGTTATTACTCCTTTTTAAAAAGGATAAACTAAAATTTACACCCCCCGAAAGTAGAGCTGATGAAAC
>QEPC01001417.1:2226744-2236795 GCA_003113815.1 Sphenodon punctatus
GGTTTTCCCGCCCCTAGTACCTAGTGTGTGTGAGCACCCTCTGAGTGTGGTATTTCCCCCCCCCTTGGTGACAGTCATCTGCATACATTGCAAGTTTATATTCCTCTGGCCCACATTTTATCCCCCTTATATCATTCATTTGCCTTATTGCCACTGCCAGCAGCTCCAGTCCCAGGTTAAAGAGGAGGGATGACAGCGGACACTCCTGTCTCGTTACCCTTTCTAATAAGAAGGGTTCTATCAGGTCTCCATTTATTATCTTAGATGTTGGGTTTTTGTATATAGTTTTGACCATTGCTAGAAGAGTCCCCCCAAATCCCATTGTGGTTAGTGTGGCAATTAAAAACTGATGTTCCAGACGGTCAAAGACCTTGTCCGCATCTAGTGAAATGATCGCTGCTGGGGTCTTAGTGTTTTTAATGCTAGAAATCATATTGCTAGCCTTTCTTACGTTATCTATTCAAAGTCTCCCCTTGATAAAGCCCACCTGGTCTGCTGGAACAAGGTCTTTAATGCATCCCCGTAGTCTATTGGCTATGATTTTAGTAAGGATTTTTAGGTCTGAGTTTAGCAATGAGATTGTCCGATAACCGGCACATTCTTCCAAATTTTTTCCTAGCTTGGTGCACAGGGTAATATTGGCATCAAAGAAGATGAAGCCCATCATTCCATCTCTGATAAAACCATTAAAGACTCTTTCCAGTATCAGGGTCAAGATAGGGCTATAGTTCTTGTAAAATTCTGCAGAGAAACCATCTGGCCCTGATGTCTTATTTTGGGGGAGTTCCTTAATTACCTACTTTATTTCCTCCCCTACTATTGGAGCATTCAGATAGGTCATTTGTTGCTCTTTAAGTTTGGGGAGTTTCAGTTGTTGTAGAAACTTTTGAATTGCTTCCTCTCGTGGCCTTATGGAGGAATATAAATTTTGGTAAAATTCTTTGAATCTAGCCTTCATCTCCTTTCCCTTTATATTTGTTTGGCCTGTAGTCTTTTATATATGGGATATGTGTTTTTTTTTAACCATCCAACCCAGAACCTTATCTGGCTTATTCCAACATTTAAAATAAAAATATTTTGTGTATCTTATTTATTTATTTTTCTTTTCTCCAGAGCTTGTATCAGGCCCCTAACCCTGGTAATTCTTCTACCTGTGTTTTTGTCTGGCTTTTCTTCTTCTTCTTCTTTAATATAGAGGTTAATTCCAGGTGTAACTTTAATAAATAACAATAATAAAATAATAATAATAATAATAATACTTTATTTGCTTGACCAATGGTCATTGCTTAACAGAACAAACAAACATATACCAGAAGGAACAAATGTACAAATATGCAATCTAAAACAAGAGCAAGCAAACCCTAACTGATATAACAAATAAGAAGTGGGTGTAACTTTTGAATTTCTTGCCTTTTTTTCCCCCCTGTAGGCTGCCAAGGAGATAAAGGAACCCCATATGCAAGCCTTCAAGGTCTCCCACAATATCGTTGGAGATGTCTCTGCCCTATCATTATTTTTTAAGATTCCTTTATGTCAGTTTGTATTTTTTCTTTTATCATGGTGTCTAATAAAATTGATTTATTCAAGGCCCAGCCTTTGTATGTGAATTCTGTTGTGCCAGGATCTTTCTCTACTCAAATTGCATTATGGTCTGTGAATGTTGTTTGAATTATTTTGCTATCTGTGCATCTAGCTATTTGGTCTTTATTCAATAAGATGTGGTCTATAAGGGAGAATGGCATGTGTTTATTAGAGTAGAATGAGTATTCTCTCTTTCTTGGGTTGATTATCCTCCATGCATTTATCCAATTCTCTTTTTCTAGTAGCTTTATAATTTGTCTCTGGGGTTTAGTTAGGGTTACATTGCTAGATTTGTCCTCTTCAGAGAGAGGCATGTTAAGGTCCCCGCATAATATCAGGTGATCTTTGTGTAGATTTCTGATTAGCAGGATGATTTTTTGGTATAAATTCCAATGTGTTCTTATTAGGGGCATATAGACACCCTATTTTGTACTCTTTTTCTATGTGCCCTGTTGCTATTATATATCTACCCTCTTTATCTCGAATTTCCTGTTTACATTTGAAATCTACAGCCATGGCAAAGCCCAGTAGTACTCCTGCCTTCTTGCTCTGGGCACTGGCAAAATATATTTTCTCAAACCCTTTGATTTTGATCCAAAAAATATCTTTTTTTAGAAGATGTGTCTCTTGGCAGGCCAGGATCTGACTCTTGTTCCCATTTGCAAATTGCCACATCTTTTGCCTTTTGATCAGGCAGTTCAAACCTTTAACATTGATTGTCCCTATGTTAAAGCTAGTCATTTTTTATTTGTGTTTTTCAGAAATTACCCCTTTGGGTCAGCTCTACCTCATATTTGATTTGACTCACATCATCCATGCACCAGTCGGATCCCCTATAGGATGCCTGTCTAGGTCCTTGCATTTTCTGTCTTCTGCTATACCTCTGCTTACTCTGCATCCAAAGCATACAAACATTAACCACAAATAAACAAACAACATGTACACATCCACATGATCCAAATGCTGAGAGTGACTTGGGGTCACGTGTATATGGGTACTGTGCCCTCACATCCACCTTATTAATATAATTTTAAAACTTTTTTTTCATGTTAACTAACAAAAACAGCCTTGTACTACATATTCCTTTCTTAGTATTGTCCAGCATATTATATTTAACATGTATTATATATTGAACAGCTACCTCCCTTCAGGTGTCCATAGAATCCCATTTGAATTCTTTCATGTGACTTTACATATACCTTTCCAGATGCTGTAGTTCATTGAAGACTCTCCATTTCTCTTTGTACAGGAACATGAATCTTGCAGGGTGTTTAATGTATGCCTTTATGCTCTCCTTGTAGAACATGTTAGCATGCTTGTGCCACTGATTTCCTTTGTTCACTGTTTCTGCAACTACATTTGGGTAGAAAAGTAGTTTATTTCCTTCAAATATTGTTTCTTTTTGCTTCTTTGCCAGTCTTAGAATGGCTTCTTTGTTCACAAAGTGCAGGCATTTTATTATGATGGCTCTGGGGTGCTCGTTTTCCCCTGGCTTGGGCTGTAACGCTCTGTGGACTCTTTCAATCTCTACACGGTGCAGTTCCTCATTTTGTGGGAATAATTCTTGCATGATTTTTAACACCAGAGCCCCTGTGTCTCTTCCCTCTCTGCCCTCAGGTACTCCCACAATCTTAAAATTACTCTGCCTGCTTCTGTTCTCTAAGTCTTCTGTTTTACTGGCAGTGTGATTTATAGGCTTTTCCAGTGCACAGATTTTTTCATTTATCACATTGTTTGCATCCTCCACCTCACTCACCCTGGATTCCAGGTGGTGACCCTCTTTGAGAGTTTATCATATTTTTTATTTAGGGTCTCTGTGGATTGTATAACTTTTTGTAGGCCCTCCTTTATGGTGTCCCTGTCCTTTATTACTTCCTGCAGGCAGGCTTTAATTTTATCTCTGTCCCTGACAGCCTCTTCATTCTGTGTGTTCAGGAGTAGGGTCAGGCTTTCCAAGATCCCAGAGGAGCCCTCAGCTTCCTTCATTGTCTGTGTTGCGTCCGCTGCATCCGCCATTTTGTCCTCTGTTTCAGGCCCCATCTCCTGGGTAGGGGACACCTCCCAGGGCAGCAAAAAGCTTGAATTGTATTTTTATGCAGTTCCCCCTCCCCCCTCCTTATTCCTTCCTTTGCTTCTCCCACTCATTGGGAGGTCATTTTTATGGCTGGATTTGGTTTTTATTCCTGTTTTTTTTCTTTTTTCTGGTGGTGTGGAGCGACTCCCCAACGTGCCTACAACCCGCGCATGCCCAGTGCGCCCTTCTCAGATCTCTCTTTTGACAACCTTCCTGTCTCTGACCATCATCTTGCTTCATTCTGTCTCTCCCACTCCCTCCTGCCTGCGTCTCCAACCTATCGCTCTTTCTGTGACCCTCAATCCATCGACCCTCTTGACTTTGCTTCCTCCCTCTTCCCCATTCTCTCATCTGACTCCTCTACCACCTGCCCAGACTCTGCTGTCTCCGCCTTCAACTCATCCCTTTCCTTCCACCTTTGGGTAATTTCAGACATGACGAAATCACCATTCACCAGTGTGGACCACAGTTGATCCCCTGTGGTGGCAGCGAGGCCATGCACGTCAGTTTGCTCCCAGCCAGATGTTCACCACAGCGAACACCCGGCTGGGATAAAATTGACCATGGTTCTGGACCTCTGGCCGGCCGGAGATTCAGAACCGTGGTTAGACTGACCACGGATCCGGACCTCAGGACTGGAACTGTGGTCAGATTGGCCACGATCCGGGATGGACCGAAGGTAATGTCTGTTACCTTCAGCCCAGCCCAGATTGTGGCCCCAATCGTGGGAAGGGATCAGGTGCAGTGGCTGCATTGGCTGCTGCGCCCGCCCGTCTCCCCGAGGGTGGGCGGCCGGGGGAGTGCGGGGTGTGTGTGTGCATGGCTATACATCGCGTCACACAGCCCCGCCCTCTCCCCATGCAGTCCTGCCCCCTCCCTGATCCCCCTCAAAGATCAGGCCGGCACATCTATAGGATGGACAGCCTGATCACTGACCGGGATCCGAAACGGATCCCAATCCAGGTTTCAGTGTGGCAGGCCTCCGGGCCCGTCATGTCTGAAATTACCCCTTGACTCCTTTGTTCCCCTCTCGTGCCATCCTATCTGTCACATAAACCCCTGTCCTTGGCTCACCCTTACCATCTATCACTGATCCTGCTCTAAAGCTGCTGAGCACCTCTGGTGGAAGTCTCGTGAATTTGCTGACTTCCTCCACTTTAAGTTTGTGCTTTCTGCATTTAGCAATGCCCTTTCCTTGGCCAATGACTGCTATTACTCCACATTAATCAAATCTCACTACTGCAACCCATGCCATCACTTTTCAACATTTGCTTCCATTCTGAAGCCTCCCTGTCCTCTGTCCAAACTCTCTCTGCACAGGATCTCCTCTACTTTTTCAATGACAAGATTGATAAACTCTGGCTTACTATTGCTTCTCAGTGCTTTCCCTCTCCCACTTCCTTCCTTTCTGTTTCCCCTCCTGCTTATCTTCTCTTTTCCTTCTCCCCAGCTTCTGTTGATGAGGTCACATCCCTCCTCTCCTTATCCAGCTCCTCGACTTGCCCTCTTGACCCCATCCCCTCTCGCCTCCTAAATGCGATTGCCCCCACTGATGCACCTTCTCTGCTGCACATCATCAATCTCTCAGTCTACTGAGTCATTTTCATTGGCTTTCAAAACATGCCACCATCTCCCCTAGTCTTAAGAAGACCACTATTGACCCCTCCAACCCTTCCAGCTATCACCCCATTTCGCTCCTACCCTTCACTTCCAAGTTTCTGGAGTGGGCAGTCTACATGTGCTATCTTGATTTCCTCTCTTCAAATTCCTCCCTTCACTCCCTCCAATTGGGCTTCTAGCCTTTCCACTCAACTGAGACTGCCTTTGACAAAATCACCAATGACCTTCTCTTAGCTAAGTCTAAGGACCTCTACTCCATTTTTGTCCTCCTCAATCTCTCTGCTGCCTTTGACTCAGGCCCTTTTTGCATGGACCTCTCCCACTCATGAACATGCAGAAAACTGCATGTTCAAGAGTGGGAGAGGCGCATGTGAAGGACATGGTGTGGGTGCGTGTAGTGAGTGGGTGGGTGTGCGTGCGCCTGCCTAACATGCATCCCCACTCATCCCGATGCATGGAGCAACCGGGGAAGATGGAGGTTGCTCTGTGCATGGGAATGAACGAGGGGTGAGTGGGGATGCGTGAGTGGCCATGTGCACGCCCCGCCCACCCACCGTGCACACACCTGCATGCCCAAACCCCTCCCACCCGGCGGCACCATTTAAAAATGACCACTGTTAATCATGGCCTCCTCCTGGATTCACTACACAACCTTGATTTCCGGGACTCTGTTCTTGACTGGTTCTCTTCGTATCTCTCAAACCATTCCTTCAACATTTTTTTTCTTGTACCTCCTCTACATTACTTTCCCTCTCTGTGGGAGTTCCCCAAGGCTCTGTCCTGGGCCCTCTTCTATTCTCCCTTTACACTCTTTCTCTGGGTAAACTCCTTGAAACCCACGACTTCCAGAATCACCTGCGTGCTGATGACATGCAACTGTATCTCTCCACTCTCACACTCTCCCCCTCCATTCAGTCTCATAAATTGTTGACTGTCTTGCTGACATCTCTGCCTGGATGTCTCACTGTCTAGGGGTGGAACTACCGGATCTACCGATATCCGATACTGTCAGTATTGGGTGTACGGGCAGTATCAGATTAAACCCGGTAATCCCGGTAAATTACCGGATTCCCCCCGTACCGGATTTTTTACATTGCGGCCATTCAAATGAATGGTCACAATGTAAAAAAAACACCACAAACACTTTCCCTCCCCGAGTCCAGGCTGCGCAGGTGGAAGGGGGGACACCCCGCACCCACCCTGCCCAACCTGGATTTAAACAACAACAAAAATTTCCCCTAAGTCCCCTAGTGCGGGGTCCAGGCCACCGCCAGTGACCCAGAGCCTGCACCAGCACTGCAGCAGCTGGTAAGTGTACCGGTACTGTACTGATCCCTGGGGTGGGGGGTGGTTTAACACCCCTCCACCCCAGGGATCACCCTACCTCCCCAATGCCATTGCCTACCTTGAGCTCCAGGCAGCGGCAGTGGCGGCGCTCCGGTGGCTTCAGCGCTGGTTGTGGCTGCTGGCTTCAGCACGCTACTAGGCCTTCCGGGGAACTTCCAGGTTCCCCGGAAGGCCTAGTAGTGTGCTGAAGCCGGCGGCAGCCACAGCCAGTGCTGAAGCCGCCGGAGCGCCGCCGCCGCCACTGCCGCCCGGAGCTCAAGGTAGGCATTAGGAAATGGCATTGGGGAGGTAGGGTGATCCCTGGGGTGGGGGGGTGTTAAACCACCCCCACCCCAGAGATCAGTACAGTACCGGTACACTTACCTCCTGCTGCAGTGCTGGTGCGGGCTCTGGGTCGCCGGCAGCGGCCCAGAGCCCGCATTAGGGGACTTAGGGGAATTTTTTGTTGTTGTTTAAATCCAGGCTGGGCAGGGTGGGTGGGGGGTGTTCCCCCTTCCACCCGCACAGTCTGTGAGGGGGGAGGTTTTTGTTTTTTCCATTGATTTCAATGGGAACAGTTCCCCATTGAAATCAATGGAAAAGATCCGGTACTGGTAAACCGGTATTAATCCGGTAAGCCGGCTTTTTAAAATCTGGGAACCGGTAAAACCGGTACCCGGTATTTGCCCTCATGTCCCACCCCTACTGCCAACTCAAGCTTAATATGGCCAAGACCTAACTCCTAATCTTCCCCCCAAAATGTTCCCCTCCTACTTCCCTCTCAGTGTCCATTGAGGGAGTCACCATCCAGCTGGTCCCTCAGGTGTGTAGCCTGGGATTTATCTTTGACTTTTTACTCTTCATTACACCACAGATCCAGGCTGTTGCTAAATCCTGTTGCTTTGCCCTATCTCATATTGCTAAAATCTGACCCTGCCTTACTGTTGCCACCGCAAAAAACCTAGTTCATGTTCGAGTCATCTCTCACCTTGACTACTGCAACTTCCTCCTCACTGGCCTCCCCTGCTCTGATTTCATCCCCCTTATCTCCACTCAATGCTCCGCTGTCAAAGTCATCCACCTTGCCCATCACTTTGACCATGTTCTGCACCTCCTCTCCACCCTACACTGGCTCCCTTTATGTGAATGCATTCAGCACAAGCTCCTGGTCTTCACCTTCAAGGCTGTTCGTGGTCTTGCTCCCTCATCTCTCTCTGTACTTGTATCCTGCCACATTCCTGCCTGGGAGCTTCACTCATCCTCTGCCCCACCCGTGTCTGCTCATGCACCCCTTGCTCCTCTAAAAGTCTGCACCCCTTTTACCTTGCTGCCCTTCATGCCTGGAACTCCCTCTCTCCCTCCCAACTTTCAAATCCCTCCTGAAAACCTACCTCTTCCATCAGGCCTTCCCTAGCTCGTCATGAATGAAATTGCATCCTCTTCCCCCTCACTCAGAATCTAGTTTCCTGTAACTAAGGCTGTTTTTAGATGATCGTGGCTGCGCTCGTGCTTGTTGTGAAAAAATGCCGGGAGCCGGGATCAGACGATACACTCCCGGCAATCACGCACCTGGAAGGGGGACACGCATACTTTTCTGGCCGCGTTTGACCGGGTCAATGTTTCAACCCGGTCAAATTGCGGCCGGAAAAGCATGCGCGTCCCCCTTCCGGGCACGTGATTGCCGGGAGTGTATTGTCTGATCCCGGCTCCCAGCATTTTTTCAAAACAAGCGCGAGCGTGGCTGCGATCATCTAAAAATGGCCTAAGTGAAGCATGTGCACCTGCAACTTCTCAATCTCATTAATGTATTCTTGTCTCCCCTGATATTCACCTCTCCCTTGTCTCTTAAGGTGAAAACAGACTTGATGCTAACTCCACTTTAACGTTTCTTATGCATTTCACAGGGTGCCCTATGCAACTTCGAAACCTGCATAAGAAATGCAGAGTTAAAGTGGAGTTAGCATCACGTCTGTTTTCATCCTTAGATTGTAAGCCCCTTGGGGGTAGGGACTTGTCTAGAACTATTGATTGTACAACGCTAGGTACACTGCTTGTGCTATATAAATAAAATAATAATAAATAATTAATACATGCTTCAGAGGAAGGTACTGGCCCCCCTCCCCACCCCAATAGGCAGATATGGAATAATCTGCCCCCAGGAAGATCAACTCCTAATCTTGAAACAGTTAGAACACTGACTATAGCCCTAGAGCAGGAGTTTTCTTTTTCCAGACCTCATTTTGGTAGCATTAAGCACTAGATCTGCCCAAAATTTCCTGCTTTTTAAAAGTCAAGATACAGCTTTTTTTTAAATGGAGGTACTAGGGGGTAATGGGTGGGTAATGTGCTTGTCTGAAAACTCCCTCTGATCAGCTCTTAAGCCGAGAAAAACTGCAGGAAACCACCTCCCCAGAGCAGCTGGGCCTGCCTCCCAAACTGCCTGTAGCTAGAAGCATCTGGGGACAAATAGTCAAGCATATTCAATTCAGAATCCTTGCCTGCCTGCGACACTGCTTTTAGGGCACTGCAATTTGCATCAGCTCCCTCTCTGGAATCAGACTGGGAAAAGAGATCATTGCAAGGAGACAGAGTTCTTTGGATTCTGAGGCCCATTTAGTTTGACACTGCTAATGAGCTGTTTATTTATTTATTTATTTAAAATTCCTGTTCATGTACTTAGAGCTTGTTAGATATGGGCACATGATATGACAATAAATAAATGAATATGTGCCTATGATAAACTTAGGAAAAAATCAGCACTGCCTTGTCAGGGAAAAACATATGTCTATCTGACACTTGCGGGTGGGTTCTCAAGGCCTTTCCCAGCTTTGGGCTCTCACCAGACTTTGCACAGTGGCAGTATCATAGCTTGTGAAGTTAAACTGACACGTAATCATTGCTAATTGAAAACTACTCCCAGTTCTCCTTCTCACCTTCCAACTGTTGCCCATACTTACAATCAGATTCGGTCAGAGTACTGCAGCCTGACTCCTAGGGTATTTTCAAACATGATGCTACCATGGGTGGCCATGCTTACCCTGGCATGACTACCCATGGTGGTGTCACATATGGTCCTGCCTGCCAGATGTTTGCTGCAGGTGGGAACAAACATACCCAGGACTGTGGCAGGATAACTCTGGGGTGTGCGCTGGGCTCCTTGCCAGTGCACATCCCGGAGTTAGCCCTGTCATAGTCCGAGGAAGCCATCCCCATACCGTGGTAGAGTGGGCCGCAGGGGCGGATTGGGAAATCAAAGTGGCCTGGGAAAATATAGTGTTAGTGGCCCTGTGCCGGCGGCAAAGCCGCCGGTGCGCCGAAAACGGGCTAAGGGGGCGTGGCTTGGGGTGGGCAGAGTGTACCAGATTTGGGGCCTATAGGAGCTGAGTCCCCAGACTCAGATCCTCAGCAGCCTGGCAGGGGTGAGCAGGAGGTTATGGGGGGATGGCAGGG
>QEPC01001417.1:2240142-2253331 GCA_003113815.1 Sphenodon punctatus
GCTACTAAGAGGGAGAGTCAGGTAAGCCCTCCCCCTCCCCTCCAACACAACCCAACCCTACAGGGGTCAGGACCAACAATTTTTTGGGTTTGTTTGTTAAGAATAATTTTTAAAAAGACAGCATGACCGGCCCCCAGCCCGGCCCCCGGCCCACCGGGAATCCTCCCGGTGCATTCAATGGCCAATCTGCCCCTGGTGGGCCGTCACGTCTGATGGCCTGGTCTACCTAACTCTGGCTGGTGGTGGGAGCTTTTCCAGATAGGCACAGCTGCCTCATAGGCTGCTTCACCCACTCGTCAGGGAGGAGGAGACTGGGCCATGCTGAGCAACACGTGGGGCGGGGCTGTGCGGACCACATCCGCACGTCCCCCTGCCCTCTCCCCAGCCCCAGCCGCTGTCACGTGTTTTTGGCAGTGGGGCCAGATCCTGCCTGGGGTGAGGGCTCTCACCCCAGGCAGGATCAAAGCATGGCAGCTTAGTGCCATCACGTGTAATAATACTCATAGGCTGAATGGGTCTAAAAGGGGATGGCAAGCCAATGACCTCTCTTCATCCTTATCAGTTCATTAAAGTCATAGAGGAGAGAATATTATTGGGTACCAAAGGCTCTTTAAACTAGTAGCGAGAGAGAAAGAGAACAAGAACCAATGGCTGAAAGTTAAAGCTAGACAGTTTTAAATTAGAAACAAAGCTCATAACAACAACACAAAAACGAAACCATGAAACAAACTATTGGAAGTGGGTGGATTTGCCACCAGACGCAGTCCTCTCATCCCAACAAGACACTCCTCTAAGATGTATGACAAAAAGCAGTGAGCTTTATAGCATGATATCTGGAGGAAATTCTGAGCCCAGCATTGTACAGTGTCAGACTAGATGATCTCAAGGTACTTCCACCCGGGAGCGCTGGGAGGGGTGAAAGGAGGTGTGATTACACCACCCTGCCTCCTGCCTGGCCCCATCCTTTCTGAACAATGTGAATCATGATATTTGGAAAGGGGATGTGGTCATATAAGAAAGGGAGATGTACCCCTTTGTCCCATCCCTTTCTGACATGACCATGCCTCTTTCACAAGCATCATAATGCTTGGAAATGGGTGTGATCCTATCAGAAAGGAGCAGGGTAAAGCATCTCTCCCACCCCTGCCTTCCCCACCAGTGCCCTTGTTTCCACCTGGAGTTAGAATAATTGACTGCCCGCTGTGACGAGTTGGCCACCTACTTTGCAGACAAAGTTGCTCATATTTGGCTCCATTTGGGTGCTTTTAGTTTGTGTGCAGGGTCAGAGTTTGGGGTTGAGGAGGTCCGGTCTTGTCCAGTTTACTCGGATCAGCTTCAATTAATCTTGCCCACTGATGTGGAAGATGTGCTTGGAGGGGTGCAGGCGACCAGCTGTGAATTAGACCCATGCCTGTCCTGGCTGGCGAAAGCCAGCAGGGAGACACTGGGCGTTGCTGGCCGGGGTTGTCAATATCTCTCTTTGGGAGGTCAGGGTGCATGATGGCCTCAAGACAGCGGTCATCCACCCTCTGCTCAAGAAACCATCTCTATGTTGACTCCCCTGCCAGCCTGTCTCTAACTTCTCCTTTTTAGGGAAGGTTATTGGATGGATGCAGCTCCAGGTGCATCCTGATGCTATCAGTTTCCTGGACCCATGTCAGTCAGGTTTTCATTCTGGGCATGGCACTGCGACTGTGCTTGTGGCCTTGGTTGATCTCCACTTGGAAATCAATAAGGGTAATTGTACCCTTTTGATTCTGTTAGATCTTTTTGCAACCTCTGATACCATTGACCATGTGTGGTTGTTGACATGGCTGCAGAACCTAGCTGAGGAGTGTGGGTTCTGCTCACTCCTGGCTGGGAGAACCCAGAGGGTGGTGATGGGCAGTGGCTTGTCGTCCCCTCGGGAGCTTCCTTGTGGGGTCCTGCAGGATTCCATTTTGTCTCCACTCCTGTTCAATGTGTATCTGAGGCCCCTGGCCAAGATCATTTGGAGATTTGGAGTGAGGTGCCATCAATATGCAGATGACACCCAGCTCTGTCTCTCCCGGTCCTGCAGTCTCAGTGATTTCCCATTGCCTGACTGCCATTGGAGACTGGATGCAGACGAGCCTATTGAAGCTGAATCCAAGCAAGACCAAGGTGTTGATGGTTGGCCAATCTTGTGACCTGGGAGAGGTGGGATCCCCTGTGTTACAGGATCACGGTGTCAGGTGGTACGTGTTGTCAGGATCAACCCCATACATGTCACACACTTCTGAGAATTAGCTTAAATTGTCTTTACTTTGAAATCTCCACCAATTATCTAGTCAGGCAACAGCCTCTGGTGCAGACACAGTCTCTGTACAGTTCTTTACAGTCTCTTCATAATCATAGTTCCCAATACAGGAACAACCCCCTATAATCTCTTCAGCCAGGCAAACTCCCTTGGCTGGTACTCACAATGGGCAAACACAGGATTCTGCTGTCCATGGGGGCGGAGGCGTTCTCCCTCCTTGCCTCTCTCACAGAGTTCCCTCAGTCCATGCCTCTTCAAGGTAGCTCTTGTCCCTCCAGGGCCCAGCTCTCTCAGCAATCTCCTGGACAGAGCTCTTGCCTTTTCTGCAAAGGCCAGAGAGCTCCTTTCTCTACTGATTCCAGAGGTGGACTGAATCCTTCCAGTGTCTGCTTTCCCTTTATACCAGGACGGTGGGTGTGGTCAAGCTTCAAGCTTTCCAGCCTTAAAGGGCCAGTCACTGTTCCACTCTGCTTTCTCTTCAGAGGTTAACTCTTTGTCTGATGGGCTGGCTCCAGCACACCCAGCATATTATATCTTATAAGTCTTTTTTATAGCTTGATACCTGCTTAGAGGGAATGGCTATGTCACGCTCAACACCAGTGTCACTGTGCCTTGTGCCCACTGTTGTTCAAGAGCCCTGCACAGCTGCACCCTCCCACACCCTGTCACTGATGGGGTCTGGCCTCCCTTGGTCACTCAGGGTTGCAGTCTTGGGGTGCTCTTGGATCCACCGCTACGCCTGGATTGTCAGGCTGTGGTGGTAGCCAGGAGCACTTTTTACCAACTTTATCTGGTGAGAAGGCTGCAACCTTTTCTATTTGATTTGGATTTGGTCACCATCATCCATGCCTTCATAACCTCAAGACTATACTATGCAGTGCACTCTACATGGGGCTGCCCATGAAGACTGTTCAGAAGCTGCAGTTGGTGCAGAATGCTGCAGCTCACCTTGTTGGGGACAGGTCACCGAGAGCACATTACACCGGTAATCTGCAGTCTGCGCTGACTGCCAATAGTCTTCCAGGCACAATTCAAGGTGCTGGTTTTAACTTATAAAGGCCTAAATGGCCTGGGACCCAGGTACCTGAAAAACCACCACTTCTCCTATGTACTGTTGCGGCCTCTGAGGTAATCTGGGGATGCCGTCTTGCTGCCCATGAAGTTGTTACAATGAGGGCATGTAGTAGTAGTAGTAAACTTTACTGTATCAACCAAGGTTATTACAAAGATACAAAATCCAACACATTACGGACTACAAGTCCAGAATATAAAATATAAACAACTTCTTATACAATGGTACAATAAAAAAAATAACCATATACAATGGCACAGCCATAATCAAACTCGAGGGGGCACTTATCCCATTTTACATACCCCTCCACCACCTCACGAGAAGGATGAGGGATAACAACTGAAGGTAGGGCTTAGTCGGTACATTTGCCCCACATACCTCGAATAAAACCTAAAAAACTAAATATAGTATCCAAACTCGCATGGAATAGCTAAAAACGCAAGATTTAACCAACCAGCAAGTCCTCCCCTACCCACAGGGAAAAGCATACAGAAACCCAGAAAGGGGATAAACCGGGGTTCCTAAGGGTACCACCCTTCTCTCACCCTGGCAGCCGCCCCCTCCCTACACCACCTATCATTCATAACAGCCCTTCCAAAGACTGCCACGGCCCTTGTTAAATCCGAGGATCTATCATTCAGACAAAGGACAAGGGAGGCAGCGGGAGGGATGCCTATCCCCGCTCGCCCAAAGGACTCAAATAATTTGGCCCTGGATAACACATACTCGGGGCATTCAAAAAGAATATGGAAGTTAGTGTCCAATACCTGCAAAGAACAGGATTGACAAAATCGTTCCTGGGCAGGGACTCCATTATATCAGCCCTTCAACACCACCGAAGGGAAAACTCCACAACGAAAACAAGAAAAAGGGCGCCTCAGGGAAAAATCTGCCCAAGCCACCAAATAGCTTGCTCTGCTTAAGATTCTAGCTGGGGGGATATACACAATGAGGGCATGCAGCAGGCATTCTTGGTTGCTGCCCCACAATTATGGAACTCCCTCTTCTTGGAGATCTGCCTAAGCCCGAGCCTGTTCATCTTCTGGAGATGTAAGTCCTTTTTGTTTGGCCAGGCATTTGGCAGGCAGGGATAGGGTTGGGTGGCCTTGGGTAGAAGGGTTTGGGGAGGAGGACAGGTGGGTGGTAGGTGAGGATAAAGGGTGGGGTGGGTTGTTGGGATTATGTGGGTTTTAAGGGATTTAAAATGTATTTGACTGGATTTTATATTTTTTTATGTTGCAAGCTGCCCTGAGTCGTTGGAGAAGGGTGGGGTAAAAATGTGAATAAAGTAAATAAAGTAAATAAATATTATTTCCACCCCTAAAGCCTAGGACTATGTAAGCATAAGAAAAATGGAAATGAAGAAACTGTGCTCTACGCACCCGGGAAATGAATGACTAAGTTAATTTGATATTTACACTAGAAACTGGAGTCGCACGTAACAAGTTGACACATAAATTCATTAGGATGCAATTACAGTGATCAGAACTTTAGGCTGCCCAATTATTTTTAGCAAGTGCAGATAATTAACTGCAGGTTCATGTCAAGCATTGCCTGGTGACATGAATCAGGTTCCTGGGATAGGCAGGAGAATGTGGTATTTTATCAAAGTGCAGGTGCCTCCTGGAGTGGGAAGCAGCACAGCAAAGGAAGACTGGATTCGAGATGGGATGGGTTTTGTATATGCATAGCCTGGACAATGGGGGTTCAAGAACAGAGTCAGTAAAAGCCATAGTGTTAGAAGTGTAGTAAGGGTTCTTTGCTGGAGAAGTCTACACCTTGCATGGGGAAATTACATTCAACCTCCCCTTTTCTCAGTTTTTTTACGCTTTAAATTTTTAAAAATTGAATCTAAACACCAAATCTGCATTTAAAGTGGGGCTGGAACTCCCATTAACTCCCTCACACGTAACACTAATCTGGGGTTTGTTATTCATGTTCCAGGAGCCCGTGGACCTCTGATTCAATCAGCGTTATATGTAGGGGTGTGCACCAGGCCCCCATGTCGTTTTCGTTTTTCATTTTTGTTTTCGTTATTCAAAAATGTCATTTTTGTTATCAATATTAACGACAATGTCATTTTTGTTTTCGTTATCATTATCGTTTTGGTTATCATTTTTTGTATCTTTTTTAGATTGGTATCGTTTTTCTATCATATCGATATTTGTTATTGTTTTTGATATCGTTATTGATATCGGTACCATTTCAAACAAAGATTTTATTTTTGGTATCAGTATCATTATTGATTCCTGTGCACAACTAATATTTATCTAAATGTAAGGGAGACAAGGGAAGGGGAAAGGAAAACTATCTATTATCTAATCAATGATCTATATAACTATTCTAATTAATCTATATGTCTATAATATATATCTATATCTAATCTATACTACCTATCTATATATAATGTACAGGGGGAGAAGGGCAGGGAAAGGGAGAAGGTAAAATGTAAGGGTATGAGGAAGGAAATGTATTGGTCGGAATACCAAATAAATAAATAAATAAATAATACAATGATTGCTAGGGAGGATTTTTTATGTGCAAGCACCACAGTTCTGTAATCGCAACCTGACAAGCAGAGCTCTCACACAACGGAGAGAAAACATCTGTCCCTCCCATTATAAAGGGTTGCAGTGCCCTCCCCCAGAGCCCCCCTGATTGGTTGTGGAGGGCAGCAGGCATTGAGCAATCACAGAGTCCCATGAGACTGATGGGGCCTGCTTGCACTGCTCATTGGTCAGGGATACATCCAACAGATACTGCTGAGCTGTTTGCCCCTCCCAACACAAGCACAGTTCAAGAGTTCAACCCTGTTAAGAGTCCGAGATGTCTGCTCCTTCGTCCCCTCTCTACGTTTTCCCCCCAAAACCCAACTACTACAGCACTAATAATAATGAGAATGATAACCACATTGTCATTTTTGTTTCTTATCGTTTTTATCATTTTTGGTATCGTTTTTGGTATTGTTTTTTTTTATCAATATCAGTATCGATATTGGTATCGATATCAGTATTGTTATTCGTATTATTGGTTGTCGTTTTTGGTATTCTCGGTTGTTGTTTTTGTTATTGGAATAATGAAAATGACAATTTTCATTCTTGTTATTGTGATAACAAAAACGACATGCACACACCTAGTTATGTGTGAGTCCACTCTAATTCTGTGGCCTAATACAGCCTTTTGCCATGATGCTACAAAAAGGGTCCTAAACCTGTTTTCCAAACTCTCAGAGGAGTCACAAACAAGGATCTGGAGGTCACAGTCACAGAGTAGGACTACACTTCCAAAAAATGGGCTTTGGTTCTGCCTACTTCAGGGATAAAGATCCGTATGTGGCAAAGGCCATAGCTCAATCCCGCTTAGTGGATATTGAACACCAAACAGAGATAGCAGCCTTAAGGGAATATGCCCACTTGAAGGAATACCTATATTGGTTACCTACAAGAGGAGAGATGGCATCGTATAATATGACACCTATGTTGGCATATGGGAGAGATCTCATGTGTGCCCGTTTAAATGCTCTCCCCACCAAGGTTATGGAGGGGAGAATGACAGGAACTCCTTATGGAGAACGTTTATGCCCTTTTGAGCAGACAGTTACGGAATCGACCCAACATATACTTCTTTACTGCCACCTTTATGATAAAATAAGGGATAGGTATATCTCCCCCATGTTGAGGAAATTACTGGGACGGTTGGAGCTGGATCTTCTTGCGTATCTGGTAGATGTACCTGAAAATTCTATTAAGATGGTGCAATTCTTAAAACAGGCCTTCCATGATCGTAAGTTATTTTTAGAATACAAAAATTTCCCGCAAGCTGTTACTGACTAAGATCAGGGGGAGATTGATATTAAGTCAACAATAAAATGCTACATTGATGGCACGATGTAATATATAATTGTTGTATACTCACCATGTATTTATGATTACGACTTTGGTTAACAAATGAATACCGAGGGAAACTTGGGCTTATAAAACTCTTGGCTGCGATATGGAGCTATGACACCTGTACAGTTAATGGACAGACTTTTGCCATTTCGATAGCTAGAGTTTATATTATTATTATAATGGGACCCTTGTGGCTTTTGTAGAATAATACGTGTTATGTGTGTATTTGCTTTGTCTATTGTAAGCAATGACCTGTGGTCACGCTTTAATAAAATTTTGATTTGATTTGAGTAGGAGATCCTAGGTCAGAAAGGGATTTCTGTGGGGGAAGAAAACTTTGCTGCTGCTGCAAAAGGATTGATCATACATTGCATTGGCTATATGGGACCCAGCAATTGCCTGTTTTGGCACATAGCCAGATTCAGTGTTAACATGTTCACACAAACACATGTGTTTAGGACCATAGCTACCTGGCTAGTGTGGCACGTAAAAATCCTCATGGGCAGGCCCGTACAAATGGCTCTAAGGCAGCAGCAGACACAAGACACAACTGTGCAGATAAGTCTACAGGAGTGGGAGACAGATCTGAGAATGGTCATCCCCTCTTTAGCTATCACAGCATGTTTCTCACACACTGAGCAGAGTCCAAGGTTATTTTTCTATTAAGCATCATTACACTCAAGTTACAATACGGCCTCCTCCTTTGAAGCACACAGAGTGACTGAGGGCACTGGTATTTCACTTGAACTCATCAAGCTTCAGGGAGGGAACTGGTGTCTGCCACAAAAGCATCACATCATTCAGCCAGACTAGCTCAGCTCCAAAAAGAGTGGGGGCTGGAAGAGCAGGGAGTGCTGAAATGTAAGGCCCAGGAGCACTGGTATAAAGTGGAGTCAGAGTGTGGGCATGTGCTCATTTCAAACCCTCGGATTAGAGATCAGGAAGGAGATGTCTTGGGTGGAGGCCCAGGACAGGAATAGGGGGGAGTTCTGCACTTTAGGATGGAGGAGCCTTGGCAAAACTGTGCTGCTCAGAGGAGTTTCTGCAAACCCTAATCAAAGATCTCCTCTTGGCTCAGGCTCAGCAATCACAAAGGGTGTCTACATGCTGAATGCAGGGAGGAACAGCACTTAGCAATCTGTAGGGACGCACAGCTGGAATAAATGGCTGTAATTGCCGTAAAATCTTTAAAGCAGAGAAAATGCTTTTCTAATTAAACAACAACAACAACAAAAAGGAAATAATAGAGAGGGCGTATGGTAGAATGCATGGTGGGAAGAGCTCTCTGCCACAAGAGCCTCAGTCCACTACAAACAACTGCTGCGCAATTACTACTCCATCAAAGTCATTTCAGCCCTGGCTCACATTCTGGATTCAAGACCAATTTCCTTGCATATAAGGGTGGGGTGGGGTGGGGAGAAATAATGCAGCCCAACTGTCCTGTGTAATAAATTCATAATCAATACTCGGCAGTGTTATGGCAGCCTGTGGAACTGTATAAGTTAAACCATGTGTGGGAGAGTGCATGATCTGGGTCTGGAAGGTCCCTGCAGGCAAGCTTTGCCTCTCATGCACATCAACTTGAGCAACGCTTTCTCTCTGCCAAGGAGGCACAGGGAGTGACTCACCATTCTTCTGTTCCGTGACAGGGGGCGACAGGGGCGCAGAATACACCCAGATGTCTGCGATTAGGCAAAGGGGCTTTTGTCTCAAGAGTGGTCCATAAAGTATGTCAGTTTTTTTGTCATTTTTAATTCCCACCCATCCCCCCGGTCACAGTTTGTTACACTACACAAACCCACCTCCCATAAGTAAGTCACCTAATCACACTCCCCATCCACTCACCATGCACACATTTTTCATGGACAGTCCCTGCATGCCTCTCTTTCCGCCTCAGCCACAGAGAGGTGAGCATGGCCACGATGAACTGGTCATGCAACCGGTCCTTTGGAATGGAATTATTGTTGGGTGAGGGGCTTTTGCTTGGATGGGGGTTGGACATTTTGCAATATCTAGAAAATGGAAATGTTCTGTCTTTCCTATAAGCCTTTCCTCCTCCTTCCCAAGCAGGGCCGGCCTTACCTTAAGTGGGGCCCAGGGCAGGGAAGAAATGCGGGGCCCCATCTCTTCCGCTGGTGGCAAAGCTGCCGGCGGGCCTCGGGGTACTCCCTGGCTCAGGGGATGCTCCCCAGCCCAGGCGTGATGTGCTACCTGGGCCTGGGCTCGGGGATGGGTGGAGGGGCACTCCCCTCCACCCGTCCCCAAGCCTGAGCGGCCATTCGGCTTCCTACCGGATCACTTACCTGATCCGCTGCCGATGCCGCCATCGCTGCCACCACTGCCTCCAGCCTGGGCCCTGCACTGGGGTCGCCCCCCCCGCCCCCACTGCCTGGCACAGTCTAGACCAGGAGAAATGAGGAAGAGAGAGGCAGAGGGCCCACCTCTCCCTCATTTCCCCTGGCTGAAACAGCCAGGCAGGCAGTGGAGGGGGCCAGTGGTGTGAGGGAGAGGCAGGGCTTCTGTCTTCTTCTCCCTCACTTCTGGTGGAAGTGAGGGAAGAAGCATAGGTCCTGCCTCTCCCTCACGCCGCTGGCCCCCTCCTACTGCCTGTCAGTCTCTCAGCCAGGGGAAATGTGGGAGAGGTGGGGCCTCTGCCTCTCTCTTCCTCATTTCTCCTGGCCGAGACCGTGTCAGGCAGGGGGGCGTGACCCCCAAATTCACGGGGGCCCCCCCCAAGCTTGGGGCCCTGGGCAGCTGCCCCTAACCGCCCCATAGTAAGGCCGGCCCTGTTCCCAAGTCAAACCAGAGAGCTCCTTAAATCTCTTGTGGGACTGGTGTTCTAAGTCTTTTACCAGAGGATTTCAGGTTGTATAACTGAAACCATTAGATATAATCGGCAAAAGGAAACTCATTAATCTCTTCTGAGACTGGGCTAAGACCAACTGAGTGATCACCACATCCAGTAGCGTTAGTGATCTCAGTGCTAGCACTGAGGTCTGCGCAGGCTGCTTTGAGCTAGCTGACAAGGGGTTCTTTTTGGAAGGTCTGACCACACTTACTGCCCTCAATTGCTGATCACTCATAGCTCTTATTGACCTCAAGATAAATTTAAAAATCTAAGATTGTTCTGTGGTCCCCATCCCAATCCTTTACACATTTACTGTAATAGAGAGGCAAGGGCAGGACTATTATCCTCATTGTACAAAGTGGAAACTAAGGGAGAAAGAATCTGAGAGCTTGTTCTCGTTATCACTTTTTGGTAGCTACCTCCTAATTCACTTTAACCTTGCCTGTGCTCACAGTGGTAAATGCAAGGATAGAAGAGGAGGTGTGCTTGCCTCTCCTAATAAGTGGGGCTAAAGTGGAGAAGGAAGCTCTGATCTGGGGACATGCTCATATGTACCATTGAGGGGAATATCCCTTTGTTTGTTTCTCTCCCTGCAGTCCCCATACAGCATCTGGCTCAATGGGTGTTTCACTGTTTTCAGATGGACAACAGCCCTGTTTCTGCTCTGCTTCACTCCCAGGTGGCCCATCTGTCTAAAGGTGGCTCACCAGTTGTTGAAGTGGAACAGAAGCGGAGCAGGCTGTGCCTGCTATGGGGAAGACATGCCCCCCCCCCCCCCCCCCCCCCCCCCCCGGCACTCCGGAACATCCCGGAGCACCACATCGAGTAGTGTTAGTGATCTCCGTGCTAGCACAGACCCATGCTGCTGCTCTGGCCATTGCCCCTGGCAACACCATAGTTGCAGTTGCTCGAGCCTACAACAAAATGGTGGGAGGTTGGGGCACTGTGTGGGTGGACCGCAGGGCAGGGAACCTGCTGGGTTCCTTTAAACCCGATTCAAGCAGGGCAGGACGTTGACAAATGAGGGGGTGCACCCCCGGAACAGCTCCAGGAGTGGACAGCACCTCGTCCATCTGAAAACACCCAGTGACTGTGCTTGTTATTCCAGCCACTCTCTCCCCCTGATGAAAGCTCCCCACAAGTTCCAAAGAGGGGAAATCAAGGGAGGGGAAAGAACTGTTTAACCCCTTGCTCATGAGAACAGAGGAGGAAGGAGGTAGTTACTCCAGATTAACTCCTATGAAGTAACTCCCCCGTTTCATGTATGTTTGTGAGAACAAGTCCTAAGAGACATGCCCAAGTAAACTCAAAGAGATCAGAGGTATCCTTAGGAATTGTGAAGTCCTGTGACAAGACTCTTAGGGTGTTTTCAGACAAGACACCCTCCACACAATACCCACCCACCACAAACCCACTATTCATGTTGTAGGACTGTAGTGTTTCCCTATGGGTGCTGTGCAACATGTATAGCGGGTGGGAGGTGGGTGGGTAGGGGGTGGAGTGTCTTGTCTGAAAACACCCTTAGCATAGGGCTCATTGCGGGATGGCACACTCGGAGAACCTGCTGGGGTTCTTCCTAGTGTGGGGTCTTGTGTGGCCGCACCAGTCACATATGACTAAGAAATCCCCATCTGCGTGTCTATGGCTGTTTTCACACGGACAGGTCAGTGTGCACTGCGGTCTGTGTGCGCTAGGTGGGCGGAAAGTTCTGATGGGTACACACTGGGGCACACCAGCCTCCCCACACCGCTACCCATCACCCACACACAGAGGCACCTCTGTTTTGTCCGGTACCTCCGTGCGTGGGGAATGGGTGTAGATGGGTGTGCATGCATGTGCTGGGGGTGCGCATACATGCATGCATGCACCCCCCACCCAGCTGCAGCGCGGTTCAAACAACACGCACCCACACATGAACACCCAGGTTTTTGGGTGCCACCTGTGTGTAAAGGGCCTTAGTCTATGATAGAGCAGAGTTAGACCCAAGTCTCGCAGTCCCAGGCTAGTGCCACCACTGGTCAAGCTTTCGTCTCTGTCATCTTATTCATAGCTATGGAGTTAGCAGCCTTACTTTGGGTTCACATTTTTTAAAACCTTTTTAAAACCTTGGCGACAGCAAGAGTAGCACCATCTACAGCTGTCTCTGCCTCCTCACACCCTCCACCTGCCCCAAGCATTCTGGAAACAAATTGAAGAGATGGCAAAAGGAACCAAACTACTTCCCTCAAATTTGCCAACAAAAAGAAAACTCTGGCTGGAATAATTACCCAACTGTATTGTATTTTCCCTTCCCATACACAAAAAGGGCTTTTAAGGAATGTATTTCACATACCATTACTTAGTGTCATAATGCAATGCATCATAAATTGAAAAGCAAATTATTTCTGAGAGCAATGCAAACCTTCTCAAATTGGCAGCAATCACGCTGCTTAAAAATGGCTCTGGGCAGTGTCTCCCACAGGAGCCGCTCTGATCTCAGGTCCCTGTCCCTGCAAGCAGCTCACTCTCCAGAGTTTCCAATTTAGTTTTAATATCCTTTGCTAATGTTGAAAGGAAGAAGGGTGGTAGGAGGAGGGGGAGAGGGGGAACCAGGTCATGTTGTAGAAACACTGGCAAGATGGAGCAAGATCTGTCCTACATACAAGGGTAAAGACAGAGCTAGTGAAAATTTTAGAATAATGTTCATAGTCCCCACAATTCACATCCCCAAAGAGGGATGTTTTTGACACGAGCTGAGGAACAGAAGGGGATGCCTCACTCTGAGCCTCTGCCAAGCTCAGCACAAAGTGGCTGCCAACCCACTGCAGGCAGTGACACCCTTAAAGAGTCAAAGGTACCAGGGACAGAAAAAAAAGCATAACAGCTCTACTGCTACATATGTGATACTAAGGGTTCAATCCTCTAAAAACCTGTCCCTGAGCAGGGAAGGCGTGGAAGGGTGAGAGAAGGGACAGAGGAGGAGCGAAGTGCACGGGCTGGAGTATGGAGGATGATAAGTGCAGAGAGGTAGCAGGGAGCAAGGTTGTGAAGAGCTTTATAGGTGAAGACTAGGAGCTTGTGCAGGATTCGTTCAGGAAGGGGAAGCCAGTGAAGCGAAGAGA